>VZTD01005250.1:644646-733840 GCA_013397725.1 Rhagologus leucostigma
TTTTTTTTTTTTTTTGATTGTTCTGGTAATTGGAGAACCATGCTAAAGTACCTTTTAAATAATAGCTAAGCAGGAGGGACTAATCTTTGAGGAATAAGCTTGCTAAGAATGGACACGTTATCCTGGCACTAAAATCAGAGGTCAGTACTGCAAAATATTATGAGATAGAAGAAAATTAGTTGAATGCCGAAATGAACATCATGTGCTAACACATGATGAAATTCTCTTTTACCTCTCTTGAAACTCTAAGATCCATCCTTCCTCTCTCTCCCCAACTCAGTCTTTTTTTATATATGGCTTTATCGTTTTGGAGCAGTGTACAGTACTAATAACATGCCATTTTTCCCCCCGAGGCGCTGTATGCCTTACATTCTCTAGTCTTTCTTTTCCAGGTCCCAAATTTTTTTTATTTTACTATCTCATCATGAAAAATCCACCAGTGACTCGTAGAGTACAAACTTAAACCCTCAGAGCTCTGGCATTCCTTTTTTATTTTTAAAATCCAGCTACATAAATACCATCATGTTTCCAGGTCATAGCCACTCCCAAGATACGACTGAGTTCTGGCACAGGAGAAACTCTCCATAACCTTGCAATCTAAACAGGGGTTATCTTACAATGTAGACCAACTTCTTAAATCTTCTCTGTGCGTAATCAGGCTCTGGTAATTGTTTTTCATGCAAAGTGTACAGTGTCTAAAGCCAGGACACTGGAGGCTTCTCTCTCACTGTTTGTACATGGCACTTGCTGTACCACATCAGACTGTTTGTCTGTCACATCCAGTACTCTTCCCTAGTAGTGGTCAAAAATATTGATTCTGAGAAAGGTGACTGAACCCTCTATGAACCAAGTATGCAGAGCTCTACACAGGGATGGAACAAACGCTTTCGAATTCTGTCAGGGAGATTAGTTTACAGTTTCAAGTGGTATTATCAAGTTTCAAGCTGTATTGTCATTATGCTGCTTGGACTGCACTTTCTTGATAATTGTAATAGTGTAACAGATCTCTGAGATTAAATCCATCAAAACAAAAAAAAATCTCCCAATTTACTCAGCTCTCAAAGAGAACTGAGCCTAGTCTGTAAATACTTTCCCATTTTAGACAGAAGATGACTCTTAATTCATTGAAGCCATCAAGTACTGCTGCATTCTCAGTAGAAGGGGGTGAATGACAGGCAATATTACATTGCAAAAAATTACATCAGCGTTGTCATAATCATGTCATTGCCCTCAGCAGAGGCCATGTGCAGCACCTGCATCCTTTGCCTACTGATTTGGCATAGCGTATATTGCTATGTCCTGTACCCCAAGTAATGGCACCTGTACTATGTGCCTAGATGGTTTAATGCTCTCTTCTCCATTTGCTGTAACAAGCCTATTCAATAATGATAATCTCTGAATGATTGCGTTGTCAGACTAGCTTTAAATGGTCTTCAAGAAAATATTTTTCCTTTCCCACAACATCACAGCAAGGCAGCTCTCAGTGGGGCTGACACTGGTGCTCACAGAGTTTCCTCATTCCGAGCAGCAGCTGCTTCACTCTGTTTCCAACAGAAGTGAAGCCAACTGTTCCTGCTGAAAGATGGTTGAGGTTCTTCTGTCTACTGAGAATCCTGGTGTGAAGTGATGAACATTTTGAAAGGAGCATTCTAACTGTGGGCAGTTCAGGTTTCTTGAAAGCTCCATTTGTAGCATCATCTGAAGGAATAAATTAAATTCCAGGGGTTGTTTGAAGGGAAATTTCGTAATAAAAAGCTATAAAAACAAATGAAAGATCAAACCCAAAGTGTCAAGTTTGTTAAAGAACCTGTATTTAAGAATAATTTTACTTAATAAATTAATTAATAGATTTACATGTAACATCTCAGGAAATTTATTATGTGCCCATACAGTTAATGCTGTGATTCTTAATGTACGCTGTGCTTCTCATACATAGGAAAACCGCTGAATCTGTATTTTAAGTTCAAAACTCAGATCGGCCGAAGGTACAGAGACATGGCAAGTACCTCCATAGTACATACTAATTAATTTCATTTTTATTTTTTAGTTCGTTTTCAACATTGTTCTGACTGTTCCTCTTGACTGTTGAAGTCACTGGAGCAAGCAGGGTTGAAGCAAGCACAAGATGATGTCTGTAGAAATTAATCACTAATTAATAACTGCAACTGGGGAATGGGTTTAGAAATACTTTCTTAAATCTCCAAGGCTTTTGAGGGTCAGTTCTTTAAGCATCCTGAGCTTTATTATTAATTAGTTCTTTTACAGGAAAGCTTCAACTGGCTTTCAGACACTGTTGACACTGGATGCTCTATACTCCTAGAGGTTATATCGTCATTGCCAAAAACAAGCAGTGCTTTAATAGTCAAGTGGTTTACTCCAGGTGTATTTCTCAGTATGGAATCTCAGGGATGAGAAGGCACAGGTGATTTCATGGCGTTGTGGCTAGCTGTGGCCAATGCAATATGCCTCCTTGGAGGTGTACCTCTAACAGCTAGGTAATAATTCCATTGGGAATTTAGCAAGCAGTAGCTGTCTTGATGTAAAAAAGAAGAAGAAAACCAACTAAACACATCGGTTCTTGAGATGCATGCAGAGTCATAGCAGAAGAAAACCCAGGCCTCAGCAAGCTCTCACTCTAAAGAGATGGGTAAAGGAAGAGTGAGAAGTAGAAGGGAGGAAAGATGAAGGGCTTGTTTGGATGAGGAGCTCTCTCCCAGTGTTATCCCAGGGCAGTTGTTTCAGTACTCCAGAATAAAAATTCCTTTTTCTGGCTTGATTTCTGTCTTTTTGGTAGTGCCTTAAAGCTCCCCACACCTGCTTTTATTTTAAGTGTCTCACGGTAATAAATCATCAGGACACCACCGTTAACTGAAGGATCCTTTCCTCTCCACAACCAGCTAAACAGTTTTTACCATTCCCTGTATGCCATAACTTACAGAGACACTGGGAATGGTAGCACACTTGTAACCACGGCTTTGAGTCTTCTAAGCACTTCGTGATTTCAGCTGGTAATTTCGGGGAGATTTCTAAGGGAAACCCTCAGTGCTTTAGGAGGTGGTTTTAGTGACTCAGAGTCAAGCCCTTTTCTCTGAGTCAATACTGAATGATGTGCCCAAGCACATTTTTTGCACATGAGACCTGCATCTGTAGGTTGATTGCCTGTGCTCATCAATTATCCTTCAGCTAATTGCATAAGCCTAAAGGCGTTTTGCACTGATAACCCAGGCAGGTCAGTTTGATTACAGTTTGCCTTCTGCATATCTGACATTTCGATTTTAATTGGGCAGTTGTTGCTTCTGCTTCTAACCTGCTGTGCACTGCGAAAAGCACCGGAGGATGGATTTCATTAGGTGAAGGAATAAAGAGTCAGGGAAATCAGCAGCCAAACTAGAGGTGCCCTCCAGGGTAAAGCTGGGGTCAAAGGACACAGTCATCATATTTTAATATTCAGACTTAGCAGTTCAGCTAACCCATACCAGGCATATCCAGCGAAGTGTTATTTTCAGTGAGGCTGCAGGAAAAAACGCCAGAGCTCATAACAGGGCTTCTTAAAGCACTTAATTAAAGTGCTGGGTAGTTTTAGCAAGTGAAGGCAAAGGAACAGCTGTAATTCTTTAAAACACACCAGGGAGAAGCTATACAGCAGTGTGTGGTCCATGCCCAGCACTGCTGCATCCCCACCCCGATGGAGCCTATCGGGATACCAGATATCCAATGTGAGTCTGAATATAATTCATCATTTGTGAAATGCGTTGGGAATCTCTTGGAATGAGCAGTGGTTGTTTTCCTAACAAATTATTGCTGTTTTGAACAGTTTTGTTTGTATGTTTAATTTAACTTTATTGCTTGAAATATTTTTTAACTTTTGAGCAGAATGTTCTTTTGAAATGTTGTTCTCCTTTTCAGTCTAAATCCTGGCATGATATTTTTAGGAAGTGGTTTTGAATGCATCAACTTCTGCTCTGCAATCTTAGATGCTTAATTGACTCAAGCTTCGGAAGGGCTGAGCATCTACCGCTTTCTTTTCTAAGTTGTAGAGATGAGCAGAGTTCAACCACCATCAGACAGAGCAACCAAGAAAACGGCATCCTGAAATTCAGCGAATGCTTTCTGGATATTTGTAGATTAGCTTCTTTTACAAAAATGATCATTTAATAAAGTATAATAATTTTTGTAAAGCTAAGCGAAAAAGCAAGGCTCATCTGTCAAGACAAAAGAGACAGCCTATCGTAGTCAAATGTAGCAAGATATGCAGTAGTAATGAATCTGAACATTGTAATCCTTAAATCTGAGTGCAAGTAAAGTAGATACAAGTACAAGAAACTGATAGAGACCAGAGCAGAAAATGGAAGTGCAGTGAGCATAATAGGGTTTTGATTTTTTTTTGTATGGAAGCAGAATTGCAGTGTTGATAAAGTTTGGAAAAAATTCATCTTATTCACCATGGAAGTATCACATTAATCCCTGTTTTGCGGTGTTAAGTCTCCTTGTAGCGGTGCACAGGCCTTGTTTAAGTCTTGTGACGAGTAATTCCTGCCACTGGCAGTTTTCTCACTGCAGAGCCCTTACCATGTTCACAATACATCTTGGAGGGCAAGAACCTCACAGTTCCTACAGTTTGTGGCTCTCAAAACTTTCTTCTGAAGACTTTCTAAGTATGTAGAAGATACCTTCTTGAAGGCTGTATGAGGTACGTGACATGTAGTGTTTTCCACTGCGCCTAGTAAAGTAACCTGTTTTTCCAGTTTGGAATTTTCCCCTTCTTTCCTCTTTTGCATTGTTTCCTGAATTCCATCTACAAATAATCTGATTTTTGAAACTACATAATGAGGATCTTCAGCACACAGAAGTCAGGAAATAATGATTGTAATGATAGCCTCATTTTAGTGTGTGTTTTGATTTGTGCTTTATAATTGGAGTCTAACACCGCAGTCAATACCATCTTATGAATGCGTATTGAAAGGAAATCTCAAATAATTTAATGCAGATCTTCTGTCTAAATGATTTCTGTATGTCTTTGATCTAGGCATGTGTACGATTTATATCATTGCCTGAATGAGACTTGTGTTTCATTAGAATAGTCACTGTAGAAAGATGATGTTACATTCTCATTTTGTGTGATTTCAGAATTAACCCTGCTGTGGGCAGGGGCTTGAACTGCAGGATTGGCACAAATCCCTTTTAATCTATTTATTGTAGGACTCCATAGACAGCTCTGACCCACTGGTTTTTGTTGTGGAGCACCATATGGAAAAATGCCATTTGCCTCAAGTAATTTGCCTTATGGATAAGCAAGACAGTGAAAGGCTAAGGAGAAAAGATGTAACACAGTTACAGTAAGTAGTCCAACAGACTATATAAGAGAGTTCAACAAATAAGATATCAATTCCCTGATTTTTTTTTCTTTCAACTCTTCTTCATGAGATGATTCTTAGATGACAGCACCGATATCAGCACAGTGTATTCTAGAGCATATCTTGTAGGAAAAACTGTACATGATGTTTTATTGTGTTGTGGAAGAAATAGCGTATTTTCCTCTCCTCATAAACCATAATGTGATGTTGAATGTAACACCTAGCTTCTTTAAATATGTTCACACCCATTTCTCAGTCTGAGAATAAAATCAAGGTAAAACAACTGTACTCTGATGCTTAAGTGAGCTGGTAGGACCAAAGCCAGTTCTTGGGGGATCTGTGAACTGGTTTATAACTGTTGTAGATCATGTTGTGCCTCTGCCCTGATTACCTATGCTGTGATATCCTCAGCACATCTGGAGTTCCCGCTGCTGCTCAAGACCCTCATGGGTTTTACAAAGGCTTTTTATGTGGAGTCTCCCCTAATTGCATCACAAGTTCCAGTGCTTGCTAGACCTTTTCCTCAAGAAGTGTGCCTTGAAGTGGACTCACTTAATAAAAATGGGGTTTTCATCTCATTCCATTTTATCTTCTGTACAAAGCCAATACAAGCACAGTGGGTAAACTGGAATTGCAATAATATGCCTGCAATTGCCAGCCAAACAAATCTAAGAGTACATTTTCTCTAAACTTTTTGAACTAGAATTGCACTCGCTACTTAATGGGACATAATCTGCAATGACTAGGTCCAGTGTTTAGGCTTTCAAATAATGAAGCATACAAGGCTTAATACAAATACAAACATCATGAATGTGCACTTTTGTTTTCATTAAAGCACTTTTACTTGGAGATTTAAGTACCGCTTCTCAGTGGTTTGTATGCAAACTGTGTCACTGAGCAAAAAATGACTGAAACTGAGAGAGACAATGTCCATTCTGTGTTCTCTCACCAAGGTTAATTGAGTGTGCTATCAATAACTTACAGAATAGTAGGGGAGATCTACAGTGCTTTATGCAGTTAGCAAATCTTAACAACTTCAAGGACACAATAATTTAGACATTAAAAAAAGAAACCAACCCAACACAGATCTTTGTGGTGCTCTTTACCTATGCAGCATGCTGCAAGTCTGTTCTTCTAGATGTAAAGGTATCATTGGCTCTGTACAAAACTAAGCCAGACTGTTTTTAGCTTGAAGCAAGATTTCACAGCTTTGCTTGCCCCACCCAGCTAATATTTCATCTTCTCAAGAATTAGTTTATGTGTGGCCCACTGATTCCATATTCAAAGCAAGACTATCTTCTTTTTAAAGCACTGAGTCCATATCATGTGGACTTGAATATCTCATGAAGTATTTTTGTCTCTTCATGCTCGGAAAATGTTTCCTGTGAGGCATTTCACCAGAATCTGTCTCCACATGGAAAGGTACATTTTTCTTAAATGAGAGCTGAGTCAGTGTCTTTGTCCAGAGTTTCAAACCCAAGTGCTTGAACTGAGGCTCCTAAGCCTCAGAGGTGAGCCTGTACTTTCAAATGGCTTAATGCTTGAAGTTGCTAAATATGCAAGGATCAAACAGACTTGGGGGTGAGCTATAAGAAATCAGACTACCTGTGAAGTTGTGCTTTAAACTGGAAGCATGAGCAGGAGTGAAGGAGCATAGTGTTAGGCCACATCATACTTGAGAGGTTGCCACGTATTCTTTCCGTGGAAATCTCTAAGTAGGTGGTTCACTGCTAATGATGTTTGACTAATGTATAAATTCCAGCTTCAGCTGACACCTGCTCATGCTCTTGAGTGCTCCTCGTCACCCACATGCACACAGCACGCGTACCTACCCTTCAAGTGTACACAGACCAGCTCGTTCAGATTTGTATTTGCCAAAGAAAACACAACACGCATCACCTGATGTTTGCTCATGGGACCTCTATTCCTCTCTTCAGGCATGCTGCAAATGAACATCTTTCCTTTATAATCAGTTCCCTAGAGATACACAGGTTCAAACATACTTTTGCTGAGATGTGTTCAAGCTTGCACGTAGAACACCTGCTCCTGTATGAAGCTAGAAAAGGCACTTCACATGATGCTGTTCACCCACTCACGCGTGTGATCTCTCATTCTCACACACATGCAGTCTGCTGTTTTCCATGCATGTGTTGTAACAAATAATTTAAATCTTTCTTCCCATCCTACTTAATATGCAAATGTGGATAGCACATCAAGATTAGAAATAAATGTAGCAGAATGACTTCAGTCAACCTGAAATGTCGAATGACTCATTCACACCCTTTGCACAGTGTTCCCTTTTTGCCACATGCAATCTATTGAGTAGTCTGAAGGCTGTGTTGCTTCCTGCTGCAGAGCAGCAATTGATTACTTCCTCACTGAAGGACTGGGGCCATGATTATTTTTGCAGGGTGTACAAGGGTTATGCAGAGAGGTTCCAATGAACCTCCTTTCCATGATGGTGCCCATGCTGTGGGAAGAGGAAATGTAAGATGTCGGACTTGATCTACCCATGAAGAACTTTTTGTGCTTAATTAAGTTTCAGTCTACATGTTAGTTCAGTAACCAATGTTCTTACGTTATGGTATGACCTGGGTGTTTTTATTCCAGATAATAAGAACCCATTCCAATTTGATATAATTCAATTTTGGATTAAGGTAAACAAGAATGAGTTGTACCTAATTCAGAGTAAAAATGTCTACGTGTTAAATCATTCAGGTACTGCTGCTGCACTTTAATTTCTGAGATATCATAATCCAAGTGAACTAAAAAATGCATTGACAAACATGAAATATGTTCCACACTTTTACTTAAAATGGTACGATCACTGTGCAGAGAAAACCCCAGGAATAGTAACAAGCTGGCATTCACACTTATCTTATCATGAGAAGAAAAGTTGGATTGACTGTTGCAGTTGCATCTTTATATGTATGAATTATTGTAATTGATTTCTTTTAAAACCTTTTCAGAACCATTCCAAATGCAGATGCAAATGGGCTGACTTTGATTTATAGAAAGGAGGTTTTGTAGCACTTAGGCCTTGTAAAAGAGGTTCTGCGTTCAAATGGAAGCTGAGCTGTGAAGACCCATTAAGCAGAAAAAATATAGTTAATACGACTAATACAAAGAGGCTCCAAAGGGAAATATGCAAATTGGGCCATTATGCAATGAAGGTATCACAACCATGCTCGTTATACCACAACAGAGATTCCACTACTAGCATTACAGTTTCTCTGTCCTTATCTAAATGTGAGGCTTTGTATGTGTATCTGTTTGTCAGTTCTTCTCAGAACAAGGGTGGCTGAGCTGCAATTACATATAACATGTCCAAGATAAGAGGACCGTGAAAACCTAGTTACCAGATTTCCCGTGTTTGTGCTTACAATATCGTAGCTAAGTGTATGTTGAACTAGACTTCTGTATTTCATTCTTTCACAAAAGCACAAGACAGGAGGAAAAATATACAAAGGAAAAGAGGCAAGGCAAACTTCCATAAAAAAAATGCCCCAAATTTAGCAGTCAGATGAAATTTCATACAAAAATGGGTTTATCTTTAAAAGGACAAAGAAACTTTACTTTTTCTTAGGGAGCTAACTGTAGTTTTACCTTTGTGCAAAATCATATCTGTTGGCACACAATTTAATTTTAGTACTAGAGTTCCAGATTTTGCACAGTTATCTGTGATGGCAGGACTAATCTTACAAAAAAAAAAAAAAAAAAGGGAAAGGAAAATAACAGTTTTATCACTGATCTTCCTCTTCTTCCCATTTTACACAAATTTTTATCAGCTGGCCTTATCAAAGAAACGTGCAGTAGCTGATTGGAAACATAGTATTTTGTACCCAGCTGTATATACTAGAAGATTTTCATAGCATTTTGTTCACATATCCCACTCAAATATATTGCTCCAATACAGAGTCCAATATAAGTTTAAAAACTACTTTTACTAGATTGGATTAATGCCTTAATGTAATGAATTCTCTAGGCTGTGCTATGCCCAGAAGACATTATAGCCTTCTGTTGCATCTTTCATCTTTTACACAGAAAAGAGGAGTTGCATAAACGCTGTGGAAATGAACCAATGACATAATATGGACTTACTCCTATTTTAGCACAAATATTTACAGGTTTTCTCCCTAGATTTCCATTTCACATTGCAAAGTGCCTGATTTCGTATAGACAAAGGGAATTAAACATTCACGTGCACATCCAGTGTGTATTCATGTGCAGACCTGCATGAACACCAGAATTCCTCAGCTCTTAGGTACAGTGCAACAGCTCAGATTTACAGAACAGCATGCTGGAAACTGTGTTTTTTGGAATCCTCTCTCTGACAGTCAAAGTTGGAAATAATGAATCTTGAGTATTCTTTCCCATATTTTGAAACCCAAATACAAGGAAAGCACCTTGGAATATCTGTATCTAATTGTAGGTGGGTTTTATTGCCTGTGGTTGGTTGTTTTTAATCAAATTTGATAGTACCAGATTCTTGTTTCTGTTTTTACTTTTTTGCTTTGGAAGTGACTTTTGAAAAGTCCTCCCTGATAGCATAAATGTGTGAAATATGTCATTACTCTTCATCCCAGTCTCTTATATGATTGATTTGAGAAGTCTAATTCTCTGTCTGACTTGCAGCTAGCAGAATTTCCCAGAGCTCTTCACAGCTGGTGTGATTCAGAGAAGATTTGAAGGTACTTGAAATTATACCAACGACCAGTTTTAGGATAATAGTCACAGGATTTCACAGAGCCCAAACATGGTCTGATGCCCACTTGATCCCTCTTGACTGCAGTCTTTTACTAAAAGTAGGTCTCGGAGGATAAAGATTGTAAAGGGCTACACCTGCATAAAAGCAGGTGTATGTACATGTGCATAGATTCCAGAACAAATTCAGACGTGTACATTTTGCTCTTTTTCTACCCTGTATCCATTTATCCTTTAATGAACCTTCAATATTAGTGCAAATATGCTGAACGCAGACAGTTCATTGGTGTATTGATATGGTGTATTGATCACAGTGGTCTGTTGCGGCCCTCAGTTTTATGAATTCACAAAGTGCGAGCTCCACCTGTACGCAGAAGCAGATCCCTTGCTTGCATACACACACAGGCACAGTGGGAACAGGGTTGGTTTTCTGATAACCACACACTTGCAGTACACCATATATCAGTCAGTGCTGAAGTTTACCAAGAAAAGATGAGAGAAATTGAGAGGCAGTTAGCAAGATAAGGTATGAGGAGATTGAAAAGAAAGTAGTATAGAAGGAAGTGGCTACATTTTTCATACTTTAGTTGTTTGTCTGGAGGGCTTGAAAAGGAGCTGCTTGACAGTTGTGCTGAAAGAAACGATTCAAAGCAACTTCCCATCAGGCGGCATTCCTCAAGTGTCTGCTCTTAAGGAGCAGTCGGGGAGAATGCATTCTGTAGGAAGCAGTTAATGGGGCTGCATTACTGACCCCTTATTGCTCTGTCTGATGGGGAGACAGCAGGTTCACTTTGGCAACTCCAGAGCCCTGATCAGTTCAGATTAGAGGCCCATCATCTGTCTGGCTTAATCAGGCGTGTTTAGATATATTAATCATGATTAGAGGGGTGTAGTGCAGGGAGGGAGAAGAAATAAAGAGTGAGATTACTTTTCTCTAGCTTCAAATGGAAGCTTTGCAAATCCCACTGAGTCAAAAGGTGCTCATCAAAGGAAAATTTAAATCCTGGAAAGGAATGTTTTGTTGAACACTCCAGCACTGGATTCAAATCACTGAAGTAGAGTTTCTTTTCCTTTCTCTCCCTTCTTTTCTCCATCTACTGTCTTTGCATGCAGCAAAGAAGAAAATCAGCAGCTCTTGCGACCCACATTGATTTTGGCTTGATATCCCTTGCTTAGCTTATCTGTAGCTCATCTTTTAAGTGTTATTTCAAAATTAGCAATCATTGTAATAGCCTAGACCTCTGACTCCTGTGTTCTTGTCTTGCTTATCTTTCAGGGATGCACAGGGTACCATTGAAACAGCTTCTAGGACTTACTTTGGTATTTGTTAGTGTTCAGAAGGGATGGTAATAAATTGTAAAAACTGGGAAGATGTTCTTTTTTTGATCAGTAGCAGTGCTTCTGTGTTTTAAGATTTGAACACTGTAAAGAAAAATTAGCACAATGTATTATATAGTGAGATGTGCCAAATTTGGTGCTGTTGTGACTTAGTATAGTTCACAGATGGTGATGGAGATCAACTGATTAACACCTAAGAGCCTCTGAAAGAGACCAACAAAAAGAGGAAAGTTTTGGCTCCCAAGAGACCATCAAGAAGAAGAAAGTTTTATTAGACCTCTCTCAATGCTGAGGAAGATCAGAAACTAGTCCTGCTGGTGGAAGGCTCCAGAGCAGAGGTCAGGCTACAGGATCTATGGTCTCTTGCCCTGAGTAACCGGCGCTTTTTTTGCTTTTAAGTGAGATAAATGACGGACAGGCTTGGAAAATGTGCTGTTATGAGAAACGTGTTCTGTCCATCTTGTTCTGTGGCTTCCAGCCTTCTTTGGGCTTGCAGATTCATCCAGATTTCCAAGTGAAAAGTACAAGTTGCTGTGTGGTGAACAGAGGTCTCCTCGACAGTGAGCTGGATCTTCTTTGGTCCCAATAGCCAATCCTTGAAACCCAGTTCATAGGCCTAAACCTGAAACCTCTGACATGGAACGCTACAGAACACAGCAGGCATGCTTTGGCTGTGTGCCCTCAGAGCAGCTGGCAACACAGAAGCTGTAAGGCAGTAGTTGTTCCTGTCTGGACTCTTGGGCAGCAGTGCAGCAGTTAAAGAAAATCTGTGGAAATCCAGAAGAATTATTTTGTAGTGAAGAAAAATAAGTCAAACTTCCCTTTTTCTGTTGTAATCTACTCCTTCCTCCTCTGGTACTCCAATCGGTTCTGTGACAGTTCAGTTCTTGTGGTCTTGTAATTGCTGTCAAGATGATAACCTGGGATGTCACAAGACTGCTTCAGTGTAATCACCATACAAATGCAGAAGGCAGAGAACCTGACTGATTAGAATCAAGAAGCTGCTAGAGAGACACTAATAATTCAGTAGCAGGAATTACAGAGTAGGGGATGTAGAAGAAAAAGTTGGCAGGTTTGAAAGGATTTGACAAAAATATTAAATATCATCGTTTGCTGGTACTTCTTTAGAATAGGAAAGTAGAGAATCACAGCCATAACCTTCCGAACAAAAATCTCAGAGAAGTGCAGAGATGCTCCTCAGCTGAAATGGTAGGGGGTATCTTTGGAGATCAGTTAGCGGAACCATGGGAAGCGTTGTATGAATTAAATAGCAAATTAATGCTGTTGTTCAGGATTAAAGCCACATCTCCTTGCAATAAATGGTGCTACATGGATGGGACCAGGCAGTTAAGTTGTACACTCTCCTGGTGAATGCACAACCATAGAATAAGAACAGTATTCTTACAAAATTTATTCCTGTAAGAGAATTGGCTTCACACCATTAATTGAAATAATTGTACCACTTGTGCAAGCACAGTAGGCTGTAGTCATATCAGCTAAACTAAATGTGGTTTGTGAGGGTGATGGTGACAAGATCAGCGCTAGAAAAGCAATAGCTTTGCAACTGATGCTGATGACTGAGCTTTTTGAAAATCCTGGGACATGATCAAAGAGGATTGTTGCAGGTGAGCAACAAGCCACAGAACTTTCAAGAGAATTTTTGCTAACAGGAAGCACAGCAAACTGGGAAAGAGCTCTTCCCAGATTGTTCATGGAGCTCTGCAGGGAAGCTTTTACAGCACTGCCACTCCTGTGCACTCAGTCCTGAAAAAAATAACTGCCCACTAATGACCTGTCACTGTGGACAGCCTGAACAGCTGTTTGCAGAGAGCAAAGCTGTGAGAGGATGAATTGCTCTTGTGCAGCATATCTGAATGTGGGAACAGGAATAGATGGGAGATTGGGAAAGACTAGACAGCTTCCATTCATAACATTCAGCTTTATACGGATTTACAGTCCTGATGCTCCCAATTCCACAGATGCTGAGTTATCACTTACAACAATTACTTACAACAACTGAAATCCCCCTTGTTTCCACACTTCGACTTCTGTTTTCCTTGTTGACAATGTTACTTCCTGGAAGTGAACTAAGAACATGGGCAGGTAGTTTATCTTGAGGGTAACAAAACCTGGCCACTTAATTCTTCATATAGTATCAGGTCAATTCAGAATAGACAAAATATTTGATGTATATGTTTTGTTGGAAATAACCTTTTTTCCTTTTTCTTTGCTTTTTCTTTTCCCTTTAGTTTTCTTTCTGGCTGCCTGCATGCTTCCCATAGAGAAACTAAACTGATTAATATGTCTTGGAAAAAGATTCTTCTCTTGAAAATTTCAGGCCAGCAAGAAATTACTAAGATTTTTGTGAGACAGCATGTTCTTAGGCAGTTTTCAGACATGTTTGCAGATGCATCTATTTTGGGTCACTCACCTAACTGCAAAAGCAGGTGTAAGGTTATCTGCATCATGCTTTTTAAATCTAAGTCTTCTCAGACTGTACCGTAGCAGTGGTTTGGCCGTCCTGTCTGGATTGTGTCAGTAGCAGATGATGACAGAGAAGTCTGCAGCAGGTAGTTGTGGAATAACCTGTCTGCCTGGGCTGGGTTTTACCCAGTTGTCTAATAGAGATTGGCTAAAACACAGATATATGGAATCTGATGTCCTTCCCGTTAGGTTTGTTTCCATTACTTATGGCTGAAGTATCTGGATGTTTCTTCATATTTTTCAGCATAGCTGTGATGGATGTATTCTGCAAGGTGAAGAGGTTAATGTGTTACCGTAACTGTGACAGAGGAGGAATATATAGACATGGAGAAGAAAGAAAAGAGAGTTATTCCCTATTCTATCGTATTTCCTATCCTTTCTCAGTGTTGGGAGCTTGCCATTGAGTGTTTTGTTTATAGTATAGAAAGCCCCATCTCTTATGGCTTGACATTTAGTAGATTTAATATTATAATGCGGTAGTTCTGGATACATAACAGGAATCCATGCAGTGTTCTGTGACATTGTCAGGCAGCAAGCATGAGTGACAAGTCACCAGCAGTGTTCTTGCTGGGGGGCCCATTAGATCACATCATGGTAGAAAACAGAGAAATTAGGTTGTTCCAGTGTGTAACGTAATGTAATCTGTCATGCCGTTCACAGACCACAAGAAAGCACAGAGCTTAAACCCAAGAAGACTGTGAGGATTGGTGTCCCACCTTCCTGTACAGAAATTTATATATCTCATGTATTGATAGCCACACATAAAACTTTTCACAACATGGCAAGAGTTAACTGCTGTACTCTTCCTTTAGCCCCCTGCCTTCTGAACTTGTATATTTTTTCAGCAAAATATATTGGTGATTATCCCCTTCAGAGGGAGTTTTCATTGTATCTACCTCTGACTGGTCTGAGTGCTTCATAATTTTCACACCACCCCTGTTTTAAGTTATAGGTATTCCGGGAAGATTACTGCCTTCCCAAAAGGCTATGTGTGTGTGTGTGTGTGTGTGTGTGTGTGTGTGTGTGTGTGTGTGTGTAGGGACTACCACCCACCAGCCTGCTCCTGGACCAGTCATCTTGGACTAGCACGTTGTGGTGTTTTTTGGTGAAGTGCCACAGCTCAGAATAAAGGTCAGGTTAAAGTTCCTCACAGTCCATGATGCTGTGCCCAGCAACAGCTATTTGTGGAAGGAGAGTACGAACAGGACAAGTACATGTCAAAGCTTCTTTCCCTATGGCCTCCCAGATTCTGACACTCTGGGAATGAACTCCTAGTGCTTATGTTATGAAAAATGATGAATAAAAATCTCCTGTTTCCCTTTTCTATGATTCTCATTATTTCCGACATTGCTTTTGCATTTCTCCCTCTGACAACTTTTTTTAAGGGTGAAGGATCCCAGTCTTTGGCTTGGTCCTTCCTTGTTCAGAAACTTCCCATTCCTTCGGTCATCTTTAGTTGCTTTCTGTCTGCTATTTCTAATGCTACTGTCTCTGTGTTTGAGATGGAGGGATGAGAACTAGCTGCTGTATTCAAGTGACAAATATTCAAGCAGGTGCCCCAGGGACTTGTACGCTGTCAAGATGTTGCCTTCTGGTTTGTTTTCTATCGCTTTCCAGACACTTCCTAACCTGCCTTTTTGACTTCCACTCAGCTGACACTTTGGTAGAACTCAGACAGCATCTCAAAGGTGTCTTTCCTGAGTGGTAATTGCTAATTTGAATTCATTGCTGTGTTCACGTAGTTACGTGTGTTTTGTTCTATGTCCATTGCTTTTGCAGTCATCAGCACTGAGATTCATCTTGCATTTCAACAGTATTTTTAAAACCATCTGCAAGGCTTTGGGATCAGATTTAATTTGTATTACCCTGGATTTTTTCTCATCAGTAAGTTTTGTCACTTCATATTTTCCAGATCACTTATGAATATTTTGAACAGCATGTTCAAATTGTTTCCTAACTTTTAATCCTCTATAGGACCTTCCCTCCTATTCTTTGAGAACTTAGGAGGCTTTTTTAAGACTCTTTGGTGAGAGACTTCATCAAAAATTATGTAGAAATGCAAGTTTTATATCAAGTGATCACCTCTATCCACATGCTCATCGGCTCCTTCAGAGAACTTAGATTTGTGCCATACAACTTCCTTCTACAAAATCTGTGTGAGGAGGAATTGGTATGTTATTTCTCTCTTAGGGCCAGTAATTCTTTTTGTCATTATTCTTTCTACCCATTTCAGGCATACAGAAGTCAGCCCTGTGCCTTGCATCCCCTCAAAACACATCTCAAACACTGGCATTGTGTTTGCTGCTTTTTTCCTAGTACCGGGGCTGAGTCAAGTCTATCATTGTATGCCACAGTTTAATTGCTCAGCCTTTATAATTTCATGTTCAGTTTGGATTTCAGTCAAGATTTCTAAAACGTTGAATCCTTGAATTTACTCTTGTTCATTTACTGTTTTTTCCTAAAACCTTTTCTTCCAATTCTTTAACTTGAAATAGTTCCCCTTGCTTTTCTCTGCAAAGAAAAGCCCAGTGTGGGGACCTCCTTATATCCCTATGGAAGATGCCTGGATGCAGAGAATTCCTTTAGCTTTTGTGCTTCATCCTTATCTCCTTTGAGCATTCTTTTTACATCTCAATCATCTGTCAGCCCTACAGACACACTCTGGCAGGCTTCCTGCTTCTGTTGTCTTTGAGGAGAATTTTATTACATGTTTTTATGTCTTTAGCTACTTGTTCCTCAAGACATGCTTTTCAACGGACTTACGGTTTCTCAGTTAACTTACCAGATCTGTGTTCATTTCTGTTTTCCTTATTTGGATAGAACTTGCACTTTTTGAGGGACCCTTCTTTATTCATGTGTTAAACCACCCTGAGCTGAAGCAGCAGCCAAAGGCAGCTCCTTTTGAACTGACACCACCATTTTAAATATGCAGGGTACCAAATATTTCTGACATTAGAGACTGGAAACTGGCCATGCCCCACTCTGTCCTGTGACAGACACAATTCTGTTCCTCTGTCCCCCATGCCCACTCTTGACTGTCCGTGTCCACACACGTGGACCCGTCACTGATGTGTTACCCTGGCGCTGCAGGGAGGGGCCTCAGCTCTCCGTCTCTTCCGTGCCTTAGGTGGTAACGCACCTCCTGCTTTTGAGCAAAGTGCCAGCGGAGAGGAGAGCTGCTGCAAGGTATGGGCTGAGCATGGCTCTGAGACTGGAGTAGGGGGAGCTGGGTGGGACAAGGTACAAGGGAGGAAAGGGGAGTTTTGGAAGGAAAGGTGAAGTACTCCGCAGTAGAGGCAGAGCATGGGATCCCAGGGCCATCTTGTTTATCAGCTTTCACAGCAGGCAGTGCTTTTGCCGGACAAATCCCTATGCCTCTGCCAAATATGACCAGCTGGAATCTGAGGGAGGAGGTAAGCAAACAGAAGGAGGTGTTTCCCTACCACCCTAGTCCTCCCACACTGACCCTTCCAGCACAGCAAAGATTTGGGCTTTTGTGCTGTCACAGTATCATGCGGTACTGTATCACATACAGTATCGTGTGCTCCTCTCTTGGGGTCTGCTGTTGCAGCAGCTTCCCATGTTGCTGCACAACTCAACTCTGTCGTGATGGGAAGTAGCACAGAAGACATGGGTTCCCTAGGGACGTTAAGCACCGTCCTAGTTTGGGGCATTTCTTACCAACTGCAGTTGGTTATAGAGTCCTGAAAATTTGTTTGTTCTGTGAATCCAGTTCCTATGAGGCTTATTTTGTTAGTTCACAGGCTCAGCCCAAATGCTATGCATTGCCGTGGGTGGTGGAATAGCCAAGACTTAAATGCAACATTTCTGAGTGGTTTAGTGACTTGTTCTCCCTTATAAATTTTACCCTCTTATCACTGACAGTCAGTGAAGCTGCGCTGTTAACTCCGTAGCAAGAGGTTTGTGGTTTTGGATCTAAATATTCCCATGCCACTTGTATGTGGCTTAGCTGGTGAAAACAAAGCTGTTATCTGCCACAGCTCTTCTAGATTACAGGTCCCTTCTCCATTGTTTCTGCTGAAATGTCATCTGGCGTTTCTGTACAGATGTTCAGGGTTGAATCCTGTCCCCGGTTGCTCATCAGTCCAACAGATTGTTCTTGCAGAGCCCAACAAAGACACAGTAGCTAGTGCTGTATATCTTGGTGCAAAACCTCAGTGGATGAAGCTTCAGACTGTAGATGTGTGCAATTTTTTGTGCTACAGGCATACAAATAAAAACTTTTTTTCATATGGCTCCATTAAGTGAGCATGTTGTTGTAATTTTGCTCTCTTTCTGATGTAAGTAGGTGAGATTGGGGAAGGCTGAGGCTGGGCAGTCCCCAAGTGATGAACTCTTCATAGGTGGTGACCTTCCCTGGCATTGTTACTGCTGAGTTTGGAACCAGCATGGTGTAGGGTAACGGTATTAACCTCTTTGGGACTCTGCTGTCAGACCGTGTTGCTCGCTGACATGTTTTAGGCCATGGCACTTTCCATCAACAGAGATGCTGATGTTCTTGCTCAGGGAATGGCGTTCCGCCAGACTAAAATGCCTACCTTGTGCTCTGAAAGCCGTGCTGCTTTTCACTTTTCATTTTGTGGACCTTCTGTTGCACCGGTCCCACAGGATTGCTGTAGCCTTATGCCCCTTGGATCCGCCCTGTTACAAAGGTGAACCACAGAGAAAATTCACCTGCGTGCAGAAAGCTGCACAAAATTAAGGGTACTGGTCAACTCACACTCAGAACTGAAAAATCCCTCTTTGAACATTGCGTATGTTTCATGCTAAGCTCTCTACAAAGGTGATTTTCACAGAGAACATTATGCACAGTCTAAAACTGTCCTTGGTTATCAAAAGCTTAAAGGAGTTGCACCACACAGTTAAAGGCAGAATTTGTCGCTCTGTCTGCAAACTGCAGCACTGTCCTCTGGGATAAAAGGTGCTTCAGAAATGTGAGTTACGATAATAGTGAAAAATTACCTGTCTGTCTGTGTCGTGGAGTGGTGCTTGGAGTCACAAGCATGCAGAGAGGGAAAGAATGGGCTCTGGCAGAGGAGTTTTCATTAGGGCCCAGCACTGACCGGTGTGGAGTGGGGATTCTCAAGTTACAGATTCAGGGAGGAACAGGATCAGAAAAACAGAACTGGTTTGAAGTTCAGGTGCTGAAAAGTGGTAGGCTGGAGTTCAAAGATAGGATTATTGGCTAGTGTTGCTTTAGTAGTTAGTGGGGGAAGAGCTTAAGGCCAGAGCATTACTGCATTGCTGATTTATCAACACAGCCAACACTGTGGATGGTGTTTGAGCCACTTCTAAATCCAGCCGCTGGCAATGAAAGGCACATTTAATCCATATGTTAGATTGTTTGAAGAGGTGTCTATCTCCTGGTCTCTCCCTGAGGCTGGGATTGCTGAAATTGAAAAGGAAATGAGAGGGAAGATTTTAACTGTTTCACAAACTCTTCTCCTTTAGAGGGGACCAAATTCCAATAGCACCTTTAACATTTGGGATATTGAGAAATGAAAGGTTTTTCTATTCTCTTTCCCCCTGCAGAGAGAACCCTCACTGTGTCTTCTGTATCTAATGACAGAATCAGACAGGATTTGTATTTAAATAGTTTATTATTTTTAAGTGTGTTCTTTTCCTCAAGCTGGGATTAATGGTCTGCACTTAGGAGTTCCAGGATCCATCTGCACTGTCGGCTCTGATCTCTCTGCAGCAGGCCACCACTGCAAGATAAAACACTGAAAAACAACCCTTATTACAGTAATTCTTCCTTAGTCTTTTTCTCCAGTTGTCTTCCATGAAAGAGTATCATTGTTTAGCCAGTTCCCTTAAGGGTTAATTCCCCTCCAATTTAATACCCTTATGCTCCGTTATCACGCAACGGGGCTGACACTGCCTGTGGGGGGTTACAGACTGAAGCTCCAAAAATGTCTATGCAAGAATAGAGGACAGTTCTCAAATCAGGCCCGAGCTGCACCTGCAGGGTAACACCAATGTCTTGGAATAAAAGTAAGACAGAGGGTTACCTTAATCTGCAAAAGATATCAAAAGCAAGAATTAAAGAGCATCACTAGGTTGGCAGGGAGAATAGGGACTGAAAATGTTTGGAATAGCTGGAAAGCTGAATCCTGAGAATAAAGCACCAATATGCTTTAGGGTGTTACAGTTCAGTATTGATGTATATTGAAAGCCTAAGGCGGTAGGTTGGAATAGCAGGCGTACGATGGATCTCAGCTGAGCTGCATACTCAGACCTACATGGGAGGCCCTGACACCGAAGCAACCCCAATTGCTCTAGAACAGATTCACGTTGAATAAGCAGAACTCTCTGTGGACTGCCAAAAATTTGCCTTGGTGCTTCATAGCTCTCATCAGTCACATGGATATAAGCACACCTATAAGCAGCAAGAAAGAGAGTGCTAACAGAATCCACTAGGAAGCATATAAATATCTTTTTATAGTTAGAATTGATTGTAACAAATCTCAGAACTAATATCCAGTGATGTTATGGCCCCTCTTGTGGATCACTTTATTCAGGGATCTTTAGTCAGGTGCAAAGGGACTCTGCAACCAGGAAGTAGACAATTTAGCCAGTAAATAACTGCTTTATCCAGTTAACACACACAGAACCTAGTTAGGATTTAATGAAATATTAGGTTAAACATTAGCATACTCCTCACCTGCGTAAAGGCACCCAAAGATTCTCTGCAGGCATCAATCAGAAGTGAAGAGTCAACCTCCGTGGTTGCCATCTGCCACCAGCTGGGTCAGGACCAATGGCACTGACAACTCAATAGCCCAAATGATTCATGACAGGTCCTCAGCTAGACTGACTATCCCAACTAAACTATGGTTTTGTTTTTCCTCTGAGATTTTATATCTTCCTATGTTGGTGGTTTTTCTCTGGAATCCCTGGGCTAGTGCTGGTGCAGCGCTAGAGCTTTTGCCCTGCAGGTTTTCCCCAGCTCATCCTCAGCAGTTTGAGTTGCTCTGTATCAGAGCTGGGCCGTGGATCCTTGTTACACAGGTAGTTAAATCCCTGGGTTGTGTGTCAAAGGAGGAACGTTACAGCATGTATTGCAGAGAAGGAGGGTTACAGCAGCCTTTTGATTTTAAAGTGGCAGGGTTCTGGAGCTTGCTCAGTATCAACACTTTGGAGATCTTGTGTCAGTTCTAATAGACAAGAAATATCTAACCCTAAGTAGGGTTGTTCATTCATTTGTATGGTGTCTTTCTAGAGCTTTCTGGTTAAGAATGTTTTGAATCAGACAAGTTGGCACTTCCTCTCAAGCCATAAAGACTGGGTGTTTTTGTGACAACTGAGTTAGGCAGTGGAACCTGTGGCTTCAGGATCTTTGTTCCCAGGTGAACCTACCTTAGAAATCATAAAAATTGCTTCTATATTGGAGCTCTCTGATGGTCTTCAGCAGCTGTGCTGCGAGAGCATCTGCCAGCAGTGCACTTGCTTAATGTGGCACTCTCTGGCTGTTTCTTGGCTTGTCACTGGCAGCCTCACCGCTCGGCTGTGGGGTACATGACCCAGCCATGGGAAATTGGTAACTCTTGGTTATAAAAATGGTCCTGCTGGGGTACATCCGAGTTACATGAGCAGGAAGTGGTGAAGGAGCAAAGCTCATCTTGTCACTTCCCCTGCCACATTGCTCTGGTGCTGAAAAGCAGGCTTTGGTTTGCAGGCTGTCTGATATATTTCAGACTCCTGGGTTACCAACACTGAGGTAGACTAACTCTCTGCCTGCTTCACAATAGGAGATACAGCCTTTCTGCAAACAGTTTTTTCCTACCTGAAAGTTGTGGTCACCCATGCTAAGCCATCACAAAGAAAAGACTCTTTCAACCTTCAGTATTGTGGCCATTGTCCAAGAAAAAAAATATTTTTTTATTGCAGCCCTGTTTGTTTTGTCCACAATTTGACTCACTCTCGAGGTAAAGAGTAAGTACCTGCAGGGGGCAAATGCATTTTTCTGTTGCAGGATGGAGTCACTTGCTTTATCGGGAACTGTGACAGCGTAATGGTTAGTCTGTACAGGTTTTTCCCATGAAATTGCTCTTGAGAAAGAGATCTGTTGGAATAAGCATACACGATAGGTTGTTTGTACTTCTGGCTTCAACTAATTATAGCCTCAGCCATGCCCTCTCCTCTAGCTGCTAATGTCTTCCCATGTCTAGCAACTAGTGGCTGCCAGTAGTTGGTGTGTGCTTCTCCACAGACAAATCACAGCACTACCTATCAGCTTTCCAGAGGCTGGACTCCATAATCCCAGTATCTTATAGATGTTGACGAGTATATACTTCTTCCAGCTTTGCTCTGCCCCCAAGACTCAGTATGGAAGCCATCGCCAAGTTTGATTTCACTGCTTCTGGAGAAGACGAGTTGAGCTTCCAGGCTGGGGATATGTTGAAGGTAAGTACAGTCCCAGGCTCGACTAAACAGCATTTCTGAGACTGCTTCCAGATCTTCTTGTGCTTCCATTTGCCTTGACAAAACAGATGAAGACATATCTATAAACTAGGATATAAATGCAGAATACTCATCTCCCGTAGGGCTTGCAATAGGACAACAATTCCTGGGTTACTTGAGTCTATGTCCGCTTTTCTTGATTTTATGTCTGTAAACTGTGGATTTAGTTGCCCTGCAGTCCTCTGTTAGTCAGCAGGGAAGGGTAAGTACCTTTGTTAGGGCAGAGATCAAGATCTTTGGTAGACAGATTTTGAGGATCCTGTCTGTTTTCACTGACCAGGTAAATCGTCCACAGAGACTACATTATGATGACTATGTCTAAATGCAGGCAGGATGAGTTCTGTCCAGAGAGATTGCTGACTTCCTTATTTCCAACTCTTAAACTGTTTAAAAGATAACCATTATCCATTATAGAACTTGTATCTAACTTTTCACTGTTAGTAATTATTGTTAGATGCTGCAGGGTTTTTAGGCGATTACAAATAGAAGAGGAAAAGTCCATGAGACAGTCTGTTACACACATAATGGAATAGTTCAAGAGGTCCCAGTCTAATAATGTTACGTACACCTTGCAGGAATTTAGCAATGGGGCAATGGCAGAAGTAGAGTTGATCATATGCAATACAGAGCATCTGGAAGTCTCTTTAAAGTTGATTTGTATGTGTTACGATAGAACAGTTCTTGTTAATGCTGCCAAGGTCCCACAGATGAAGTCACTTGAAGTTTCACCGTAATTACTTATCCACTTCTCAGCCCCAGATGTTCTGTTTCAGTTGAAAATGCCTGAGTACTACTCCTCTCTAAGGCCTTAACTCCTCCACTGTCCAAAGGGATGATGTACAACAATAGGATGTAAACCCTTGTTTGGCCAGGGAGCCTTTGCTACTTCTCTGTTCAGTCACAGATATTCCAATTAATAATCAGATATTGGGTGTCAGCCTTGCCTTTTCCATCACCATCATTTTTTATTTTATTGGCCTTTTAATTCTTGGCACTTAGACAAAGTTGATAGCATCCAGAACTCATTAATACCAAATTTTTCCAAAGAGCTGTGAGAAGGTTCTGGAGAAGTCACTGCCTCTCTTCAGCACAGATAAACACTCTCATTCCTAATTCTTCCCCAGTCAGTCGCTACTATCACATGACCTTTACTGCTACCTTTTTTCTCAGGGGACTTCCATCAAGTCCCTGGCTGAGGTGATGGTGTTGGCCAGATCGCTTTTCTTTCTGTTCCTCAATTTCCCTTCCTGTAAAATCGTTATAAGCTAGAGCTTCCTTTCAAAGTGTGCTGGAAGCTACTGATAGAAAGTGTCAACACTACACACCAGTTTTATTATTATTAGTTGTCATAGAGAATTCACTACCAGAAAAATCAAACTGCCTCTTGCTTTAATGTCCTTGAGGTAAACAAAATAACACCTTAGGCACCCGAGCTGTAGTAGCAGTAAATCAGCCTGAGTAACAATTCTGTTCTGGCATAGGCACACATACAGTCATACCCCATCGTGAGCCCCCTCGTGCTGCCTGCAACAACCTGCTGATTTATAAAGGAGATAAGATGAAGTATTGATGTAGAGATTACAAAACAGGAAACATGAGGCCCTCAACCAGCAGCGACAGGAGGAAATCCACCCTCTTACCCCCCCCACACATCCTTCTCTGAGAGGATGACACACTGAGAGAAACCTGCCAGCCCTGCAGTGGCAAACAGCAGATCGGTCTTTCTGGAAACCTCGCTTCCAGCAGAGCAGGGCCTGAGCATGAGCAGGAAGTAGCTATCATCCCCTATGTTTGGCCACAGCAGTGAAGAAAGATCCTTAACCCAGCACCCAGGCGTGAGGACAGCAGTGACTATACAAATAGGGAATTCCACAGCTTTCTATTCCTTAACTTTTCTGAATCCAAATGTTTGAAAAAGGCCTGCGTGGCAGGGAAGGCAGTGAAGAATTGGCTCCAGAGACATTAACATCCTGTTGCCAATATGAAGCAGTTAGAATGTGCCTTAGGCTCCCAAAATCATGAGATTGGCTCACAAACTAAGTATTATTACTGTTAACAATAGATTTTAGGTTAAGTCTTTTCCACTTGCTTTTTCCTTTTAAAACTGTCATGGCTCATGCTTTTAGGCTCCTCTCCAAAACCAGAAGGAGCAGAAACATGGTCTATTTCATACAACAGAATCCTGTCCCAGGAGTTGGAATGTCAAACAACACACCAAAGACCACAACATTTGCAGTAAAATCCCAGTGTGGCTGTATTCCTGTCCTCTCTCCTCTAGCTTAGGGCTGTATCTTGGGCCATCAGCCAGGGTGTCATGAATTTGGGCTCTCCCTGCTCAGCAGTGAGGCTTCTAAGGACCATTACCGTTAACATTAATGTGAGGACACTTGAAGCTGCTTCAGTGTGTGATGTGGACACACTTTCAGCTATCCTACAATCTCCTATGTATAACAGTGTCTTGAAAATACTTTTTGCCTCCTTCTTTTATCTGCCTTGGCAAAGCTTGGTGCAGCTGAAGACTTAACCCCCTAAAGAATCTCTTGTGAAATGTCATGTGAGAGCACATGGTAACATCTGTGCAGTCATAACGCACACAGATACAGCTGCATATCCCTCCATACCCATATGTCAGAGGAGTTTTCACAGATATTTTCTTCTTCCCTTGTGAATCTGAGATGCTCCAGTACCAACTATAAAAGGCAGCACAGAGAATAACTTAAACCCCTATTAGGTCTTTCAAAGCTGAATTTCTCCATTTCGCAGGCATCAGGGACACACAGGCAGTCAGACAAAGGGGTAAAGTTAACAAGCAATCTGTCTAATTCTGCTTGGCCTTTTTTATTGCTTGCTTGCTCTGGAGTGGTCATCAGCCACTAACCTTCTTGCACTGTGGGTGGGAAGTAGAGAACGTGTACCATTTTCTTTTATTCTTACAAGGCATTGTAGGTTTCTGCCAGAATCTTGGTTACTTTTGCCTTTCTCAGGAGACACATTTATTCCATCCATTTCTCCATTGCAGATTTTGAGCTCCCAGGAAGAGTGGTACAAGGCTGAGCTCAGAAGTCACGAGGGCTACGTTCCTAAGAACTTCATTGATTTCCATGTTCCCCCGTAAGTGTGACAGAAATGGTGTCACCGCCATGGCACATTCCCACCGAGTGTTGTCAGGAGCACATGTGTGTGCACACAGAGGACAGGACAGGGGAAGTGCTGGATATAACATCCTACACTTCGGGGCTGGCAAGGATTGCCATAATGCTACACACAGTTCTGCCAGCACAGCGTATTTCTGCCCCAAAGCATCCTCTGTTCTTCCAGAGATAAATGGATCTCGATGATCGCTGTCACTCCCAAGTGACTCTTTTGTTACTGCTGCTCAGAGGGATGCTGGGATGTGGCAGGAATTGCATTTAGATGTCCTCAGAGAGAAGGAGAATAGTCATGATGTGAAGTCTTGGCAACAGAGACAGAGGCTAAGCACAAAAGGAAGAGCAAGAGATCTTTCTGAAAACGAATTATGAAAGAGAAATTCCCTCCTCTTTCGACTTTTTAACGACACCGATTCCCTTTTCCCCCCCTGCCGCCGCATTCCCTCCCCCCGCCAAGTGCTTGTGAGTTTCTCTCGGTGCGCTAGAGGTCAGTGCAATGCTACGCGACTGTGACAGCTGGTGTCACTCCTGGATCGGCAGAGTTGATAGACCAGACCTGCCGCCCTGCTCTCTCTCACACACACACGCGTGCACACACACACAGAGGACAGGCGTACCTGCATTTCTCTCTTCCCGCTGAGGAGATGGCACTGCACTTTCAGAAAGAATTGATGCTTGTTGGAATGCATCTTAAATGTGCTGTCCCGCCCTATGCCATAAATATGACAGTGCATGGGATTTTTACAACCTTTCAGTTAGCAGAAATGCTCCCAGAAGCACCTCTCATTGTTCTCTTTTTTCAAAAGTGCTGCAGCATTTCAGGGGTGAACAAGCAGAGCACACAGCAAGCCCTGTCGGTACTTGTGGCTGTAATGTGCTGGTGCCCTGAGCAGTCATAGTGGGAGCACACAGGGATTTTGAGGTTACAAATAAGTGCCTCTGTCCCCTTTGGAGGTGGCACTTACTGGCGTTTTTGGACATAAGCCAGCCTGCTTGGCTGAGCTGAAGGACATTACTAGTTTGCTGTGCAAATATGGCCTTGTACTTTTGGGCCTCAGGGAGATGAGATCTTCCAGTCAGTTGTTCTTGTTCGCTCTTTCACAGGGCTGTGGCATCACTCAGGAACACTGGCAGCTTCTTTTTTCACACACATTTTTCTCGTGTTGCTTTCTCTGTGCAAGAGCTGTGAAGAAATATTTCCACTTTGACACTTTTCTAAGTGCCAGATCTGCACTTTGAAGCAGTTCAGGCCAGATGACAGAACTAGACATAGGGAAGAAAGCTGCCTCCTATTTTTGATGGATTGTTTTTGCCCATCTTTTTCTTGTCAAGTAATCATTGAGACTAGTTATCAAGGCTCATCGAAGTCTGATTTCCCTTTGCTAGTGATACATAGGTAAACTGTGATGATAATAAGAATCCAAAGTAGAAATTCCAAAGTAGAAATTTTCCAAAGTAGAAATTACAGACCTTAGGAAATTAACAGTCCTTCATTTTAATGCAATACAGGCAATTAAACATGACGTAAAATCAAAGACTGCAGATTGTAGATCTTATTAGCTATGGAATGGACATATGCAAATGTATGTGATTTTTTGTTTCTCTACTGAAAAATTTCTACTGACATTGTATTCTTTACTATTTATGGTGATTTCCTCATTATTAGTCCAGTGCCTTATGCTATTGTTTGTTATGGCTGGCTAAATTTGCATAAGTGTGCTTATGTATTCTGTGCTTCTGCGATTCTGTGGTATTGTAACTCTTGCAGGAATCAATTTATTAGTACTAAAACTTTCATGGCTCGCTTCTGCTAAAAATTTATGTGTCTTCCATGCAATATATCCATCACAGCCCAGTAATTTTCAATCAGTTTGCCAAAAAGCAATTTGATGTATATGTCTGAGAATTATGTGTGTGTATATGTATACATACATATTTGTAATTTAAAATTTCTTTGACTAACACCTTATTGTACTGTGCCTGTAATTACAGTTTCAGCTGAGTGTTGCTTCTTAGCAGGCCAAAGCTTACATTGTTCTCTTTGCATGTACATGCTTTTACTGCTCAAAGAAAATGGTCTGCATCCATCAAACCACTGTACCTTAGTATATCCATGGCCACTGGGAGTAGCCATGTGGGCTCCTCTGATCCTTTTGTTTTCTTCCCTCCACCCTGCTTATTCACATTCTCCCTACCCTCAACTTTTTTATTCCTCACCTTAATTCACATCGTCATTCACATTTCCGTGATTTTTCCCACTTGACAGCTGGTTTGATGAGAAGATATCCCGGCACGAAGCAGAAAACTTTCTCATGAGCAAAGGAGTTGGCTGCTTCATTGTCCGAGCCAGTCAGAACTCTCATGGTGACTTTTCCATCTCTGTCAGGTATCTGCTTCTCACAGCATATTCCTACTTCTTTTCCTGTTTAATGGTGTCCCTAACCTCGTCTCGACAGGATTCCTAATGTGATGTAGCCTCTTGAGAAGTTTGCATGCTGCCAGTCACTGGTAGTGCTGCTGTGTTGTGAATGAGAACAAATTAGGCATCTGATTCCCAAATGTTTCTGCCACTTTTCAAGTGACGCAATGAATGCCCCATTCCAAAGCTGCATCCCCTGGTGACCTCCTTCTCTGAAGGAGCTACAGCAAAGCAGAGTGGTACAGGGAAGGTCTCCCACAGTGCTTAATACGTGTCTTCCATTTGTTTTAATTCCCTGACAGCTCTGGTTACCAAATCCAAGAATTCAACTACTACCGATTAAGAGATTACTATTACATTGTTAACTTATTTCCCACAGGTCACTAAACAGCCATTGGACAAGGAATGGTTTTTCATTGCTTGCAGCCCATCTGCATTTCAGCAACTTGCTGTAGCCCAGCGCTTCTCAGCATATGCTTCTAAGCAGAGCTCTTAAATGATGATTGGTTTCCCAATTTTCAGTCAAACAGTTGATAACCAGTTTTAAATTAGAGTCGTGATTAACAATGTCTTTTCCAAGTGGTGTGTACTTGCTGATTCAGGCAGCTCAAAAAGTATCCAGGAGGAATGCAAGGAAACATTCTGGTTACGTTTGCACCAATGAACACCAACAAATTAAGTACAGTCAGGCTCTTTCTCTGGCCTTGAAGTCAAGAGTGTGGCAGAGGTCAGATCTGCGTGGCTACACCCTCTTCAGCCCAGCGAACAGAAGAGCTGTATTCAAGCAGCTCCCTGTGAACAGTTCCTGGCCTGTTCTGTCTTCCTGACCACGGCCCAGCACTATCTAAGGGAGAGCTTTTCCATTTAAACCACAACCATGCTAACACTTTAACAGCTTGGGACTGTAGCAGTCAAGGGTAGCGTTCAGCACCTGCCTTTCCCCATTTAGCTTATTTGTGTAGATGTAGCCTCTGAGAAGAGTGTTTTGAGTTCCTGGAATTGCACAGAGCAAGGAGGTGGGTACCAAAACCAGATCACATCTGGTGCAAAGAGGAATTGTACACATCAGACAAGAGGTGAGAGGAGGGGAGGTGCAGGGGGAATAAGGGGCAGAAGGCTGAAATTGTAAATTTGGCTTGTAACAGCACTGGAAAATTCCTTTATTTTTCTTTTTCTTTTTTCTTTTAGATAGGGAGAATGACCTGTAGTAATGACGTTACACTAGATTTTATACAATTTTAAAGCTTAGTGTGTGGCTTCACATTACACACCCCATGGTGTGTAAAAGTATACTACTGGTCTTATAGTCAATGCAGACTGGATGTTAATAGGACCTGCAGAGGCTTTGGGTAGACTACAACTGCACTTTTTCACCCTGGAAGCTCCTGTGGCCTTTATTTCAAAAGAGAGACTTTAAAACTCTATGCTTTGTTCTGATAGTGCTTTGTGACTGGGCAGCCCTGGGGCACTCTGTGTTTGCAAATCGATGAGTCTTTTGAAGTAGAGCCACATCTGGGTCCAGTACATACAAGGACTGCCATTGCATGACTTTCCAGAAGTCTAGATTTGGCCAAGCAAGAAGTTTTGGTACCGTTCTGGAAAAGACTTTTTCAAAAAATGTAGAAGTGCAATCTGTTTGATGATCTCTTACTTTTCCATTGGGATCCAGGCATGAAGATGATGTGCAACACTTCAAAGTGATGAGGGATTCAAAGGGTAGCTATTACTTGTGGACAGAGAAATTCCACTCGGTAAACAAGCTGGTGGACTACTACAAGACAACTTCCATCTCCAGGCAGAAGCAGATCTTCCTAAGGGACAACAGCCAAGAAGAGAAGGTAAGCACAAATTGTCCTTGGAAGTTTCTCAGTCAGAAACCTTTCTGTGGAAAGAGTTCATCCCAGGAGAATGTCTTGGGATGGGGAGGAGGAGAGTCTGTTCCTGGAAACCCAGCCACATCACTACACTGGTGGGGCCTGAGACACAGATTTTTAGTGGATTCAGTGGTATGCAGAGTTATATAATTGAGCAGAATTTTTTGATTCTTCAAATCTGAGTAGAGGTGCTTTGCTAAAGCTGTGCTAGGACCTCAGAGCTGAAATTCTAAGATGCCAAGGGAAGCAGGACTTACCTTATTGAAAGGCCTGGATTTCCTAAGGGCAGGTACAGCACTGACTGGTGGGTTGTGACTGAGAAGAATTTGAGTCTGCTTTGTTAGTGTCCTTGCACGCACCCAGAGTGCAACTACGACTGCAAGTTTGTCTGCTCAGAAGAATTGTCCATCTTCTGCTACCAAGCAAACACAGTAAAAGGAATGTGGAGGAACAGAGAGCAGAACCCAGAGCAGTTAACCTGGCTGTTAGGAACTGGAAAGTACTATTGAGAAGAACATAGCAGATCTGGGAACAAGATGTGCCTTCAGGGAAGGTATAGTTGATGTTTGAGAAGGCAGAGAAATCCCAGTCCAATGAATGCTTGGTTTTGTGCCAGGGGAACAAGCAAATGACATAGCAGAGACTGCTACACATTGCACTCCCTGTACTGGGAGTGAGCATGCCTGGTCACTGCAGTAACAAAAGTCCTGCTTTACTGGGAAACGGATTCTGGTATTAAATTGCCAGGATGTGCAGGCAGAGGCAAGGCAGAAAGTACGTCACCTGTTGACTACAGCAGTAAAGTTTTATAGGCTGCATGTGGGTCATTCTTGCTGGCTCAAAATGAGAGATGATACATTTTTCAGTCTGAAGAAGGGGCTTGGGTTGTTGTCTCTTTCTAGACCACTTATACAGAGCTTTAAAAATGCACTAGTAAGGTATTGAAATAGAGACTCTGGGACCTGTAAGAGAGAGATCACAGTGATGAATAGTCTGGGGAAGGAAAGAAAGACTGTATGCATGTATATCAGTAAAACAACCTGTTTGGGCTGACTGTGAGCAGGAAGGGAAAGAGATGTATTTGCTCCAAGATGCAGACAGGCAAATGAAAGAACAGAACTCAGGTTTGCTTTGGCAAACTCTGTACATTTGTTATGGTGATGGGCACAGCAGGGTATGTTTAACACTCATCACAGTGGGGTTTCTGTTCACAATTCAAATTTCTAGATGCTACAGCCGTATGATAAAATGACTGTAATATATAGATTTCGGTGCAGAGACAAATGAAGTCTAAGAGCAGTATCTCAAGAAAGAGCTTGGCTTCTGTGCTGATCCTGACATCAGTGGCCATATTTGCAGCCCAGCAGCTCCCAGTACTACCCTGACTTCAGATGGAGAGTGGCTATGACAAAGATCTAAAATACAGGATTCCTGATTTGTCCTTCTGTTCAGAGAGGCAGGATCTTTTATTTGAAAAAGCCTCCAGAATAGAGGGTAGTGGTAGTGATCAGCGTGCAATGATTGCACAGCTTTAGTCAAGGATGTGGTAGGAAGCAAAACCTGACCTCACTTTTGTGATCTTCCTTCCACCAGGAGAGGCGTGGTGGGAGCCTGGAACGGATAGGTCAGGAAGGATTCCACATGAGAGGAGCAGCTGGGGAAGATCATTCTTCTATATCCAAGAGATATGTAGAGCATCCTATTCCCACACTGCAGCAGCAACAGGTACTACCAGGAACAAGAGCCTGGGACATCAAGCCCAGACACATGAATCATTGTCTTTTATTGCTTGGTAGCAAGTGAACAGTCACTTTGTAAAAAATCTGCATCTCTCAGCTGTGCACGCAAAAAAGAACTTGCTTCCTAGATGTTTCCTACTTCTTCTCTCTGTCTCCCTGGGCCAATTTGTGTTGATATGACTTCAGATGTGTGGTCATATGGCTACTTTTCTCTGAACTTGATTTTGTCTCATTCTTCTTTGGCTAATTTGGTTACTAGATTTATAGGCTTGCTTGCTGTCATTTACACTATGGAGCAGCCCAAGAAAAGGTAAAGTAATGAGTCCTCAGGCACAGTCAGCTGCATCAGTACCACTAACATTCCACCAACATATGGGACAGAGGAAGAGCAAAGAGTGGGCAGGAGTAGATCGTAATAACTCCAGATTGGCTAAAGTCCCCTTGGCAAGCATGGCTTTTCATCTGTGAGTTAGAACAACCTTAGTTCTTCTCAAAAAGTCTCAGAGACCAAAAAAGCCCTTCTCTGACCTTTTTTCCCAGCAGCTGTGAAAGACAGCTGAGGACAGTCAACTTTCAACTCCTAAGAAGTAAAATCCAAAATAGAAAATTCTAAGTTAACCTCTTTCATGAGGGTCATTTCTTGCAGAACTGGAGCACAGGGACTGTATTGGAAGCAGGCATCTAAAATTATTTATTTGGGGGCTTTCCCCTGACTCCTTGCCCACTAATGACTCTTAAATCCCCTCATTTATACGTCTCAGAATACACACGTGTCAGGATTTAATCTCAGCTGGCAACTAAGTACCATGCAGCCACTCAATCACTCCTCCTCCTGCTGGTGGGAGTAGGGAGAGAATCAGGAAAAAGATAAAATTAATGGGTTGACATAAGAACAGATTAATAATTGAAACAGAGTAAATGATAATAATAATAGTCATTGTTATTATTATTTTCTTTTTTTTTTTAAAGGAGATAAGGAGATTTTTTTTAAAAAGGAGATAACAAAAAGAGAGAGAGGAATAAAACTCAAGAAAAAGAAGCGATGCACAATATAATTGTTCATCACCCATTGCCTGATGCCAGTCCCTGACCAGTTATTGACCTCTTCTGGCCAACTCCCCCTAGTTTATATACTGGGTATGATGTTCTAGAGTACGGAATATCCCTTTGACCAGACACTGAAAAGTCCTTGATTTAGAGTGAGCCACTACTTAACAACAACTGAAACATCAGTGTGTTATCAGCAGTATTCACATACTAAATCCAAAACACAGCACTATACCAGCTACTACAAAGAAAATGAACTCTATTCCAGCTGAAAGTGTAACAACATGGCTTTTCTCTTGCTGTTTTCTTTCTAGGAAAGATACGGTGGGAGTCTGGACAGGAAAGACGTGCTGCATGGACTAAGGGATCATGGCCAAGGAAGTGCAGGAGCTATGCAACGGAGACACACAGACCCACTGCACCAGCAGACACCAGTAGGTGATACACCTGGAAGGCCTCATCTGCCCAAGTCAGTGGGTCCCTTAGCAGTGGCCAAGTAGTCTGGACAATGTCACCTACATGGAGGTTGCATGAGGAGTAGTGTATTGTGCCTGCCAGGACATGTCTTACAAGACATTTCTGAGTCTCGAGACTCTATCCCAGCCACTTGAATCTGCTTCTGGGGCACTCTGAGGGTAGGACTACAGTGTTATATGAGCATAGTTCTGGCAACTGCTCTCAGGGTCAGTCTTATGCAGCCTCAGTGGAAGAGGGAACTTAGCACGAGCTCAGCAAAATAGGTATCTGGGACTTTGGAATGAGCACAAGCTCACCCATGGATTTCGATCAAGCACGAGTCCAGTCCAGCAGAAGACATTACTGAAAGCCTAATGACCTCTTCTAGGAGAACTTCATGTCCATTAATGCAAAGGACTTTGAATTATCTTTGCCACCACAGCCAGGCAGTGACTGATGTCAGTAGCTAGATGTGCAGTACTTTTTTCAAGTTCTATGGAGAGCTGCCTCATGATACTGTACCATGGTACAGTGCTCCTTCTGTCTTGCAATTGTAGTCACACTGTCTCTTCCACTATTTTTGGTGCAGTCCTGAAAAGGCCTGAGATCACCCAGCTCTACTTGTCTGTGCCTGGCGCATCCTCTCAGACCTACTTTGCTGTCAAAGCAGGACTCACCTACCTGACACCCTTGGCTGTCAGAGCCTCTTAGCACAGTGGATGTGGGCACGATCCAGATGTGTCTCTGCAGACACCTCAGACGACTCCCCTGCCTGGATCCATACCTGGCACCTGACCTTCAGTAACTACCTGCTCTGCAAATTCCCACTATGTGAATGCCCACATAGAATATGGTGTCTTTCTCTGTGATTCCACTGCCAGCTCCAAAGTATTTCCCCATCAGCTCAGTGTGACCTAAGGCATGCTCCTCTTCCTTGAGAAAATGTACACCTTAGCCCACAACCAGAGAATCTAGATCCAAGGAGAAGGATAAGGAAGGACAGCAGACCTTTCTCAAGTGTGAGTGAAAAAGAACAGATTGGATTGGGAGATTTGGAACATGTTAAAAAAATAGGGGCATGCCCCTTTTTTTGGCAAAAGACCCAAATCTTTATTGTAATCCAGCTCAAAATACAATGGTTTTTATCTCCAAGAGGCTGTGGCAATGAATAACAACACGCTCATTCCTGACACATCCCAGCAGTGATCTAGAAGCCACAAATCCAATTATAGGAAGGTCTACATGTCCAACCAAATAACTAGGAGCCAGGTCTAAGCAGGGCCCTGAATGGAAGATTTATCAAAAGTTAGTCTGTCTTCAAACAGATCATTTCATCTGTCCTTGCCAGATATACCTCCTAAATTATCCATGCCGTGTGGTTTGGATGCCAACAATTTCCCAGAAAAAAGCCCAAGCTATGTCCTTTAAAATATGATCTCTGGCCAAAATGGGAGATTGACTGCAAAGTCTCTTATGATTAAGCTCTCATAAGAAAAAAAATCTAACAGTAGTGCACATTACAGTGCACACCCCAAATAAACTGATATACCCAAACAGATCCTAAATCCTTTTGATCTCAAGGGCCTCACCTTGGGTAGAGTCTGAAGAAGGTTTAAGACCCTTCCCCATGCCACAGAAGTGCCTGAAAGAGCAAGTATCCTTCTTTATCCTTCTTTAGTGTTCTCTACTCTCACCTGTGTGCTGGCTCTGTCAGTCCTCTGCTGACCGAGGACACATTTTGATATCCATACCAGCACCAGGCCAGCTCCCTAGAGCCATTCCCTTATAGTTACAGCTCAGCAGGACTCAGGCAGGAGCCCTTCTGTGTTCCCATAACTGGCTTCGGGCATGGCTATCCTGGCTGCTCTTACAGGGCAGAGGCAACTGAGCCATGAGAACACAATTTCCTAAGGACCTGCTCTCAGTCTGACTTTTCACCTTATGGTGCAAATACCCACAAATACACTGAGGCTGTTTAAGAACCAAACACCATCCCTTGGGTGTCCCAGTAAATTGGTCCCTCCTTCCTGGCATCTTGGCCACTTCCTGGTTTAATTGCAAGTTGGTCTAAATTTCAGCACTGCTTGTCCTTGCTCAGTGAATATACTTACTGGGGCTTAAGAGGGGTGACTTTAAGACTCTGGCTCCTTGTTCCCTGCCTGTCTCTTCTTTCCAGCGAACACTGTGGGTCCGTGCCTTGTACGACTTTGAAGCTATGGAACACGATGAGCTGGGCTTCCGCAGCGGAGACATCTTAGAGGTCCTGGACAGCTCCAACCCATCCTGGTGGAAAGGACGTCTGCGTGGGGAACTGGGTCTCTTCCCTGCCAACTACGTCACACCAGTTCTGCTGTGAGGGCACAGTACGGCCCAGAGGGCTGTGCTGGAGCTGCTCTTCTGACATGACAGGGACAAAGGAGTGCATCTTCCCTTGCCACCAGGACATACACTGTTTTTTTGATTTGTCTTAATTTATTGGCAATTGATCTTTTGAAATGTTGGTATGAAAGAGAACCCTTTGAAGAAGAACTTTTTTTTCCCCCTATTTTTCACACTCATGAAGAAGAGGGAGCAAAATCTCGGACTGTTCATTGAGACTTTGCTGGGTCCTCCCTGCCCTGCCACCTTTTGGCTAACTATTGATAAGTTCCTGCAATTAGGTTTCTTCTGTGGAAATGCCCCTCAGAAAAGTCAGGCTTCAGGTTAACTTCAGGTTCAGTATTCAGGCAGCCCTATCCCTTCGTTTTGGATCTGGTAGCACTCATAGTTTCTTCAGGCTCCATTCCACCTTTCTTTCAGAGGCAGGAGGAACACCCATGTGAATTAAATGATCCTTGGCAACCACATTAATCCTTCAGTTAGGGAAGGACAGGGAAGGGGCTTTCGGTTGAGGCAGTCCAGACTCTTCTTAATAGCTTCTGGCTTACCCATCTCATACTGTGTGTGTGGACTGTATGGATATACCAGATGAAGGGAAAGAATCCTGTAAGCTTTTGTACAAACATACAAGTGATGAAGGTATGGAAGGGCAAGAAGCTACTTTCTTTGCTTCTTCTGATAGTCCCGCTCTTCTTTCTGCACCCCGTAACAACTTACCCCTTTTTCAAGCTGCTCTTTTAGGTACCTACACTTCAGCTAGATAGCCTGATTAGAGCAGATCAGGCCCTTCAGCTAAATTAGTATCCACTGGATTGGATTACAATTAATATCCCTCACTGGTTCCTTTTGTAGAACTGAATTGGGGAGGGATTGGAGAGAAGAGGTTTCTCTGGTTTAATAGCAGAAGTTCTTTCCCTGAGAACTTGCTGTGTTGAGGATCACCGTGTACACAACCCTAGCTTGCTAGAGAAATGTCTCATCCAACAGGTTAAGCTGTTACTTTACAGTATGCAGAGAATAAAGCTGTAGCCATCAAATAGTCTGTTCTCTGTTCCAGTTTCTTTGGGATAAAATAAGGTAAATGAATAGGTTTTCAAATAATTGCTGAGCAAATGCCCAGATGTGATAGAAATTTATTGCAAGTGCACATTAAAAATGATCCAAACCCTGTGAAGGGGACTCTACTGCATAACCAGTGCTCAGGCACGTTGATATTAAACAAGCTGCCTGAATTTTTCACAACATGCGGGACCTCAGCAGTCAGCAAGGAGAAGTGATGATTAATCATTATTGAAAAAGAAAGAAAAGGCAAGTGAAAACCTCTAGAAACAAATCAGACTCAGGAAAAAAAAAAGTTATCTTTTGTTAGTCCCAGTGAGAGAAGAAGAACCCAGGCAGTAGGTTCTTGTTGAAGTCCAATTCAATGTAGCTGGCCTGAATAAAGCTGCCAGCTAAACAGAGTATTAGCCCAAAGAACCCATTTTGAGAGAACTCCACCAAAAGCAGATTATTAATGGGTGAAGTAAAATGAGAATATTTAACAAGGCATATAAGCTCTAAAGAGAATAGAAAACTTTGAAAGACACAATAAGAACTTCTTGGCTACCACGGTGGTCCAGGGAATATGACTGCCTGGACTTGGCCCTCTTCTCTTGCAGGAGCTCTCTTCTGGGCCTTTAGTCTCTTCTTTCGAAGGGAAGTCCATGAGGCTTCTCTTGGAACAAGATACCTTATCATTTGTATGAGGGTATAACCTCAGTGACTCCAGTTTGAAGAGCGTTTTGGTGTGATTTGCCCTTTTTTAACCTTTTTGTGTGTTGGTTGGTTTTTTGCTAAGGTAGTTACAAACTTGGAAGAGAGAGGGTTAATATTCAGTGAAAGAGAGAGAGAGGATTAAGGCCAGGAGGAGATGGAAGCAAAGAAACCAGAGACTAACAAAGGCAAAGAGGAATAAAAATGATGAATCTTTCATATTTGGCTCTGGCTGAAACAAAAGAAATGGTGTATTCACAATTATTCCCATCATGTCAAATCATCTTTCAATTACTTCCTTTTTTTCTGTATCAGTTACTTTTAAAATTAGAAGCAATGTCTTCTTTTCCTCTCCTCGGCACTCTAAAGACCTTCTTGGTAGTGAAAATGTAGTTGCACAAAATTAATTGAAGATAATGCACTTAGCACTTTGATAGCTCTTCACGCATTTGAAACCCCTTTACAGAGATTAACTAATTAAGCAAGTCTAAGTAGTGCATTGTAAGTACCCCCGTGTTAACTCATGATTCATTTGAGGAAGAGGTAAATTTTCACGTGATTTTTTTAATTGATGTTTAAGGAATTAATACTTAAGGTAATTAGTATTAAAGGGCTGCACGCTAATTATGGACAACATACCAGCACCACAGTAAAATCATGATTTCTCATTATCAGCAGCACCTAATGACAGCAAAATTACCAGGAGGAGACGGCCTCACAGCATCTGTGATAACTCCACCAGTGCCCTGCTCTGCTGCCCTGTGCAGGGGCCAGGCTTGGGGCTGCCGTGCCCAGTCTCTCTTGCCTCTGCTTTTGGCTTTGCCTGCTCCCCCAGCAGAGGCAGTGCTGCCTGCATTTATTGCACATGGCAGTAGCTGGGAGGCACAGGTGTCAGCCTGCATTTTTGTACCTTCCCACAGTAAAAGTTGTTTTTCTCCCAGCAAAACAACAGTGCTAAGGATCATGGCTATTCCCAAGTCAGTGGAGACTCCAGATACAAGGGGAGGTGTGGGCAAAGTGGGGAATTTTGGGGGGATCGAAGGGGCTGTAGAATGGAGACGTTTTCTGTGCCCCATGCCATTTTCTGCCCATGAAATTCTCTCTGTCATAGATCAGGCCACTTAATAAGGAAAAGGAGAGACACTCCTCTCCTCTAACCATATACTCTGCCAACCTTCCTGCTCCTTCTTCCAACAGGTTTTAATTGTAGCACAATCCTTGTTAATATCGTGGTGATTCACTTACACCTCAGAGTCTATTGCCCATGCAAGAGACATATATTAGCAACCTAGGACTGGAGCCTTAAGGTGACAGTGCGCTGCACTGAGCTCACCTGACATTTATCAATGTTTCGGAAAGAACCAAAACCTCTACAACACATCCCAAGAGAGGGTGAAACCAAAATGGGAAGGAATAAAGACGGAAACCAGAAGAGTATTTTGTTTCTTATTTTTCTTAAGCGAGAAAGACAGTTCATGAGAAAAGAAAATGTAAACAGAGATAAAAGTACAAAAAGTATGTGGGAAAGCAAACGTTATTATAACGAAACAGAGGAAGCTGGACTTGCACATGGCAAAATAAGTTTGATGAGCACAGCTGAGCTGTGCTTTCTCCTGAATGGAACTTTTGCCTGTGTTCTGCTGCAAATGTGTATTTTGCTTAAAAATGTCTTTGTGATTAGTAAGGCTGAGCTAAAAAGAGTAAATGGAAATTTCCTTTCACGTGAAAGATGGGCAGGCAGTTTTCCGTGCCACAAAATAGAGGTCTCTCTGCACTGGTGTCTGTGTTTACTGTAACAGCTGTGCTCACTGGAGCGTGCTGCAGAAACCAAGGGATCATGGCCGGTTCCCATTGGACTGCTCACAGGTAAGAGCACCGGGGAGATGATCCTCAGGGCTGCCACAAAGTCAGCACCTGCTCAGGCTGCTAGGCCAGCCTCCCGTGCCAGGAAAACACATTCCTGGGTGGTGGTTGTTGTTTTTTAAATGCAAAGTAGTTCTCAGTTTCAGTGGGCTGTGCAAGAAATTTGAAGCTTTTCACAACAGCCACATGTTCATGACTTTTTCTATTTAGCGGCACCTCTCATCCTTCCTCCACAACAGGATCCCAGTGCTGCAGGCTCTTGAAAGGCCCTTTTGCCTTCAGCCCTCGTGGAGAGCAACCAAGGATGTCAGAAGTGAAAGATCCAGCAGCCAGGACCACATGGATTGAACAGCCTTGAACAACAATGTGGCATCAGCTGGGACATTTTGCACTGCAGGAGCAATGCCCCAGCAGGTGTAGTCCAGCAGCAAGGTGAAGGGTGATCTCTACCCCGAGCGGGAAGCAGCAGGTCTTTAGTAATGTCAGTGTCACATGATAGGGACAACAAGGATGTCTGGTGGGACAGACAGAAGTTCTGCTTCTGCAGCTCTTTGCCAAGGAGCCTGGGTTACACCACACTAGGTGAGAGAAGTATTTGGCAATGCTGCCCGTCCCTGCCCCATGCAGCCCCAGAAGCTTCCATGCACTTCTTTGCAACTGCAGCCCGTCACCTTGCTTCCTCTACATCCCCCTCCTGGCCCCATGGCCCAGCTTGTGCCTCTGTGCTGAGAGAAAGTGCTCTGCAGACATCTATTTTCAAATATTTGTTCAAAGCAATTGGCTCGGGTGCTTTTAAATGAAACTCCATAGAGGTCAGTCAAAACCATTAGTGTTCCCTAGGTGATCCAGGCAGTTACATTTACTGGTTAAAACTTCTGACACCCAGCTTGTCCTTGCTGCTGAAAACTTTGCATTTCAGTGGGGAACCGTGAACTGAGTGCGTGATAAAGCCTTTAATAGCACTGAAGAAGAGGGCAGAGCATTGCCAATTTCTCCAATTTTTTAGAGGCAACTTTCATGTGACAGAACTCATGAGCCTTAATTCACATCAAACGCAAAAGAAGTTTCTTATGTAAGCAGAACTGCCAGCAGAAAACAGTCAGTGACTTATCTGTGAGCTACAGGGTAGCAGGGAAACAGGCAAGTGAATGAGGAAAAGTCACTGACCTTTGCGTGCAGAGAAAACTCAAAGCACATTGTCTGCTGCCGTTGTGCAAGTGAGAGGTGCTTGGCCCATGTCCAGCCTGCCAACATGAAAATGCAAAATTTCACAAATGGCAGGCGTGCAGGAATCCTTGTAGACATGCAGAGATAAAATTAGCTCAGGCAACAAAGGGAGGAAGAAGAAACAAACAAATTAAAAGATCCCTAGGTATCTTGCGGCTTCTCCCCGCTAGTCCAAGCAGGCTCATTTCCACCAGAATTTACGAAAGAGCCATGGCGGGTTTGTTTGTCACAAACAAAAACGAGAGCAAAAATGGGGGAAAAAAAGCAGTTTAGGACTTGAGTCTACTACTGTGCACTTAAAGCTATAAAATGGTGACAGTGTCCTGATATCATGACTGAAGTTTGAGTCTCTGTTAAAGTGGTGCTTCTGGGAAACTTTTCAGTGATGTCTATGATTCATGCACATCTATGAATTCTGTGATTCTATATCCAGCCACAGAAAAGGTAAAGAAGAAGGAAAACCCACGAAAAATATGAGGTACCTTCTCTCCTGATCTAGAGGTCGTTTGCAATGTATCTTTTATGTCTGTGCTGTACTGAATGTGTCATAACTTCCTTGTGCTACTAACCAGTCCCTCTCCCTTGTCAAATTCCAAGAAGACTACTACTGCAGTGCCAACAGGTAATGGCAAACAGCAGGAATCAGTGCTTGGTGCCCCTTCTTATGGCTGAATGTTTTCTGCCAGGGGTTTTTTTGTTTTAGCTGTTGTAGCTGTTGCTGGGTTTTTGGGGGAGGGGGGTGTTTACGTTTTTTGCAGCACACCAAAAGTTTGGTTGCAAAATGCTGAATTAGAAATAGACTGCACTAATATGTTAATATTTTTTTTGTCTATGTTTGTCTTTTTTTATGGAGAAAAAAAAAAAAATCAACTGCAAGTTTACTACCAGCACGGAGGGACTGGGAAACTGCCCTTTGCTCGGCCCCTTCGAGAGTCACTTTCATCAGAGCTGAGTGGGCGTGTAGCTTGTTCTGCATTAGCAGCTTTCCACACTCACCTGGCAGAGGTGTGAATAAGAGGGATGTGCGGCAGCAGATAATCAGCTCTCTGTAGCTGCGTATCTGTGTATCTGAGCTTGCCATTGTGAGGGCAGCTATTTGCGCTTTATCGGACGGAGATGGTCTGCTAATAACAATGGCCGTGATTTCATCAGAGCGGGTGAGTCAGTCCTTCAGCTCGCTGCCGCCCTGCACAAAGCCATCCACTGATTTTTACCGGGATAATGAGTTGAGTCAGCTCACCGAAGGCTGCACAAAGAGGCCCAGGGCCGGCGCAGGGCGAGCAGTGGGAATGCACAGCCAGGAGGGGAAAGGGTAAGACGGAACCTCCCCGTCCTGGCAGCAGGAGCTCTTAGATCACCTCGTCCTAGGCTGCGGACTCAGCAAAACGAAAACTTACCTGGCAGTGAGGTTGCCAGAAAGCCTTTACATGAGTAGGCGATCCTTTCTTTAAGGCTCGTTTGGGAGATCGGAGTGCAGGCAGGAAAGGGGGAAATAGCTCGGATCTGCTGCAGACGCTACCTCTCCTCCATGGAAGCTTACAGAAGCTCCAGTTAAGCAGCTGTAAGAATTTTGGGTTGGTTTTGGTTTTGTTTGGGTTTGGTTTGGGTTTTTTTTAACTGTAAATTAAAGCAGGGAAAATAATTTGATAATAGTTAAACTCTCAGTCATTCAAGCCATAATCACCATTAACTCTGAGGAGAATGGATCGTACGCAACAGTTTTCAGGAGTAAAAGAATAAAAGCGAGAGACACCTCGCTGCCCTGTGAAATCGGTGAATTATTAGTGCCACTTGTTGCTGATGCTTCTCTTTCTGGGTGAGGTGCAGCTATCAGTCACGTTTATCAGGTTGGAGAGCACGCCAGGGCTCACCAGTTTAAATCTTCAGCATCAGCTGACCAGAGTAATAGCAGCATATTCTCATTTAAAATGTGCATGGCTTGTAGAGCACAGGCATTTCACAAACACTCTGGAACACCAGTCATAAACACCTTGAATTTAGGGCTCCGAAAATAGGAGCTAGGGCTCCAAGACACACAAATGGGCCGTTTGCATTTCCAAGAAAGGGAGTGAAATGAAATGAAAAATCAAGCAGTGAAATGAAAATAAATTAAATGAAACTTCACTGAATGAAATTAAACTGAATGAAATTAAACGAAATGAAATTAAATTGGGAAGGAAATTAGGATTTCATTGCTGGAAAGGAAATGAAATCAAAAATCAAGGAAGCAAGTGAAGTGAAATAAAACTTCAAGGAATGAAATGAAGTGAAATGTAACAATCTGGACATTTCCTTTCATGTAATGAATTTTCATTCAAGGAATGAAAAGGATATAAAAGAATTAAGTCAATTGAAATGAAACTTACGGGAAGGAAATTAAATCAAATGAAAGGAAATAAAAAATAAGAAAATTAAATTAAATGAAATCTCAATATTTCATTTCCTTTCATGAAATGAATTTTCATTTCATAATAGAAAATGAAATGAGAAATCAGGGAGTGAAGTGAAATAAACTGAAACTTCATGGACTGAAATTAAGTGAAATGGAATTGAACATAGTAAAATGAAATTCCTCTTGTGAAACGACAAAGCAAGGAATAAAATGAAATAAAATAAAACTTCATGTAATAAAAGAAAATTAAATGAAATTTTAAAATACCAAAAAAAGAAAGAAAAAAATTAAATATTACAAAATGAAAATAACTGAAATCTTGAGATTTCATTTCCTTTCATGAAATGAATTTTCATCTCATGAAAGGAAATGAAATGAGAAGTCAAGTAATGAAATTAAATTAAATTCAACAAAATGAATTGGAATGAAATTAAATGAAAAATTAAAGGAAATGTAACAAAATGAAATTAAATGAAATCTCGAGATTTCATTTCATAAAAGGAAATGAAATGACAAATTTCATTTGACTTCATTTTGTTACATTTCCTTTCATTTTTTTCATTTCATTTCTTTTCCTTTTATTACATGAAGTTTCATTTCAGTTCACTTCATTCCTTCATGAGAATTTCCTTTTATTCCATGAAGTTTCTTGTCATTTAATTTCATTTTTTGATGTTTCATTTCATTTCATCTTTGGTGTTTCATTTCATTTCATTTTTCATTTTCACTTCATTTCATTGAATTTTCATTTCATGAAAGGAAATGAAATCTTGAGATTTCATCTAATTTCATTTTGTTATGTTCATTTTCATTTCTTTTTCATTTCTTTTTCATTTCATTGCACTTCATTTCATTTCAATTCATTGGGTTAAGTTTCATTTCATTCCATTCCTTGACTTTTCATGTCATGAATTTTCATCTCATGAAAGGAAATAAAATCTGGAGATTTCATTTAATTTAATTTCATTATGTTTCATTTAATGCAGCTGTCTTCTGTAGATGAGAAATTCACATTTATGCTGACCACTCTGTTACTTTGAGCGTGGCTGCAAAAGTCTTTCTTGTAGGATGTTTACTCCTTGTATGGACAAGGCCTGACTGGCTCAGCACTGCAATCACCTCAGCCTCCTGTTTGCATTGTGCCGCTGTTTCCTTTCACCCTCCCACATCAGCTGGGACCTCTTGTCTTCATCACTGTAGCTTCTGACATCTTCATCCTGCATCCACAGCTTAAATCCTTCATTTGGTTCTTTAATTCATTCTACAATGTTCCTAAAGTTCACCGTCCCCATCACTTCCTTTCTCAAGAGTATAAGTATTTGCTTTTCATTTCCTTACACCTATCATGGACATGAGTGTTCTCTTTGTGTGGGGGGGAGTTTTGTTTTATTTTTTAAGTTTTGCAAGTATTATTTTAGTATTTATTCTTACTGTCTCCAAGTTGCTGTAAGCACTTGGGAATGCTAAATCCAGGCCAAGACCAAGGCCCTGTAGTGCTGGCACTACGGCTGTGCTCCAGAGCTCTTGCAGCTTCCAGCTGGTGATAAGGGGCGTACAGGCAAGTCGACAAGAATAGCACAATTGTATGACCACAATTCTTACCGGAAACAATCATTTTGTCTCACCTTGTCAACTTGTAGTTTGCAATACAGGGCTAGCCTCCTCTCACCATCTGCACAGATGCTCAGGTCATAAACTAGCCTGGAAGTCCAGGTCACTGCTGTGGTATGAGTGCTTGATCCCACTTAATAAGGGATGAAGCAGAGAGAACCCATGAGGTGCAGGAATCCAGAGTCAGCAGCTTTGGCAGAACTTCGTGAAGTTTCAGCCTCGGCGTCATTGTCCAAGTTTTAGGAAGCAGCAGCCTGTGCTGGCTTAGTCACAGAGCTCAGGCAGCAATTTGAAGTTAAAAAGTAAAATATGTCAACCAGGGAGGAAAAAAAAAAGGGACCCTAATTGTTCTAAAGCAGAAATTAGGAAATGCAGAAAACTGACAGAGAAAACCAAATACATCAAGGACATAACCCTGGCTGGGAAACCTAAAAAGAGTAAAGGATTTTGAGAAAATTTGGAATAGGAATAACTCTAGCGATGATACAGACTTAACAACATTTTAATTGATCCAGGGAAGACAGGGGGCCTTGAGTCCATTTTTATGGAATAAGCAATGTATGTTAATCTTTGCAAACTCTGTCCTATAGCTTTGTCCCTGGTCACACCCGAAACACCAGAGGTGAAAGGAAGACAATATGGAAATCATTTCCCTGGACATCTATGCTGAGAGAGGCTGTGACAGGTTCAGAAAATAAGACAGGAAGACCAACAAAGACCCCAAAGAGGGAAGAGGGTATTTTTCATTGAACCAAAACTTCAAGTCCATGAGACCCTCAGCGTCACACTGAATGGAGGGCAATGAAATGGGGAGTCACAAAGGCCCATTCCTTACACAGGTCTTTATTTCCACATCAAATTTATTTGTATTAATGGCATCTCATGCCCATTATGGTATCTAATGCTTAATAGTTGCAGTGGAACTCCCTTGCACAAGTGGAAATTCAATGTCTTATGGCACCTGTGCCTCTGACCCTCTGAAATGGGCTCTGCCAGACCCTGCGGTGTCCCTGGAGCCTCTGCTGTGGGGAGAGCACCACGTGGGAGGGAACAGAGCATCCTGTCCCTGTGGTGGAGGGGAGTTGCTGCACACAGGATACTCTGGCGTGGGCTGCTGACATCCTGGACCAAAGGTAATTACTCAGGTCTTCATTTTCGTTCTCTGACTCTCCCACTAATGTTTCTTCCATATTTCTGTGGGTTTGTGTGTGCGGCTGCCAGTGGTCCAGAAGGTCTATTATTTTTCCATCCTGACATCTTGATAGGCAGTAGAACGAGTGGGATATAGCACTAAGAGGTTATTAGCATTCAAATAGGTCAGGAGCTCTCTTGGGGGTTTTGCATGACAGTGTTTTCCCAACTTCTTGTCAGAAACAAGTGTTGATAAGCGGGAGGGCAGTCACCAGTGGTGAAACTGCAAACATGAAATCAAACCTTGGTGGTGCTTGGGGGCAAGGAGGAGCTCACCTTGCACATTTGCTTACCTGCAGGAACGGGAGGTCATGAAATGCTGCCCAGAAAATACAGAGTGTGCTGTGGAGAGCTGGCAGTTTGCTTCCTGCACCTCTCCTCTGCTGTCCAGGGCGATCTCACGGTCTGAGAATTTCCTTTTCTTGGGTGTAATATGCCGAGCGAGCATCTCTCTCCTGTCCTACACTGAGCTTCCGGGTCCCTAGTTTTCAGTGTACACTAAAATGTTTGTGGACCACTGTGTGTATGTGTGTGTCTATAGAGGACCTAGTTAGTGCCTGCTTAGATTTGTGGGTATATGAGCTTGTTAGGAATTTCATAATTTCACCCGGAGTTTCCTTATGTGTAAAATGGAGATAATAACACATAATTACCTACCTGGCAGGGCTGCTGTGAGGACAAATTAACCAATGCTTGTGTGGGTGTTTGCAGATGAAAAGCATGATATTAAGACTAAATATAATGATTGAATGTTACAGAAGAGAGTTTGTATGTATTATGGTGATTGAATATGAGTTGAAAGCACTTTGTAGGTGTTTATTTCTTGTGCAGTACTGAGTATTTGTGGAAGGTGGAAAACTGGTGGAGCCAAGTTTGGGGTAGGTGTCAAAGAAATGGTTAAAGTTCCTCTTTAACGTGAGAGCCTACTGACTTTCTTCTTCTCTCAACTAAATCTAATGCTGAACAAGGGATAAGAGAACAGAGGAATGAAAATGCGGGCAAGCTAGAGAGGAAGAGAATGAAAATGAAATGCAGTTGAAGATCATGATTTCAAAGAACAAAAATGTAAAAAAAAGTTAATGGAAGAATAAAAGCTAGGGGAAATAAGGACAGAGGAAAGGAAAGAAACCTCAGGGATTCATGGGTGTTACATTTTCTCAGTACATGGAATTATGAGAAAGTAAACACCAATTTAAAAGAGGCATCAGAAACAATAGATTAAAAGCATATGCAGGGAAAAAAATTGAGTGAAATGGGAAGGAAGGAAAAGATGTGCTTAATTATTTTTTGTTTTCATTTTGTTAAGTGTAATGGCATAATTCTTTTATTTCCTATGGGTTGTTGAGAGGCACTTTTTTGCAAATCAAGAAGACAGTGCCAAGTATTTCAGATGCTTTTTGCATGTGTTCCATGCGCAGGCTGTTAAGAGTTAAGGTGGGGATGCATTTGTCAGCGTGAGAATGGCCCTGTCTGGTTTCATTTGGCTTTCATGCTGTCTCTGGAGAATTAGTGGAACAAGTTCATTTCCATCAACTCCAGTGAAGCTGCACTGTGAGTGAATCAGAACCACTTTCACTGCTAAATGTAGCTGTTGCCCTATGAAACCCTGATCCAGAGTGTACCTGGAATGTTTTGTGATTAAACCAAAATAAGAAGACAAAAGCCTAATTGTTATGAACACTCTGAGTATGGCATGTTGGTGTGCAGGCTGCCCAGAGGAGTGGCAAGGGGAGGTGGACCATGAGAAGAGTAAGGTGTAAATAACCAATACACACAGAGTTCAGGGAGCAGACTGCCTTTCTTTGCAAGTTGTCCTGGGCTGCAATTAAAATCATTGGCAAACATCCTTGCAGGGTCCAGTGGCCTGTTCGCTTTTGCTCCCTCTGGTTTGCCCTCTCTCATCCCTACTACAACATCCCTCTGAATCCAGGATGGCTCCAGTTCTTCACCTTGTTTCACATCTCTTCCTTGCACCCCAAAACTTATTTTGGGCTGAATCACTCTTACCTCAACTCATTGGCCTAAATTAATCTTTTGTGTAATTCAACTGACTAAAATTGACGTAAATGGAGTTACATCAGAGCTGAAATTAACACAGTCTGACTAAAATAGCACCTGCCTTTTCTACTGAACCAATGCCTGTCTCTTCCCCACCTCCACCCACATACCATGATTTTAACATTTCTTTCTCCTCATTGCTCTTTCACTTATCCCACTGCCATGAGCAAGCTGTGCTCTCAGTGGTCGGTGTTGCACTCTCCACTCCAGTATCCCGTTCCCCTTCATCCCCACAGCACAGGCTGTTGGTCCCTGTTAACAGCCGAGCTGTGCCTGTCTCCAAGCCCATGCAACAGCTTTTCACTTTCTATTGGATTTTCCTGTCCTTCACCACAGAGATGCACCATCTGGGTTCAGAGCCTATTTGCACTAGGCACTTCCTGTACCTGTAGAAATTATAGTCTTACTCCAAAGAATTTACAAGTCAGAGTGCCATGATGTACAAACAGGAGGAGGGAAGTTAGACGAAGGTGAAGTTATTTGCCAAAGGTAGCCTAGCAGGACAATGGCAGAGTTGTGAGTATCAGACTTAAAGCCTCTCTTCCTTTTCCATAACTTCCTTTATGCCAGCATGGCATTTCTCATCACCTCTTTCAACCTCTGTCTTTGGGCCCTCACCCTCACACAGTGGTTAAACATCTCCTTCGCTTGCTTTCTCATCCCATCTGGCTTTCTGACTTCTTTCAGCTTGCCCTTGGAGCCTGCTCATGTTGGCTAGGCTTTCTTCCCTCCTCTTGAAAAATCTGGGTGTTTGCAGCCAAAAATAAAGTATGGCTTCTCTGGTTGAGCCACACTTTGTTTGGCAGCATGCTCCACCCTTTGCATCTGGGTATCTCTTTGGGGCAAGGATTTATTCCATAATTGCTCTAACTTATTTATTATCATGGCATATGTATCTGCAGTGTTATGCAAACTGTAAAAGCTTCTAGTTCTAAAGGTCACCATGGGTGTACCATGTGTTTACCTTCCAAACACAGATGAGCTCAGAACAAAAGGGACTGGCAGGTCTGTGAGGAGATGGAGGCAGGGAATCACCCTGATCTAACTAATTTGCCAAGGCAGTGTTCACAAAAGTAGGTTACCTAGTGCTGCAGACAAACAACCCAATCCAACCTCACTGTCTTCCAGATGAGTGAATTCATTCTCCAGCATGTCCTGGACACCCAGAGCAGGGTGTTTCTCATCCTAAGTGTCAGGCTACCCAGTCTCCCATGCTGCCACTTAGACATGGAGCTTCTCATTCCGCAGTGTCGGGTGCCAGCCGAAGCTTCCTGGAGGTGTTGGACAGAGGTTGGGATGTTGTAGAGGCTGCCATGGTAGATTTATCTCCAAGCCCAAAAGAGCCTTGCTCCAGCTAATGGCCTTCAGAAGCTGGAAAGCCACTGTGCTACCTGATGACCGAGGCCACCAGTACATCCCACACATGGCTTGTCACAGTGTTACCCCAAGCACTGGTATGAGTGATAGCTGAGCTGTGATTTGCTTTTCACATTGCTCTGCAGTGTTGAAAGAGGATCACAAGGTAATTACCTTACCTGAGCTCATGAAATTGGCAGCATGCTCCAAAAGGACCCCACTACATCCTATATGCAACTTCCAGGAAGGGTAGAGGGATAAATTAAATGCTTGTGAGATATGCAAAATGCTACACCAGTAGTTGCAGTCCTTCCCAAGATCATTTGCTGTCTAATAGCATTTACTGTGACTTAGGTCAATTGTCAGCATGAGGGGAAAAAAATAAATCCAGTCATTGCTTCCTCTACTAATTGACAGCCTCAACAAAGTGGAATTAAAGCCATGAAGACTGGACTCTCTCATTCTGCTTGTCAGAGCAGAGATGCTCTGGTAGGGGTGGGGATCTGCCACAGGCTGCACTCTTCCCCAGGGGATGCAGCTGCTTCTCCAGTAGAAGAATATAAATACAGGAGGGTGGGAAGAAGGTGTAGGGGGCTGGCAAGAAGAAACCTGTTCCTGAGCCAGCCATGCTGGAAGAGTAAAAGGAAAAATGCCCAGGGTCATTCTCAAGGGAAGAATTTTAAAAGATCCCACCTAAGTATGACAGGGCAAATAGAAAACAGTAGGTGAGTAGGATAAGCTAAGCACAAGGAGAAAGATAAGGATCCGTCATCGTCAAGGGAAGTGGGAAAAGGAGTATGGGTAAACTCAGAGCTGTGGCTTATTTCTGCTGCAGCTTCTTCTCTCGCTCCCTTCCTCCTATGTGCTTTGTATGAGGGTGCAGCACAGTAACCTGCCACAACCTCAAAATAAAGAGCACTGCAGGACAATCTGTCTGAAAAATACCTCTCTGCTGAAAAAAATCTCTTAAATATGATGATCAAAGTGTTCTGATATTAAGAGATGAGAACGGTTTATGAATCTGGATTAGCTCAGAATCCATCTGATTATATTTAAACCTCTAAGACGAAAAGCTATAAAACTTCCTAAGAGAAATGCCATTTATTTTAAAATGAGCAGCAAAATCTCGATTAATTGAGTTGCAAAAGAAATGGATCTAAAAACAGGCACTGAAGGAACATGAGTGCATTATGCATTTGGGGTTTGCTTCTGGAAGAATTCAAAACCAGATCTTGTTGCCAGTGCGGATCTGAAATTATGATATTCTAAGCCTGAATTCAGGTGTCCACAGAGCCAGGGAGGGACAGCCCGGGTCACTGTTCCTGTGACACTGCCTCAGGACCAGGACCATCATCATGCCTCTGGTCTGTTGGCTGGGTTGTTCTTCCCTACCAAAGTCCAAGCAGTAATGTCTCCAGCATCAAAACGAAGGTGCTCTGCTGGTTTCCCCGTGTGTGGCTTTGGGGTGCCCAGAGTGCACCCCTACTTGGAATGACACTGTGGCCTGGGACAAATGCTGCTGTGCAGTGTCTCAGTCGAGGCACACGGTGGTTTGGCCACACAAAGAGCAGCTGGAACAGAGGCAAGGAATGTCGCCTGGTACTTTTTCTGTGACCTTAGTCTGGCATTTATAAAGCAAGAAAAAACTTAAACAGCAAATTTTGAACATGACTTCCTGTGAAGTTTTGCTTTCACACCTCCAACATGTCTGTCTGGAAACGGCCTTTCCAGAGGGCGGTTTGGTCGGCTCCTTTTATTTGCTTTCTGACTCACGGGAGTCACTTGCACCCACTCGATCCACCTGCACTGTGGCACTGCTGGACAGAAGCACTGGCAAGTGAAAGGCAGGGATCTTCTGGAGCTAGCAGTGCTTCTGATAAGGTCATGAGCAGCTAATTTCTCCTTTGCATTGCTTCTTTGGATTTTTTTTGCTAAATGCACATCAGAGTCTCATGTGTGCTGATCAGTAAAGGGCATCTTCAAAACCAAATAAACACTTTTACCACATCTTAAAATCTAGCTGTATCTTTCTTTATGTTCATGAATCACAGATCAACTTGTTCCATCTCCAGGTCTAAGCCTACGCTTCAGCCTTCTGTATCTCTGCTTGGAGGGCTCCCTTTTTCTTTCCTATGCCGCTCCCTTCACACAGTTTTGCATTTATTGTGGGGGCCAAACTGCTTCCTAACTATTCATTTTCGTATTTTTAGGGCCAACTTCTAACTTCTCTCTCCCTTATTCAAGCCTCACAGTTATATTCTTTCCCCCTCCTTATAAAAAAGTTTCCTATTTTGCCATGGCTTTTTTCAGCCATCATCCGGGATGTCTAAAACTTTGTAGATACCAGAGTCTCTTCTCTGCTTCCAACTGCTTTCCTTTCCTCCACTGAATATGCAGCTTTTCAAATGAATTCGTTAACTCTTGAACACGTCATGTCTCTCTTGCATCCCCTCCACTGACTCCCTCTTACCCACCACATAACTTTGTCACATCTCATCCTTCTCATCAGCACATAACTCCATCTCCCACCGTCTCTTGCTGCACTGGCTGGAGGTATCCACAATATCTGGATAGTCCCATTAATCACTTCCTGCCAGTCTGCTACTCCTCCCTCCAGCCTCTGCCTGGGACACCCACCCTGACTTCCTTGTCAGCTGCACTCCTCTTCCTGTTAGCTCTCACCTGAGCATTTTCTTCCCCAGAGAGCTGATAGCAATGCACAGGGACAAGTGGCCAGTATGCAAGTAAGTGCATGATGCTGCAGACTTGTTGCTATCTTAGTTTTTCAGTGCCCCCGTTCCTGGTGTTCCTTTGTCTATAAAGCACACCATGATTTGAGAGCTACATAATTATAGCTGAAATTAGGCATCCTATTCGGAGGCTGCATTGCTGATTCCTCGCTGTTTTCTTTAGCCAGAGCTTCCATTCAGGATTTGGCTCATCTGCAAAGGGACTCCACAGCTTCTTTTTTTATGTCTTCCCCCCACGCCCTGCAGGAGAAACCAAAGTAAATGTAGGTGACGTTGGTCTGGGGGTTTATTTTTTAAGCTCTTCTCTACAACAGCCCTGTGAAGTAGAGTAGTATTTTCCTCATTTTAGAGAATGGGAACTGAGGCACAGCAGATGACTTGGCCAAGGCCCCTCAGGGTAGCTCAGCTGAATTGCAACCAGTTTGGGTCCCTGCCTATTTGGGTGTTGAAAGAGCAAGAGACCAGGGTCAGCACAATTTCTTACAGGAAACTGCTTAAAAGTGCTGCCCTGTGAAGAGGAGCAGCCAGGGAAAAAGGCTAAAGGTCTTTCTGTGCGTGCTCAGTCAGCAAATACCTTGCTGCAAGACATGAGTCTGTGAACGCAGTTGTTCCTTTCTGCTCTCTTCAGAGGACTCTCTTACCTATTTACGCTCACATGGAAACATGTGAGTGGGAGGCCAGAAGCACTTGACTCATTTGCGGCAATTCTCCAGTTCAGCAGCTAGGTTTTCCCCCTGAGGCAGTGTAATGTGACAGAAAGGAAGCATCTGAAAGCATTTCTTCATCCTCCCGATCGCAGTCTGTCACTGTGCAGAAGCGACACACCTGCCTTCCACTGCCTGCAGCTCTTTGGGTCGCTGGAGGGTGAATGGGGAAGGCAAGAGCTTCCTCCTCTCCACCCTGAAATCACCTTGTTTCGGGCTTTTTTGCTCTGCCAGTACTTGGACATGACTAATGCACCCATTCCCGTGCTGGCTTGGCAGCCCTTGCAAATGGGACTTCAGACTCGGGACAAGCGGAGCACGGATCACCGTGCACGTAGCAGTCTCTCCACCAACTCCTGGATCCTGATCCAGAGAAGACAGTCGAGAAGGTGCAATCTCCACCAAGCCTTTGTAAGTCTTGCTGTGGTGCCAGCCAGCGCAGGGAAGGAGTATAGTGTTTAATAACAACCATGGCACAGGCACCTATTTATTTACTCTTCTATTTCAAGACAGCAAAACCCTGTCACCTCAGACTAACCTGCAGCTGAAACAGTGAGAAACAGAAAACACTCTCTTGCATCCTCCATCACATGAACAATTAGTTGTCCTGGCAAAACTAATGTTTAAGCAGTTGCTGCTTTTTACGGAGGAAAAAAAAACCAAACAACAAATCAAATGAAAACAAAATGAAAAACAACCCAAAAATTAGTATGGTTGAATCAGAGACATTTTGCTAAATCATATTGTTTTGTTTTGGAGGATACCACTCCTCAAAAAAAGACTTCTACTATACAGCTCTTGAACACTATATCACAAAATTATTTTAATATCTGCCCCTGTTTTTACTCCTATTTCACGCGTAGATGGTAACTGTTCTTTGGCAAAATAAGATGTAGGTGAGGGGGAAAGCATCAGGATTTTATCTTTGAAGAGCTGAGCACTCAAAGGTTTATAACAAGAGCTTGTAGCAGTTTATGCCACATGAAAAATACTGCTGGGAAATTTATCAAAGAATGTATCATGAGGTGGGCTATTTAGGGACTGAAATTACATAGGAAGGACTGGCAAGAGAGATGTGTGCTCAGGACAAGTGCAGTTGCAATTAATGCTAAATATAAGGTGTCATATCTTTATCTAATGCACAGCCTGCACTGCCTCGCAAAGGAAAGTTAAGCAATTAGGCCCAAATAACCAGATTATACGTGGGAGGTGTTTGAAGGCAGATTTAAAACACTGTAATAGGGTTGGGGGAGGGTTACAACAAGAGGTAATATTTCCTGATAGGTTAGCTTACGTACTTTGGAAAACATTCTGGAACCAGACCAGAAAACTAAGCAAGACCTTAACCAGGACTCGGCCTGGGACGACACCCAAACAAAGGCAAAAAGTAAAGAGACCCAACCCTGCCTATGCACACGCAGCCCCTCCAGCGAGTAATCCCCGGGAACAAAACAAATCCAGTGACAGATAGCGTAGTTCTGTGTAGATTTGCACCTGCTTCAGTGCAAAACCAACATCAGCCTTCCCCTTTCTTGTTTCTCTTGGGCCAGTGCTAAGGGCAGAGAGGAAAACCTGAGCTCAAACAGTAATGACTCCCTTTTAGAGTGGAAACTGGAATTCACTCCTTAATCCCAGAGGGGCAGAGCCAGGTACAAGTCTTTCCCCCCACCCTGCCTGCCAAGTTTCTTCTTCTCCGGTCCCGAAGGGTTGGATTAACTCTGTGGCAGAGAGGGCAGTACATTTGTACAGCCCTTTTTACCACTCTGAGGTGAGGCTGTCAGCTGGAGGGTCAGGGGAAATCAAAAGGAACTGAATCATCCGAACTTGTAAAAACTCCGTGTCAGGAAAAGACTTGGTTGGAATGTATTGATGTGAGAATGAGGAGGGGTGATGAGATGGGACACGTGCTTGCTTTGGGAAGGGGTCTCTCTCAGCTTCTGCAAAGCGCCTTGCCCGTTTTTGTCATACCAACACACAGACAACACTTTGTCTTCCAGAGTGAGAGGTGCGGGCTAAACATTTCATCACAACAAAGTGAAAATAATCTCTGCTGCCTTTACTTGGATGTGGGAAATACTCGCTTGCTTTTAAATACAAAACTATACGTATGTTTGTGAACCTACTGTTGCTTTCATGTGGGGGCCTTAGGTGAACACAAAAGATTACATTGTGCAGCTACAAATGAACAGAGCGTCCAGGATTAAAGAGATTTTATTTAGACCCACATGAAATAGCAGAGCTGATGGCAGCCTCTGGTACAGAAAAAATCCCACAACCAGCAAGTAATTTAGTGAGCATTGGAACTAAGAAAGTCACATCTCCTGTGTATTTGTGTATTGTGGTTGATTGACTATGGTGTCTAAGATGGCATAAAATTAATTTGAAGCTCTTCCGACAGATCAGGCACTTATTAGCATTCTCAATTTTATGGAATATCTGGACTCTAATAAGGCATGAACCCACGTTGTAACTTTCACTGTTGGGGACTGCGATAGAGTCTCTTTTTGCTATCAGGCCTGTTATTTTTCATGAAATCTGTAGGGATGTAATTACACTTCTGCCAAACATGTTTGAAATCAGACGGTGGGTTCAAAAGTTATTAGAGACATGGACCGACAGGCAGACAGGCGCAGACACCATGACCATGTAAGTCTCATTTCCATCAGAAATAAGGCTAAAAGAACTTAACATGGAAATTAATTTATAAAGGAGACTTGATAGGCAGAGGAGTAGACCTTTGCAAAGTGTAATTTCAAATTTTAAGTGAATTTCATGCTAGGAAAAGCTATTGAAGACAGTCTGGAATACTAAAAGTATCCCTTTTACCTAAAGGAGAGGAACAGCACAGGATGAGCTGATCCTTGTCGTTTTAAACTAAGTCACACTGAGGACAGGTGATTTCTTAGAGAGAGGAAACAAAGAGCAGCTCCAGAAGCTCTGTCCCCTTATAGTTTTTTCTGCATGTGAGCACTTAGGGCTAATCACAGATGTAAAGCACTGCAAATGCCTCTGAATGTTTGTATTTCACCCCCTGCCTTTGACTTTATCCTTGTTTCCTTGCTCATTCCCTGCCAGCTCTGTCCCTGGGCTGCAGTGGGGAAGCTCTGCTTTTTGTCCTTTGTGTATGCAAACCGCAGTGGGACCGGAATCTTGATTAGGGCCCCTAGCAACGATCACACATCTCGCAAAAATCGTAATTTAATATTACAGCCCCCAGGCCCTCCTAGGGGATTCGTGTGGATATTTACTCATGCTCCCAGCCAGAGACTGGAAGCAGGGCTGTTTTATTCCCAGCTCTGACACCAGCCTGCTGGGCGGCCTCTGGCACATCACTCTGTCATCTTCCCCTCTGTAAACTGGGTACCCTACAACGCCTGCGGAGAGGGCCGGCTACCAGCTCACTGCAGCCAACAGGCCACTGCCTGTGGCCACCATGGTGCTCTGCCCATCTCCCTGGCCCCAGTTGCGTCCCCACCTTCCTCATGAGCACCCTTCAGGTGGCTGCCAAGTGTGAAAAAGGCGGGAAAAATGTCTTAAATAGGCTTTTGCATTTGCACCCCAAAATACACCTGCAGCCCAGGCCTGGTTCTCCTCCAAGCACTGCAGTCAGGACACTGGTGCCAGCCATGCCAGGGTATTGTCCCAAATCTGGGTTCTTTCACACAGTGGGGAAGCTGATCCACACACAGAGCTGAGATACTCGATTTTATTTCATGTCTGCGCAGAGGCGGGTGCAAAGTGGTAAATCCACAAAGCTAGGAAGCGTATTTATACATACATATACAATGTATACATATGCAAGCATATTTATACAATCCTATTCAGGCAACATTTGCATAATGAATCTACATCACTACCTGGCTAAACTACTACTGCCTTCTCATTCCCTGCCTCGGTTTAAAGGTACAGGGCATTCCAAATTCATGTGCTCAGTGGGTCAGGGTCTTCCCTCGGGGGTGCGGTTTTCCCATTTCAATTCACTAAGTTCACTCCTAGGATACAATTTCTTAAGTTAGTTAAAGATTTCTAACCCACCTCCCTCGACGCTGGTTTAGGCCGCCACATAACCAGTCTCTTCCCTTTATCTTACATCGCATCCTGCATCTCTTAGGTCAGGTTGTTCTCCTTTTCCGAGAAACTCTTCTCCCCGCAACTCGTACCCCCGTCCCCAGGGGCCACGCAGGGGTCTGGGAGAGAGGCAGGGCGGCGGGGACAGCCGTGTCCCCAGGGCCCGGGGGAGCGGCCGCCCCACCCGTCGGGGCGGGCTCGGGCAGGCCAGGTGAGGCGGTCCCGGCCCTGCCGCTCCCTCCCGCCGCAGCCTCCTGCCCTCGCTCCCGGCCGGCCGGCGCTGCGCTGGGGCTGCCGGCGGCATGGCGGAGTCCCAGGTGCTCCTGCTGGACGAGCTGCACGTCAACGAGAAGGTGACCGAGGCCCAGGCCCGCTTCTACTACAGCGAGGAGCAGCGCCGAGCCCTGGAGGCGCTGGTGACCCGCGGCGAGGCCGCGTACCGGGAGGCGCTGAGGAAGGAGCAGCTCCGCGATTTCCTCTCCGGCCGGGAGCTGCAGGACCTGCGGGGCGGCTGGCGGGGCTACGACGACCCCCGGGAAGGCGGCAAGGTGGCACGGGGGCCCGGCGGCGAGACTCTCTCGCTGGCCTACTGGCCCGAGTGCTCGGACACCGAGGTGCCCCCGCTGGACTTGGGCTGGACCGACAAGACCTTCTACCGCGGCATCAGCCGCGTGTCCCTCTTCACGCACCCGCGCAAGGAGGAGAGCGCGCCGCACCTGAAGGAGGTGGTGCGAGAGATGATCCAGCAGGCGCAGAAGGTACGGCGTGGCCCTCGAGGGGCCAGCCCTGCCCGCCCTCACCCGGGCCGGGGGTTTGGCTCGGGGTATGGGGTAGAAGGCAGGCGAAAGCCGCCGCGGCCGGGCTGCCCTCGCTGCAGAGCAGGAGGAGCGCGCTGGCCGACGATAGTCGGCGTCCACCAGGCACCAGACGTTCCCTGCGCCTTGTTGCCGGTCGTGTTACGCTTTGCCAAAGCTGATGCCTGTGATGGGCTTAAACCTCTGCAAACCCCTCCACCTCCCCTCAGCTGGGGTTCTGTACCCGTGGTTCGCGTTGTCCTGTCCCGGCCTTATTCCCGGATTTAGAGGAAGGCAGGTCATGATGCTGTTACAGCCACCCCTCCGGTGTGTGCAGGTATCCCTAGATAAAGACAGGGCAGCGTGTTTGTTTATGGGATGGTGGGTTTTTGGGGTTTATTTGTTGTGGTCTCAACACCATCCAGCCTGGACTACAAGCAGCCAAAGTGCAGACAATACGCGGCTGCTCCTCCAATTTATCTTTGCCTGGAAATGACTGCTGGTGGTGACGGGGCACCTCTGGCAAGGAAGCAACCCAGCCATGATGCTACAAGAGCTTGCGTTGAACAGGTGGGGGCAATGACGAGGTTTTTCGTCACCCACCGCGGATGTGGGTGAAGTTCCCGGGGAAGACCACCCAGGAAAAGATCCCTGTCAGAGCTGACACACCCCTTGGGTAAACGGGAGAACACTGTAAGAAACTTCATTCTTGCGCTTAGTTTTGTAGCTTTCTGGTTTTTCTGCTTTACAATTCAGCAGTTATTTCCTCCTCCACCTGCTCCCCTCTGCCAGCACACACTATATGCACTATATGCAGACTTGTTCAAACTGAATCTGCCGGGAAACACAGAAGACTTTCCAGATCTGGCAGGTGATCTTCTCAGCTCCCTGCTCTCAGAAATTTTGCACACCCTGTAATTCTGTTCAGTGACTGGTGTGATCAGTCGTTTAGAAGAGAGAAGCTGTAAAATCCTTACACTCCGATGTAGTGCAACTTCACCTCTTTGCACTGCTACAAAGGCTCCTATAGACTGCTCAAGAACTGGGAAAGTTTATTTCTTTCGATAGCTGTGCCTGGAACCTAGAAATAATTAATTCCTTTGTAGATTTTTTTTTTCACTGGCTGGACAAACTGTGCCCCTCCCAGCCCAAAGCCGGTTTCATGTTTAACAGCCATTTGAGTGTTTAATGGTCCTTTTCATAGATAACTATGCCTATTGTGTTCAGCTGAGCTGGCCCTGGCAAAAAAAGTCTCCAGGTAGCAGCTTTTTCATCAGTAGATGGTGGGGGGGGGGGGTTGTTGGGTTTGTTTTTTTCCGAGGGGGGTCTAAACAGATACTGGTAATATGTGGCACATGTCTGTGGGTGGCTTATCATCAGTATTTTACAAACATATGTTAATTAAACTACCTTGCTGCAATGAGATTAGCAAGCGTTAACTTGCCAATCTTAAAATTCCTGCTAAGAGCTAGGCACACCTATGGGCCCTACAGATAAGTTTATTATCCATAGGATAGGAAGAGAAATGGGGAAAACCTCTTGCAGGGGTAGACACTCGTGCTCTGACTTGCTGTGCTTGAGAACGCTGCTAGGTGATCTTGACAGATCACCAGCTGTGACAGGGGTTTGAGATGGCGAACACAACAACAGGCGTTGCCCATGGGAAGTTCTGACTGCTGTTCTCACTGGCCCACAGTCTTGCAAAGAAGCCTGAACTGACCCAGGGCCCCACAGCCTGGAAGGAACCAGCCCTTCACATTGCAGAGCCAGTACTGAGAATTAATAGTTTGTCCAGGACGGGCTGTAATTTCTGCAGTCGTTACACTCATTGCAAATGGAGGGGATGGAGAGAAAAGAAGTTTGTGCTTCTGCTATCCATTCCCTATGTGGATATTCTTACTTCTAATATTATCTGGCATCCTTGCTCCTAAATAATTACATCCATACCACTGTGTGTGGGGGGAGAGGGAGCATAACAGGCCTGAGTTAATGCATGAACTGGTCATGCCTTTAATTATGATTTGCCTGTATATGAAGTTGTTCAGAAACAAAGTGGCACAAGTTCACCGTATTTTAATTTTCAGAGGTTCTGGTAACATTCCCTGCATCTTGCTGGGAAGGGAGAACCAGGGCAGGACCTGAAGTCCTGCCTAGTAGAAGTTACTGTGGGACTTAGTATGATGTAGCTCCACCGTAGCTCACCTGTATCAGGAACTTACATGTTAATGATGAGCATAAATACAATGTCAGCTCTTTTTCTTTTTCTAACAAAGAAAAGCTGGTGTAAGCACTGTTGACAGAAGGAGCCTGACGGAGCAGATGTGCTGGTTGTTGTTGGCCGTACAAGCAGAGACTCAGCAGACACAGTGAGGGATGTTTACTGTGGCATCGCTTTCCCAAAACCATTTGTCCAAGGGCATTTTTCATAGGAAAGAGATCTCTGGGGAGGATTATTCCCCCCTTCCTTAGGGGGCTCCTGCAAGAGAGCCGCACCTCTTCCAAGCATCGAGTGAAGAAAATCCTGCTGTGTGATTCAGTGTTTAGCTCCATTCACACCTGTATATGTCATCCCCAGCACAGCTGGGCTTATTACTGTGATCCCTAGCACCTGGGAAATTAAAATTTAGGCAACTCTATTCCCAGCATACTGTCAGCATGACAGCTCTGACCTGGCAGGCTGATGTTATGCAGAGGGGCTAGGAAAAGAGCGGTTTCCTCCATTGATAACCTTTAAAATGTTGGGAATGATAACTCAGGCAGAAAAATGAATTGGTATTTCTACCGGTGTGAAAGATAGATTCTTTGTCTTTCTCTCCCTTTCTGTAAGATCAGCATTAAAGTTACCCATAACCTTCTTGGTTTTGTTGTTACTCATCCTATAAATGTTCAGGCTTGTCTCTCACGTCAGTGAAACCTTTTGTTTTTATGTAAAATCTATGCCTGGAAAGAAGGGTTAGTTTTAGACCAGAAAAACAGTATATGTGAAGAGAGGGAATGATCATTTTGCCTCCAAATCTTGAACACACTCCAGTCCCTTCCTGAGAAATATGAGGTGTTTATTTTTGAGCTCTATAAATCATTCCTTGGGAAGCCAGCCCTGAGAGCAGACTTTTCACAGGGAATTGGGAAAAAAAAAGGAAAAGAGAATTCTTGTTGTCTGCACTATGCATCATGGCTGAGGATGCAGGCCCTGATTCCTCTGCATATTCAGTCTTCCAGTACACACCTTCAGGTTAAGCATTAAAGTTGTGTTTTCAGTCTGTTTTTTTCAATCTGTTTTCAGTGTTCTTCTTCATTTAAGTGAATCCTTACAGAGACAATGGAAGTTTCTCAGTACAGAGGAAAAACTAGCTATTTGGCTTTGGCATTCCTCAAGCTGCTGTAATAAGTCATCTTCCCATGGAAGAAGGAGAACTCTTGTAGACATTTACTAAGTTCCTTCCAAGGTGCAGCAGCTAACCCAGAAAATTACAATTATTGGTAGTGCTTGGGCATGTACATCCCTGTACTTTTGTCTCCCTATAGGCTTCTCCTCCATTACCTGGTATCAGTGCTCTCCTTTATTTTGCACCAGTGGGACGGGCCTTCCTTTTAGTTCCTGATATTTATTCAGTTGTCCGTCTACCGTCTTCTTGTTTCCAGATTATTGCGGTGGTCATGGACGTGTTTACGGACCGGGACATCTTCCGCGATATTGTTGATGCAGCATATAAGCGCTGGATCCCAGTCTATATAATCCTAGACGAGGAGGGTGTGAAGCTCTTCCTGGAAATGTGCAGATGTCTTGACCTCAGTGACTTGCAGATCCGGGTAAGATATTCAGTACTGAACCATTATCTCCTGCAGGTCAATGGCCTTTTGTGGCAGTAATGAATCTTGGAACTCGCTCGGGCTGGCAAACATATCTCTTCCTCCCTCCAACAGCACTTAGAGAGGGTTGATGGAACACAGAGGGATGACAGAGTGGCTTGATAATACAGAAGGAAAGAAAAAGGAAAGAGTTGGATTTTTTTGCCTTGCACCCAAGACAGGGATCTGTGTATTTTCTCTTGTGACATGAGAATTCCTGCTTGGGGAGAAAATTATCGGAGGAAATTCCTATAGGTCTTCTATGTGAGGATTCAAACGAGAGTCCCAAGTAGCTCTTTGAGTTGTCTGCAGGGATCTCTCTTACAGGACACATATGCTCTGTGAAATCAAGACTCCTATCCAGCAGTGATCAGCCAGGAGTGAATGAGCTTGTAGTCCTCCTCTGCAGGAGAATTTAAGGGATTGAGGGTCACAGCTGCTGCCCCGTCCCATATCGGAGCGTGCCTTCATACAGCGCATGCAGCACAGCAGAGTAGTCAGTCTAGCTTGGTTGGCAGAAGCAGCCTCAGAGAGATCTCACTCCATTACATGTGGACTGAAATCCTTTGTGTGTTTCTAGTTAGTATTGTATTCCTTGCTTTTTCTTCTCCGTCTTTTTTGTCACTGTTGTCACTACAGACATGTTCTGAATACTGAAAAAAGTTGCTAGGTTGGAAACAACCTATAGGATGCCAGACTTACCCTTCTTTGTGATCCAACTGTTCTGAGCAGCAGCGGGGGGAAAAAGTGCTTTTTGCCTGGAGGAAGGGTGGATCTTCCATAAACACTCAATTAATAGTTAAAAAAATCCCAAAACACAACCAAAACCCAAAAAGCTCTGAAGATTGTAGAGTCTCATATTAATCATTTTAGGAGAACCATCTTAAATCTGGATGGAAATTACCTGCATATATCTGAACAGTTCTCCTGTGAACTACCACTCCGCTCTGAGTTTCATCAAAAAAGACATCCAGCCGAGAAGTTTTCTCATCTTTTTCCAAAACAGTGATGGAAGTTCCTTCCCTCTGGTGTCTTTGAAAGCAAGACACAGACATCATTATAACAGACTTGTTTCAAGTGCCAGTGGTATTGTGTGTCCTAGGCTTGTGTCTCTTTGGTACATAACTGTGAAATCACAGCAGTAGTTCCATTTTCTCTGGTACCCGTTTCCCAGTACTTTTCTCACTGTGTCATCATGTACAGGAATGATGTCTTCAGTGCTACAATATTTTAACTCCTGGACAGAGTGAATGAAAAGATGTCCTGGCATTTTAGAAAGAGTTGTGATGCTATTGGAGAGGTGAGTTCCCTTCAGTCTGTCTTTTCTGTCTCTAAACAGTAAGTGGTCCCCTTCTGCTTTTCCTCTTATCCTTCTCCACAGGTATCTACACAGACTTTACACTCCTCAACCAGTGATCACAGTGACATGCTACAGCAGTGCCTAGGTCCTGCAGCAGTCTAGTTGTATGATTCTTCCCAAGGAGGTACAGTTTGAACTGATGCAATCAAATTAAGGAGAAAACTTTTCTGCGTCCCTTCTGTGATTCCCTTCTTTCATAGCAGCCCATGCTATGTTTTTCATTAGGCTTCTTCAGCTAAAAATAGTACAAGCTGAGTTGAAGGAGGTCCACTGAGAAGAAATTTTTAACATCCGTTGACCTAGTTGTTCACTATTCTGCAGAGCTTCAGCCTTCAGATTGCTGTCCTTCAGATTTTTCCCCTCTTTTCCCAGGTATCTCATACTGGATCTTAAATTCCCCTGAAGGCTGTTATATTTCTTTTCCAGTATGGCTTAGGCTTTTGTTAGTCTTGCTAAGGTCAATGCAGTTAATTCCTGTGTATGGTTCTGTGGAATGACCAGGGAGGATCTTCATGGAATGGGGAAACAAGTCATTGCCTCTCAAGGAAGATGCTCTCCTAGTATCCCACCCACGGCTGCCTTGGATGTACCTATGCTGCTGCTTGGGTCAGTGTAGCAGAAACCATCATGTAGGGATTTCCCTGGCAACAGGCTTTGGATACCCAAGGAAGCTCCAGCAAGGTTAAGGCTTCCCCTTGAGGGCTTCCCCCAGCCCTTCCTCTTTGATGTAACGTGCCAAGGGTTGAAGATCCAGATTTAAAGCGAGAAGGCAAGTTGGGCCTCTGGTCTTGTTCAGGCAGAATCGTTTTGTCCCTCATTGTTTGATAACAGAGGATATTGAAATTGCTGAGTTAACTCTATCATTCACTCATTTCTTATCTACTGGTCTTTCTCCTGACATCTGCTTTGATGTCTGAGTTTTTTCTACAGATTTTCAGCAACAGGGAAAATGTTATCTCCTTTTTGCATTATCATTTTGCTTTATTCTAGAAGATTTTCACCAGTTTTCACCAGACTTAGTTTGCCAGCAATGGAATTGCATACTCTTCTTTCCTGTCTTCTGCTCACCTTTCCTTTGGAATGCTTGTGCAAGATTCAGAGGATGGCTTTTTTTCTCAGAAAGTTGCAGCCACATGAGCTGTAACTCTAAGGTTTAGAGGCAAGTTCTGATCCCAGGGGGAGAGAGATGATGCACTACCATGAACTGCAGGGTCACAATGTTCTGTCTTCTGTCACCACCAGATACTCATTTAGTTCTGTGTTTCCTGCCCTTTTGGTCCCATTGCCCTGTTCATCCAATGCAGAGTGAATACTTCAACAGTCCTAATACAGGGAGATTTACTGTTAACACTGGGTTTTGCCCCTTGTCCATGTACAGTGACAGGCGTTTTCACAAAATTCCTGGCTGTTGCATAATTTTTGTAGAGATGGCAAGGTATCATGATCTGCTGACAGTCTCATGGGAGGGAAACTGCTGTAGGAAGACAGTACCTCACCCTGCAAAGAGTAAAAGTTCTTTACCAACTCCGAGCATGAATAGAGAAAACCTCAATTTTTCTCTGAAGGCCAGGGTTCACTAGAAATGTATTTAAATTCAATCTTCAGAATGTTGATGGGTTGTTTGTAAGAGCATGTCTTGTGTGTGTGAGTCATGTGGCTTCCTGAGCCTACAGGACATGGTTTGTCAGACTTCTGTTACGTTTGACACAAGAGTGTTCTTCAGAGATCACAGTCAGAGTTCTCATAGACACAAAATTCACAGCCCCTCAGAAATTCCTCTTTTTTCAGGACCTGAGGGTGAATGTTCTCCCCAGTTTTTAGATAAGGGCTTCTTATCCTCATGTTCCTGTTAACCCTGACCACAGTAACAGACACTCCTGCCCAAAGACAGAGTTCTCCTAGAGTTCCGAGCAAGCCCAGGGAGTGACTTATCTGCAGGAAGTTCACCTTCACATTAATTTTTACATTCATTTTCCCAACACATAAGAAGTTTCTCCTCTCACTTCAGAAAGTCTAAAAAGCTTCTGCCTAAGAAACTTTTGGAATTTCATTTCAGTATTTTATTTTGTCATTGGTTCCTACATCAGATAAGGGAGAAGCTGAATACGATGGGATGCAGTGCTGTTGGTTTTTGGGTTTTTAATGGTCTGCTAGAGTATTCTTCTAGGCTGCTTGTGACCTTCTGAAAATGGGACCTTACAAGGCTCTCTTTTTGTAAAGACACTAATAGATAATACTCAGTGATCTTGGCAGGCCATGTCTCAGCTAGCTGCATCCCATCCTGTTCTACTTGAATACTTGCAAGTTACACTGTTTTGTCAATAAGCATGCCTTTTCCTAAACTGTCCAGGGCAAACACATAGGATAGGTCCACAGGATTTCCCAGCAGTTGGTCCAAGAGGGAAGGTACACACAGGATTCCCTGGTGGAAGCAGTCACAGCACCTCCCTTTAGGGTCTGTCTTGTGTATCCCCTCTACTCAGCCCCAGTTTGTAAGCACTACAGCCTAGGTCTCCCAAGTCAGCCACAGCATTACTGACTGTCTAAACTGGGACTAATTTAGCTTTCTGTGGCTTCGGAGTGAGGTTTAAAAGTGTGTCACAATAAAGCAAGGAAGACCAATTCTTTACTGTTTGTATTAGGATGCTCTATCAGGCTTGACTGTTACCAGTCTTATTAAGTTGCAGCCAGGGAGGTGTTAGTCACTGCTTGTGGTGAGGAGTGGTGCAAGTCTGTGGGAAGGAAATATGGAAATTTAATGCAGACTGCAGCTCCCATAAGCCAGGATATGACAAAACAAACCTTAAGCAGGCTTCTGCAACAATACAGATCTGGAGGGGTCACTTCTATCTGGTGAGCTAACTGGTCCTCTACCCAAAATATTTGTTGCTATTGTAACTCTAGTGCTGTCTGAAAATGCCTGCAATCTCACCTCATTTATATTTGTCTTTCCTCTTTTGTTATTGTGCAGTCTTCAGTACATGAACCCAGGCTCGTTCTTCCTCTGTACAGCTTGACATAGCAGTCTACAAATGCTCCAAGATCCTTCAAGGCAGAAAATATTATACAAATAACCTGTTAAGTGACTTGATGTTTATATGACTTTGTGCTTGTTTTCTGCATTTCAAGATGTATTAATGCACTCCTGTACCTACTTTAGTCAAGGAGCTTTATGTGCTCAGCTGTTCAGTTCTATCCCCTCTGTGCCTTTCTAAGTGTTACGTACAGCTCAGTTACTGCAGAAATTCAAGTGTGCTTTCTTTCCACCAAAAGAAGGTGATAGAACATACAAACACAATAAGACCCACACTCGTTATATGCTGGGAAACTTTCTGCTCACACAGGCTGATACTTCTTGATTCACAGGAGTACATATCACATCAGAGCTGTTGAGTGGCTTCTTGTCTCATGCAGTCAGCATACCATGATTTGGCAAATCCCACATCCAGCGTTAATCAGCAAGGAAAAAAAAATTGTTTCAGGTGATCAGCCAGCCAACTACAAATGTTATTTTAACTACTGGAAAGGGCACCCTTTCTCTTGTGCTCTACCCAACCTGCCTTCAGCATCCCACACATATGACTCACTGCTGGGCCTTGGGCAAGCCACTTCATCTTTTTCTCTCTTAGGCTCCTCATCTTTAAAACAGGGTAATAATACTTTCAGCAGTGTTGGGAGCATTAATTAGCTAATGCTCGCACAGGACTCCAGACAGATCAAGCAACAGCTGAATGCAAAATAGTACTATCATCAGTTACTGTTAGTCAGAATTTGTATTTCCACTGGTGTATTCTAGTGGGGAAGATAGGAGCGGATTCAAAAGGTAAGAGTTATATTCAGAAAAACAGCTTTTGAAAGAAATCTGCATTCTTATAATCACTCATTCCTGCATGCTTATTTCTATAGCCTATCAATATTTAAGCTGTCAGTGAGGTTTATAGTAATAGGACTTAGCTCTTTGTGGGATCTGAGGCTGTGCTAGCATTAGCCAAATCCTCCAGATTCTTCTGCTCTGCAGATGGGGGAAGAATGAAGCAAAGGTGAATTGACTTTCCCAGAACATCACAGGGAATAGTATCAGAACTGCAATTATGCCTAGGACCATCTGACTCCCAGCCTTGGATTTATGACTCCAGTTCACAGTGCCTTTTAGCTTTTCGTTGTTAAGGAATCCTTACCAAAAAAAAGATGGTGGAATGAAGAAAATTGTCTAGATTTGTATGTCAGAGTGACAAGATAATTTGCTCCAAACTTATTCTGACATCCAGGGTTTTTGGTTTTGGGGTGGGGGCGGGGGGAATGTTTCGTGTTAGACACTTTGGCAGTTCAGCCTCATGCAGCCAGGACCATGAACAGAGTAACACTCAGTTCAGTGTGCAAATACACCCGTATAGTATGCAAAGGCACTCGTCTATTGTTGAGAATCACGTAACCTTAACTTTGTGGTTTTTCTGTGTATGATAGTGCTTTGTTTTATTACTTGTAGGTTTGCTGACCAAAGGGTGTGAGATGTGAGGTTTGGGGAGAGGTATTCTTTTTCTAAATACTTCCATTCATTTTATGAAAAGATTTTTCTTCCTCATCTTCGGAAATTCTTCTTCGCTGATCTATTCAGGACATTAGATGAGACGCTTATCTGACAGCATTGTCTTGCCACTGGCTCAAGTGAATAGACAGCAGGCAGGGTTTTGATGATGCTGACCCCTTGGACAGGGCTATAAAGTGATGGAGAGGAGTGACCTGTGTAGACAGGGGATGACAACAAGACTTACAGCACTGTGCTTTGCTTTTGCAGCCCTTCTGGTGGCTGATACAAAATGAGCTGTAGTCCCAGAAGCAGTGAGATTATGTGAGTGACATGTTAAGAGTTGGAGCTGGCAATTATCTAATTTTCTGCCCTATTTATTGTGACATTTTGTCTTTTCACCTCCCTGTTAGAACATCCGCATACGCTCTGTGACAGGAGTTGGGTTCTACATGCCATCAGGGAAGATCAGAGGCACGCTGGCATCCCGATTCCTGATGGTGGATGGTGAAAAGGTGGCCACTGGATCATACAGGTGGGTTACTCTTGCTTAAGGCATTATTTAAAGAAGGGTCATGACTTTGCTTGAGAGTCTTCTTCACATGTCACCCCCCTTCTTATCCCAGCTTCTGTAATCTGTGTGGCATCTGTAGAAACTGGAGTGGGTCAACAGAGAAGGCGGTATAGAGCCCTTCTCAGAGAATGGAACATACCCATGCTGGCAGACCATTTCAGAGGGCTACAGACAGACAGTTCCACACTGCATCAGGCAGGGGTCTGCAAGGACTCCCACCAGTCCCTGTACTCAGTTCTCTTCAGTGAGGTTTTCAGTCCAGAGACTCTTCCTGTTGATGCAGTGTTGCTTTTTTAAAAAGGGTAAACTGTCCTTCAGAGTTTCAGGGCCTTTTCTCCCAGATCTGGTCTGCATGTCTAAACGAGAACAGTAATGTTGTGTCATGTATCTATTGTGGCCCATCTGGCCAGGGATATGAGGGCAAATGGCACAATGCTACATATTCTCATGTAGAGTCTTAGGTTTTGTTAGGTGGGCTGGGTCAAGTATGCACCCCAAAATCTAATGTCGGTTCTGTTTTCTCCTCTTAGCTTCACATGGACTTCATCTCACATTGACAGGAACATCCTGCTCGTCTTGACAGGACAGCACGTGGAGATGTTTGACATTGAGTTTCGTGAGCTCTATGCCATCTCAGAGGAAGTTAATTTATACAAGGAACTGGGTATTGCTAACCCATTCCTCCTTGGAATTGGGAAGCCAGGCTTTCATTCCTCCACCGTGGCTCGGAAGTTCATTAACCCCAAGTATGGTTTAGTAGCAGGGGCAACCCGTGGTGATATGATGCTCTGGGCTTCACGACACAGGCAAGACAATCAGGGAAACATGGAAAAGGAGGAAACAAGTGAGTCAAAGAAACGGTTAAATCAGTTCCTGAATGACTTAGTCACATTGGAGCAAGTGTTCCCAGAAATAGATCCACCTCTGGAGAACTTGAACAAGCTGAATCGGAGCCCCCAGAAACTCTTGTCCCGGCTCCACATGGACCTGAAAAATAAATCCAAATCCAGAGAGTCTATTCGTGACATAAAGAAAGAAGATGCACAGACCAATGCAAAGCAAGGAAAACGGTTTGCCAGTGGGCTTTTCAGCCGCAAGGCCAAACGGTCTCCAGGCTCTAGCATTGAGGCCAATTCTTTTGCCAGTGAAGGACATTCGGGAGAAGACCTTGGGAACGTGAAACTGGAATATGAGAGGCTCAGCATTGGCCATGCCAGCGTTCGGAGCACTGGAGGCAACTCAGGTAAAACCTTTTACCAGCATACTCTGCTTTCTGTGTCCCTTGTTCTGAGCTTGGCTGATTGATGCAAACATACGCACTATAGGCACTTGTGAGTAGAGCCTCTTATTTCCTCTGCATCAAAATGAGAGAGATCAAAGAGTAGAAGTTGTATCAAAAGATACAGGCAATTTAAGTTGAAAGCGATTTAATGGCAGTCTTACTGTAAAGTTGGTACCTCTCATGTGGGTGTTTCTCATACTTCTGAGCAACAAAGGGAGAGAAAGGTGAACACTGCTTTGTGTAAAACAGTGTTCAGTTCATGAAGTGCATCTCCCTAATAAACAGCAGCACTATGTTCACTATTGTAGTGGCTAGCAGGCCACAGACAGATTTTCAGTGTAATCCCTCCTTTCCTCATTAGAGTTTAGGCAGGTGTATTTACTGTGACAAATTCCTGGTGGAGAAGAGAGGAAAACGTGTTTATGTTGAGGTGAGGGGACAAAGACTGGAGGAGAGGGTGCAAGTCTTTTTAATTTGCTCCTCTACCACCTTCTGAAATGGGGGAGAAGGTCATGAAAATAGAAGCTTACAAAGAAGTAGATCACTAGATCTCAACTTTTCTTTCTTTGCTAATGCATGATCGATATTTTCACAAAGTCCTTCCAAGGCTTCAAACAGTTGAAGACACAAATGATAAAGATTTCTACCAGTTTATGGGTTCATAGCTAATTCTCCAACATTTTACTTGTTTTGTGAGATGGAAGTAAATCTGTGGACTGTTCAGCCTGGTTGTCTTCCTCTCAGTGAGCTGGGTTGAGTGTCAATACATCCTGCACCATCAGGAAAATGAACTAATTCCCAGGAGAAAATTTCTCCTCCACTTGTCTGGCCAGAGACCATTCCATGCTCTGGTGAATGCAAAATGCAGATTTAGAGAGACTGAACTCCTTTTTAACTACCATGATGTGAAATGGAAAGACATTCTCTTGAGACCAAGAAGAAAAGCAGGGTATTGGGACAGTCAACAACAGTGATTAATTAGGTTCCTGGAAATATTTCTGGGTGAACGAAGGACAGACTCAAAAATGCCAAATGAACACAAGAGAGAGGACCTGTATTTAAGATTGTAGTAGATCCATTTTAGGATCTGTGTTTGGCATTTGATGAGGCAGAAGTAAACCCTGGTCTAAAGAGGTCCTTTCTCCAAGTAAGTCTTGAGCACGGACATTATGTGCTGGTGGGCCCCATGCCTCAAAGCCAGGAAAAGCAAAATCAGTGAAGACCTGTGGGGAGATGTGTGGGCATTTCCACTCGCAGGAATGGACCTGAGGGCTTGCACTACCCTCTAGTGACAGAAGGAGAGAATTGTGTAATCTCTGATTCGTCAGCACTTTGCAGTATCAGAGATTCTCACTGTCACCTGTTTTAAGCAGCCAGCCTGGCATTCCCACAATGTCCTGATGAAATTAGGCCCATCTTAAGGCACGAGAGGTTGATGTCTTTGGTTGAACAGTGGGGCGCTGCACCCTGCTGGGGCATTGCACCAGCTGGGCAGCAGGGATGTCCCTGTTCCTTTTAACAGCATGGATCTGTGCCAGACGGTCTGATGCTTGGTCTAGACCATTTCCACAAAGACATTACCATGCCATTATGTTCAGGTTTTATATATTGCCACTGTTACTTCCTGCAGACTGCCAACTCTTTCAATAAGGGGGAAGGAAGAATTGAGAACACGTCCAGGGAAAGTGCTGAGGTCCAGCACACCAGCCTTCTTTCCCTGTGCATTTTCTGACCTGATAAATCTTTCCAGTGAGTCCTTGCTAGTATTTTTGGTTTATGCAAATTGAGAATGCCTGTTCATGGTGACAGTGGGAGACTGCACAGCTTTTGAAGTACGGTGTAAGTAGACTTTGGCCATCTGGTGTCATAAAAGGCTGGAGGAAGATCATGGCTTGTGTGTTGCTTTTGAATTAAATCACTGTTCTTGAGAGAAAACTTCTCTAGTCTAATAGTCCCATAGTGGCATGTGAACAGAGATGGTAGAGGGCACATTAGATAGATGGAGACTATGAAGAACAGGAAAAAAAATTAGTTACCCAGAAGATCCTGCAGCTACTTGATCAGTAGCACATACATCATTAGGATTTAATAAAAAATTCTTGAACATAGCCATGGAATAGAGTTCCAGCTTCAGTATAAAGAGAGGAGGCGCTTTGTTCTTGGGTAACTTTAGGGCTGACTTAGCTTTAAAAGTTTGTCTTTGAGCAAGGCTAGTAAAACTAGTGCTGTGATACTCTGGGTGACAGAAGGTAGGTAAGAAGTGGAAATGAAGGAGAAGGTACTTGGTATGCAGGCAGGTTAGGATGCAATTATTCAGAGCTTCACAGTTTGAAATAGCTGCCCTTACCTTTTGTAAAGATTAAACAGCACACTTAAGCCCCGTGGGCCTGCCTGTGCACACATCCTCCAAAGTCACTATTAATTCTCTAGTACCACAGAGACACATCCCACCTTGAAAATGCATGGAGAGACCAGATCCACACCCGAGTAGCTCATAGAGTAATTGAAAGACATTATTCAAGCAGGCTATAAGTCAGATTCAGTCTTGTAGGAGCAAATGGGGATGAAGAGAATCTGAACTGGGAAGGGAAATGATGAAAATGCGTGCTGTGATGGAGTCTGAAAATCTGATGCAGTATTTACATGCTAGAAAAGGATACCTACGAGTCAGAATTGGGAGTCTGGAAAATACAAGGGCTACAGATAGTAAGTAATGTCCCAAACTACGTATCTGAATTAACACCCTGAGGTGTTGTCCTAGCACTCTGCATGGAAGTTGTACATTGTGTTACAAGGCTTTCTCAAACCACATCATCAAATTAACAGAACCCTTGAATTTCACTGTTGCCCGCTGAGGAACACCAGAGCAGCTCTGAACCTGACCAGAATCGTGTTAATTTTAAGCTGATGGTGGGCAGACTGTGATCAGCAAAGACAGTGACATCTTGTGCAGTTTCTTGGAAACACTGCAAAAGTCTGAAAGCTGTGTGCGTTCAGAAGGTGCTTTTTGTTTAGTGTTCTCCCTCAGAAGAAGCAAAGTGGGCTTGTTCAGAAGGGTCTACTGTCCTGATTTGCTCCATACATCGGCCTTCATTCCTCATGAGTGATGGTTGTGGAATACATATACTTAGTAGCAGGATTTTGTGTTTCAGTTTAGTGTGCTTCTTGCAACAAGAAATGGGATTTACACTGGGCACTGCAATAGCATTGAAATAGCTGCTTAGTTATCACCAGCGTTTTTCAGCCAAAGTGAGATGGAAGGGTGGTAACTGGAATTTTCAGCCTTTTTTCTAAAGAGAAAGAGGGAAATGTTGTTGGGTACGTACAAGGAGGGTGTTTGTTCTAACTGTAGAGGGATGTGTAGAAAAAGGTCAGAAGACAAGAGTAGAAAGTGACAAGAATAAAAGGGCTGGGAGTTGAAATTAAGCAGAGAAGCACAGACATCTCTGAAAGTAAACATGAGGGTCTTGAACATGATACAGACAGGGAAGGAAAGAGAGGTGGGGAGGAGATAGGAGTAATGATAAACTTAATAGTAACATGCAGGATGTGTCAGAGGGGGACAGGTGAAGTGAAATGCTGTGGGGAGATGTGGGGAGGAGGCAGTAGCACCCAGAGCAGCCACAGAAGTGAGGGCATGTTGCGGTGCAACCTCCCACATGAACGTCAGGAAGATGCAGTGTGGAAGAAAGTGGAGAGAAGGAGGGGGAGAGGAGAGAGCTCTTCTCTTCCACCTACAGGTAAGGACAGCATTGATCAAATACCCACAAGCAAGAGAGTGACATTAAAACTTATTCACCAGAAGCCCAATTCAGAGGCAGTGCTTGAGCTGAATGCTCCCTAAACTTAGCAAGGCTGAGACTTCTCAGTGGCATGTCACCATGACCCGTGGCAGTTTTCCCTCTCTGTTTTCACTCTGAACTGGCATCTGGCTCCAAGTGCTTGGGAGATGCACATGTACCTTCCTTCTGTACAAATACATGAGTGGGGCCTGCCCGTGTTCAGAGTGATTCCAAGCCCCATGGCAGCCCCTCTCAGCCTGTGCTGCCCTGGGCTAGAGTCATGCAAGCTTTGCTGAGCTCAGAGCCAGATGACCTCCCTTACTTGCAAAAGCCTCTGAACACACTTCCGTATGGTGCTTGAAAAAAATGTGCTGGGGCATCCAGAACAACACCTGGGTGTAATCAAGGAAACCAGACAAAAGTGCAAGCACTGAAAGGTACAGATACTGGGAGCAGAAGAAATTCATAGAGTAAGCAGTGAAAAGACCTAAGATTATAAAAAATGGAGGCAGCATACTGTGCCACTTTAGTGAGAGACCTTGAAGCCTTGGGATTTGTCTTAACAAAGACAATGGTGGAAATACTGGCACTAGAGGTGTTTGAAAAAAAACGTGGAAAAAACCTCTGCTGAGAATGTAGATGACCTTGGGTTTTTAGGGGTTTTTTTTTCCATACCTCACTCTTTGGGAAACTTCCCACCCAAGTCATGACCAGACTATTTTTCAATGCCAGCTGGGACCTGATGATACCATTGAAGCTGGATGGGGTACAAGCCAAAGCCTGGAAATACTTCTCCAGTGGTTTTCTCCACAATATACTCTGCATTTGCTCATATTTTAATGTTTCTTCATTTCACTACAGTAGAAAAAAAGCTATGAGGGAGTGCAGAATAATGTAGGTCTAACACAAGGTGTATAGTGAAAAAACGAGAGTGAAGCATGAGTCCAAACTTTATCCAGGTCTTATTTACTTAACATTAACAGTACTTTAATTTCTTTTCATTCCAGGTAACCTGAATCCAAACTCCACTATGAGCGATAAAAACAAACAATCTACCTGTGTGTTATCTTGATTGGGAAGGATTGTCTGGAGAACTAAAGACTGAATCACAAGCTGGAACAGTAACTTCTTGATTGATTTTGAACCTACAGCCATATCCTCATGCAGTGATCTGTAAAGCCACTGCGGGTCCTGGATGCATCTGGCACCCCCAGCTAAAGCAGATTTACTGGGTGAAGAGCAGACTTTGGATAGTTGGTCCCTTAACTGAGGGTTAGTGATGAATGTATTAGTCCGTATGTCTATGTGCACACATATTTTATATATAAAAACAACTGTGATGACTGGTCTCAGAGCTCGCTCTGTGCCCAGAGAAATGCAGGAGATTTTCTGACTTACTTGTGCTGCTACTTCGGTCTGTCTAGCTACAGACTTGGAATCACTGTGTTGCATTGTTTACTCTGCTGCACTGCAAAAATGTATTGATCTGACTGGCTGTAAAGCTGAATCCAATTGAAGTGGCAAATTCTGGTGAAATAAGGATGTTTACAGACAGTGTAGCAATCCTTTGTCCATAAGGACTCCTCCTGTAGATTCGTGTTGTCGCTTACCCACGCAGAAATGAGTGGTCTGGGAGAAGGGTTTAGCTAACGGTGGCCAACAGATCAGTACTGGAACTGTTTCATGTCATAAATGTAGCAGTCGAACAAAGTGATTTAGCAAGAATGTGGTAAAGAGAAAAAATGGAATATAGGGCAGTGTTTAACATGCAGTTGAGACTGGGTCAGGAGAAATGCCTGATAAGGGGGACTGGGCAGGGTCTGGGAGCAATAACGCAGACTTCAGTGGCTGTTACGAAATCCTCTTTGTTGCTAATTCAGCAATACTTTTACCATTCATGGAAACTGAATGATTAAGGAGCACATCTTTGTGGGTTGAAAGAAGCAGCAGAGGAGGCATGCAAGCTTTTCAAATGTCCTTTTTTTTTAAAGTTAACCTTTCCAAAGCCTAAATCATGCTAAAATTGAGAGCTTTGATCTGTAAGAAGCATTGTGTGCAATCAGACCAAAGGCCATCTGATCTGCTGTTCTGCCTCTGAGAACAGCCTGTAACAGGTGATCACAGAAGCATAAAATACAAAGCTTGTATATACAGAGGTCTTTCTCTGACACCATTCCAGCAGTCTATGGACTTTCTCAGCTTTCTGGCAGTTCCTTCTGGACCTGGCCTTAATGAATGCACTTAATCTCTTTCTAAAAATCCTTTTTTACTTTTGGCCTCCAAAGTGTTCCGTGGTAACAAACCCTAAATTCATTGCGTGGTACAAAAAAGAACTGTTGTCAGGCTGTTTTAATGGTTTTCTTGATGATTTCCTCATAGCTACTATGGGATATGACTGGCACTTCTGTCCTCTTGTTCACTATCCCTTTTCCAATTCTACTCGCTAACAGAGTGGATAAACAGATTGTTTTTGTCTCTACAGTGGGCAGATTGACATTTCACTCTGCTTTCTTGCCATTTAAATTACATACTCTGCTGTCATAAGTAATACCTAAAAAAATTAGATCCTAGTTATTAGAAGACACCTGAAAACTAACATGCCTACTTGCCAAAAAAGTATTTAAACATCAGAAAAACACAGGTTTAATTTTCATGCTTTTTGTTCAGAGAAACCATCTGGGTTTTTCACTGCACAACAAATTCACAGCAAAGGCAATTGATGCAGTCCCAACACAGAAGCAGCTGATCCAAAGACTCTTTCAGGTGCTGGGTTGCAGTAGTGGTTGTTACACTCAAACAGCTCTCTGTATTGATAAAATGCAATTAATTCATTCACTGATTGATTAATTGCCTTTCCTTGATGTATATTTAACTTGAATGGCAAGCAGGTGTGTTTTACTCTATTTACCCTGCAGAATGTCTTGACACTAAAATACCAAAGGTATTGTGCCCTCTGTTAAACATACTCATCCTCACTCAGAGGGTTAAATGCTTGCTACTCTATATAATACTCTATATAATATTCTATATAGCCTTCTGGGAGCAAGCTGTAGTTTTACAGCTGGGTCTGTCAGCTCATATCATAAGCAGTGTTTCATAAAATTGTTCCTGGTAATGGGGAAAAAAAGAGGTGTTGGAAATTACACCACCATTTGGATGTAGAAATTACTTGATAGCTGAGTTATCCTGTTGACTTCATGTTTGTAGCTCATGTGCCAAAAGCTACTCGCTGTGTTTGTAGGATTGTCAAAAGTGGTTTGATTTTGCCATACTTTGGTTCCTCTCCAGACATTTGGGAGACTTTTTTTTTCTCTCTTTGTATTTATTTCACTTTGTTAGCAAAGATCAGATATAACTTTATTAGGCTGATGTTGTTCCACTTTTTGTTCTGATAAGAACAGTGTCATCTGGTGCTTCCTTGTCCTCCCAGGCTTTTAAAATATTTATTTTTTTTAAATTGTGCAATAGGTTAATTAACTAATTAGCACCATGTTGATACATATGGTCAGGTTTTCCAGGAAGTCCTTTATCTCCCTGTTGCTTCATCTTGGGTGAAGTGACTTCACAAATAGTCTAAGAGGCTGATTTCACTTGCACTTCTTTTCCTTCTGCGCTTACGCGTTAATGTGCTGTACTTTCTCTTCCCTATGGTGGATGTCAGAGCTCTTTTCTTTAACCTGTCAACTAACAGGATATCCTTTCCAGAGAAAGTCTCTCATCTGCTTGTCTGCTTTGCTGCCACACCAGTTCCTGAAAGGTAATGTTCACTTGTTTTCAAATTCTTTCCATGGAAGTCAGTCTCATGCCTTAACTCCAGGGGCTAGTAGAATTCCTTAGGCTTATCACGCACTGCTTAATTACTTAATTTGAGAGAACGAACTTGCTTTTTTGCATGATATAAATCTGCTCCTTAAACTCAGCATGACTCTGAGGATGCACGCAGCCTTGTTGATCCAGAGTGGAGGTTTCAGGCTCTGGTGGAACTTGTTCTTCCCTGAAGATAAAATCAGCTGAACTTGGGCTATTTACCTGCTCCTATGGCAACAGAAGTGAGTCTGGGTGAGGGGATCGCATTTATTTTGACTACTTTTTGCTAATTGTGGTTCCTGATGAGTGCTAGAAACCTGAGACTGTGACCTGTAAAATGATCCTCTCTTGCTCTCCAGATAAAATGTGGTTGATGGTGCTGAGGGTCAGAGGGGCAAAGAGCAGTGCTTAGGAATTATGTTGGAAGACTGCTAGCAGAGGTTGAAGATACAGCAGTCTTCAAATAAGCTGTCATTTGGTCCTTGCCCAAGATGGCCCCTCTTGTAACCAAGTCACCAACCTCCGGAGGGGGCGGGAAAGATGGGAGCCAGTTGTTGTTCTGTTGCTGCTCAAAAGAGCCAGATCAGCTCTCTTTGGCATCTGTATCCTGACCCTGTACAATCCCAGGAGGACGCCTGTCCTCTGGATCTCTTTCCTTCCTTGGCTGATCTGTGTGGCGCACCATGGGGCCTGCAGCTGTGATCCTGCTTTCGGACAGAAAGGAACGAAGCTGGGGCTCACGGCTCTCTCTTTCTGGCCTGAAATGGTGAGTGGTTCAGAAGGAGCCTCTTGGCTGAATGTGTGCCTTCTGTGTTTCTTTTGGTATGCATTTGTATATTTAATGTATATGTGTCCAGTTAATTATGTGGGAGACCTTTTCTAAGTCAAACAAATAAACTCTTTACTATGTCCCATTTAGATATTGTGTTCATGAGTGTCACTTGTAATTTCTCTGCTACAGTTCCTGGGTTGGGGGGATTTTTATTGTTTATTTGTCAAGAACCTGTACTGTCTGGATTAGAGCAGGTTTCTGTGTAACAGGTGAACATCTTAGGTCAATATTTGGTGGTATTTGTTAAAAGAAATGTCGGCAGCTAAATTCTCCACAAGTACAGTGTTCTGTGGCTTTGAGTGCCTGAAGAGAGACTAATTCATTCCTGCTTTCTCACTGCTGGAGTAAGCTGTAGCAGATGTCCACTTTAGTTTTTCTTTTTTTCTTTTTTTTCCTTTTTTTTTTTGTTAATTACTTTGCAGCTGAAATGTATCCTGCTGCAGCTATAAATGCATCTGACAAAGTGCCACCTCAGTGTCCCTTTCCATCTTTCTTATATAATTTGTAACCCATCAGCAATGACATTTAATTTATGAAACTAAGTCCCTGTGCTACATTTCAGTTTTACCTGGTACAATGTAATCCTTGACATTTAAGTAACTCACAAGCTCTTGTTTCCCATGTTCTCTTTGTTTGTGTGTACAAAAGCCTGGTTTAAAATTCCTGACCATGTTTCAGAATAAATCCAGCCTCTATTTTACTTTTGGGCATTAGGGTACATAAAAAAGTATTTGCAGTAAACAAAATCTTCATCTTTCAGTGTTTTAAATCCATGTAGCAATTGCATTTGTACTGTATAAGAGGAGTCTGTCTAATCCAAGCTTGTTTCACAGGGTATCTCAGGGCTTTGTGGATCCTGAGCTTCTTTCTTTATAGCATTAGCACCACCATCACTATGTGACATTTCTTTTTCTGCACTTGTTTTAGGGAGGTTCTCCAAGAAAGAAAGATAAGATTGTCCTTCCCCTCATTTCCCTGCTACTCTAATATTACAGTTTTGTTTCTTGTCGCTTTTGTCTGTGCTCTTGCAAAATCAAGGAGCAGCCCAGGACTGAATGACCTCTTTGTGTCTCTAGACCTTATGTCCCCTGTCTTTAGCCTGCTGAAGAAATGCAAATTTGGAAATCTTCATTAATAAGCAAGGCTTAGGAAAAGCAGAGTCAGTGACTGTAAGAACCATCTTGGAAGAGAAACCTATGGATAGATGAAATGGTAAAGCCTTTATGCCTGTAGCAAGGCTGGCACATGTTTACCTAACTCTTTGCACAACACGTATTTCTCATCTGTCTCGCTAGTCTGGGCATGTGTGCTTGGGGAGTTAGGTTACAGAAAACCACAGCTCAACATACAGCACCCAGAATCCAAATGAGGGCAAATTTGCAGTGCTTTTCAGCAAGTTAAGGAAGTAAGAGAGTAGGTGGAAGTGTCTGCACAAGAACTTGGGGGCACGGTAGCTGGTGTATCCTAAACTCATCACATAATGTGTTAATGTCTCGAGTTTTGGAGATGTTTCTAATTCTACTCCTTTCTCCCTTTCCAGCCTGTCTGTCTGCAGTGTCAACTTCTGCCTTTCATCTGACTTGTCAGGTTTTATTTTCTTTTTCTAAAACATTAGAAATGTCACTGGTAGGAGAAGTGTAGGCATAAAACAGCCCTCCTGCCTGCCTCGGGTAGAAAGCAGCAACTTCTAGATGACAGGGAGTGCTGAAAGCAGTGATTTTATAAACACTGGACAATTTTTTTTATAGAGGCTGAAATTTCACTGGACGTGTGAAATTGCACATAACCAGGAAAACACGACCAAAAGAATTTGTGCAGAAAGCATAGAGGCAAAATGCAACATTTGCATAATGAGGATTGTGGCTATTACAGAGAGCTTGAAACCTAGAACATAAAAACGTGAAGTGATTTTAATGCACTTACATCCAGTAGCATAGGGAAGGATCAGGCAGGTCAGGTTAAGGATATTTCTGTTTGTGAGTATTGACTCTATTCAGGGGGGCCTTTGTCTTTTTACTTTATTTAAAGCAAAAGAGCTCCTGAGTTGCAAATTTCCAATGTGTAGGAAAGAAAAGTGTGTTGCACCAGTGGATTGTAGACTGATCAGCATTTTGCATGGGCTTGGGGGTGGATTTGGCACGTGCCTGCTGTGTGTTGAATGAACACCCATGTTTCTTCAGCTATTTGATTTCCTAGACTGCAGTGGCTTTTCTAGCAAGGATATTGCTCTCTGCAGTCAGACCAACAGCCAACTGATTGCAGGATGCAGCACTAATACCAAGATGCTCCAGCCTTTCTATTGTGATACTTTTAAATAAAAGTGCCCAAAGCAGTACTCCCAGCCCAGGGGGTAAGACATATGAGCTAAATGTACATGAGAACATGGGGTGACAAAGGAATAGGAATACTTCTGTGAGATCTGGCTGCTGGAACACACTGGTTTATGCTTCTCCTGAGCTGGCTACAGACTCATGGCAGCATGGAGAATGGGGAAAAAAGACTGAGCATACAGGAGAGCAAGCTGCTTACTCCAGAGCTGGATCCTACACCAAGCATTAGAAACAAAGGCTGTTTTTTACACCATCAGGGTGTGTGGAATAGGAATGTCAGTTGTCTGTGACAGCAGAGCTGCAGCAGCACAGGTGTGGGATTTTACACACTTGGGATTGTGAGGAATATAAATGTTCTAGCTGAGGGTTTATGTAGGCAGACCCTTGTGTCCGAGGTTCCCCCTAGGATGCAAGAAAAGGTAAGTGCTGCTGCTTGGTTATAAAGGGCAGAACCATACTTGCCCCTGCTTGCATTGTTTGGTGGGTGTTGTGCTTAAGAAACACAACACAGCAGGGGCTATTTTATTATTGTTATGCTCTAGCTTTTCTGAAACTTCACTACTAGAGGAAAGGATAAGGAACTTCCAGGTACCTGGGATGTAACTTTTTTTGGAGGGGATGCTTCCACAAAGAAAGATTATTTAAAAGAAAAAGCTGGTTCCCTGAGAAATTACAATATATTTGGTGAAACTGTGAAATCTTAACGTGTAGGTGCTAGACAACCTTGGGAAAAGGGCACTTACTTCAAGTGTTTGAAAAGAAAAGCTATTTAAACTTTGAAGGAGCTATTGGTTTTATTGTTGCAATATTTATGATCCTCTCTTTATAGGTCATGCAACCATTTCCTTAGTTATCCTTAATCTCCTACCAGAAAATCTTTCCTTTGGCTGACAGTCCCCTTGTGCTGAGCACTTGCACTACAGGAACAGAAAACAGCAAATCTAAACAAAGCGTGATCATCTATAGCTGTCTTGCTAAGTGCACAACACATCTGCAGAAGGATCAATTGCTCTGATATAGTGTGGCCATTAGTGACATTTTGCCACTGAAAGGAAGAAAATATCTCTGTTTAGTGTCCTGAGGTATAACAGCCATAATCATAGACATTAGAAATGGAAAAGGTCACCAGGTCATCTAGTCCATTGCCTCAGTATAATGCAAGGCAGTTCACCAATGTAACTTTTCTAGGACTCGGTAAATTACACTACCACTCGTTTGAGGTTCTCCTTCACAGTCTAACAAATCTCATAGGAAGGAAGTTAAAAAATAACTTTCTGGAGGACTACAGTAGGCCGGTGTTCTGACAGGCATTGCACTGAAATAATGACCTGTCTCCTAGTATATCAAAGCACCTGCCATTGCCCTTTTACAATGAGGACACTGTAATATATTCACTTCCTTTGTTCTGTATTTATGACTGCAGCATTCCAACAAATCAAAGTTTTCTGGAAGGAAAAGTTGGGACGATCTCCATTGGTTTCTCACCGATTTCTACACCATGTTTAGAGATGTTGATTCAGCCCCAGAGCTAAAGTTATGCTTCTGCAAAGCCAGATTAATTTCCCTGCACCCAATGGGGTTACGCTGGATTTGAACTGGAGTTACTGACAACCCAGTATGACCAACGGCTTCCTCTTTGCATCCAAGGAGACAGACTCACAAGAACAAAGAGAGAGACAGACAAGCACAGGCGCCAGCTGCAGATGCTGCACCCTGCAGCCAAAATGAGGGTGTTGTTCCAGGCAGGTTCCACCTTGTTTCAAGCTCTTCCACGTAAGTAGTGCTTGGTATAAGTAATTGGGAATTCACCCATGCACAGCAGTGTTGTTAACATGAGGACACCCTTGGAAACGCTGTAGGGTGTTTGCATTGAATATTGCTGCAAAAGCAATTGCTGCAACAGAAAGTCTTCTGCAGGAGTTGGGCTCCCTCAATAAACAGTCTCCCTGTCTTCTTGAACACCTCTCTGGTCTGGAATATCTTGGAAAAGAAGTTTAAATGTGTATTTGCCTTGCTCTTTGAGCATTAGCACTACCCTGTGGAAGCAGGACCATAGGTTACAACAGATACCAGGGCTGGATTAGGCTCTATAAAATCCTCAAGGACAATAAGCAATCCAGCAGCAGAAACCAAGCGTGGTCCAAGCAGAGGAAGCAGACTAGAACTGAGCTGCTGAGGGCTCTTGAGAGGGAACACTCTGTTTAGCAAGGTTCTGGAATCCAGAACAGCAGTCATAAAAGAGAGAACATTTTGCTCTCTTTCAGGAAAAAAAAGAAAGCAAGCCTCAATGTTTACTTTCCTCTACCAATCCAAGAGTCTCTTTAGGGCAGGACTAGGAGAAAGTTTTTCTGAAGTGAAGGAGAGAGAACCTGGTGGTATTAGAAAGGTCATTTGTGCTTGATGAAATCCACTGGAATTTTGATCGCCTTTCCTTCCTCATGCAAAAAGAAAATAGCACAGTGGACCAAATACTGTTGTAGCTCCTGAGCAAATGGGTCTTCTTTCTGCAGTGGTGCCTGCACACAATTTTTTAGTGTCTCCAAAAAGATCATCTCCCAGTAGCAGGAATTGTTCCCAGGTGTGGTCCTGAGGGCTTTGCCCGCACAGCCCCACCTTGAACTCCCAGCAACTGATTCCGTGGCAGCCACAGGGAAGCTGCTGGCAGATTTCCCTTGAGGAGGTGACACAGAAAGCCGTACTTACAAACCTGGGTTGACTTTGCTGCTAACTGTTGCAGAAGCAGAGCTGGGACAGTGAGTGAGTCATGGGGTTTGCAAGTAATCAGCTCTGAGTAGTAAAGAAAAAAAGAGCTTGGCTCACCCAGCGTGGCTGCTCTTTGTTCCCAAGCTGCTGGAGGCAAAATCATGGGAACAGCTCCTGCCGCCTTCCTCAGGGTTCACACCACCTCACACGGGGTGACCCTGGGCCATTTTGCTTCGCAGCTCTTCGTCCTGGTACTCACAGTCGCTGCTGTCATCATGTCCCTCTTGCCTCCCCACGCAGCTCTCTCTGCAGGGTCTTGGCCAGGGCTGCCCTGCAGCTGATCGGGGCGAGGAGGAGAGTGCAGGTCCTGAGAGCTCCGTGTGGGGACACAACACGCTCTTGTGCGCGCAGTGCTGGCCCACGAGCCAAGAAACCTCCCAGAGAGCTTCCCACTCCCTGCCACATAAGATCTTCCCCACATTTTTCCCACCATCACCTTCATTCTGTCTTGCACTGAGATTTTCAGTAACCACATTTTCCTACCAGTTTTTTGTTGTCTTTCAGCAGGTTTTTTCCTCTTTCTTACTGATGATGCTCCCTTCCAGAACTATTCTTGCTTTGTGCCCTCGGGTCCTGCCACCCTGGACCCCGGCCCCTTTGCAAGTGTCAGTGAGCTGTCCAGTTAAAACTCAGATATGCATGGGGTTTCTGGTGAGGTTTTTTTTTTGTTGGTTGGTTTTTATAAAAATATAACTGTATGCTTCTCCATGAAACACCAGCTTTGGAAACTTTGGGAAGGAAGCGATGAAGGGGGAATAACACAACTGCATTCCAGAGCGTATGAGAGTACAAATAGTCATATTGTATCTTTACATTCCTAATCAAAACTGATAGCAACTTTTGTGGTTGGTTTTTTTTTTTTTCTTTTTCACCTGGGTTGCCTGGAGGAGGCACAATTTTCCATGCATTAGAAAAGGAAACTTATTTTTCCCCTTCGGGTTTTCTGCCCTGCATTCTGCACACTCCGTTGCCCCACCCCACAGTAAGTCTTCAGTCTGTCCCCTGTTCTGCAGGTGCCATCCTTGTTTCCTCATCTGTTTTTCTGGCAGAGCATTATTCCTGCTCACTGTCTGTGTCCAGCTCACCAGACCACAGAAAGGCAGACGCTTTGCCGATGGTATTGCTTTCAGTGCTGCTGACAAGTGCAGACAGCACTGCGCTTTTCCACTACGGATAGTTTCACTTCCAGATTAAGGAGAAATGGCAGCCATTCTGCTTGCTTTGATCTCATTAATAATAAAGGACAACGGGAGCCCTTTTGAATATGAGGAAAAAGCTTGAGTTAAAAAATTAAACAGCATACTCAATTAATTTAGAACCACAGCAAAGCCTTGGAAAGCTGCCATCTTAAATTACTACACAGATACAACTCCCAGAAAATAATAATAATAATGATTTAAGAAACAAAAAATAATCCCATGCTCTTGCTGTCCTAACAAGAGTTTGCTATAGAAGGACAGGTGGGAGCTTTCCCCAGCATCAATATTGATCATATGTGTGATATTTCCCTTTTGCAAGAGCAAGGGCATATATGTACTATAGCTCCTGTGGCATAGGGAAGGAACTGGCAGGAATGTGCCCAGCCCTCTTTTTTCTTCAAAACCTGATTTTTCTGTTGGGATGGAGCTGGGTGACATAAGTGGGTACATAAATGAGTACTACCCATGAAACTGGCTAACTTGAGAGAAACAGAAACTCCAAGGTAGATCTGAACCTTGGAAAATAAAGGAAGAAAGTGCCTATAGTAGTTACCCTACGTTTAGCTGTAAAATTCTAATGCCATCCTGATGATGAAGGTGGAGCTGTAACAATAAAATGCTATAATTGCTTTCACCTACCTATACTTTAGTTTCCATTTAGATTCAGCTAAAGGTGACTCAAAACAGTTTTGCACAGGCTGCTGCTGCTGTTGAGTATCATAGATCCAACCAAGTTGGTGGAATGGGAACATTAAAAGTTAATTAAAATCGTGTCTGAAGAGCTGCATGACTTCTAGGCTCAGCATAACTGCTAGCTGATAACTCCTATATGCATGCTGGTTCACTTTCAGGACTAAATATAGTGAAAAAATTGGCAAAAAGAGACTGCATAAAAGACTACAATATTTTTCAAAATACTTTCCTAACTGTCTGGTTTTTTCATTAAAAAACCTCCACATGTTAGCATTGTTTCGCTGAAAATAGCTGTATTTAAAATAGCTTCAAATAATGTTAATGAAGCATTGTTTTAATTTTGCCTCCAGGAAAAACAAAACGAAGTAGTATTATGAATTATTCTCTATTTAAAACCACTGCCGTCATATTAACAATTTTTCCCTTTAGCTGTGGGCTGACAAAATTCTTTCTCCCTTTCCTTCCAACAATATAATGTGAGCATGACAGCACAACAAATTGAAACTTCTGCTAAGCACTTTGCCCAAGACTTGCATAAACTGCTCTTGTTTCTATTGCAACTGCATGTCTTTCCTGGGTATGACACATAAAAATAGGTAATGTCAAAATAAGCCTACTATATTAAGAACAGTTATAGATGTGGAGGTGTCTGACTGGGACTTAAAGCTCAGGTCCTGAGCACTAAGAGTCAATCAAGATATTTTTACAGGTCTTTTTTGTAAAGCAGGAATGTTAGCACTAATCACATGACCAAGATACAAATTTGAAAATTACATCTGACATCTCCCTAATTTCCTCTTGCTATTTAATTTAATTCCAGTATTCATTACTTTCTTTTTCCTTAAATTGCTCTTTTGTGTTCCTTCTTTGCTGGTATGGGTAGCTTAGAAAGGAAAAAATAATTGTGTTGAAATCTGCTCTTCTCTATTTTAAACACAAATTCCTTTTTTCTGTCCCCATTTTTACAGCTCCCAGGCATATGAACTATTATTTCCTCTCTCTTGCTTGTTCCCTGAAAGTTCCATGAAGGATGCACAAGAATGGCTGAGAAAACTTCTCGCTCAATTGAAGGAAATAGGAAATGCTGAATTCTTAGCAGGTGTCTCTGCTGAAAGTAATTATTAGGATAAATACTTCAAAATAAGGATAATTGGTATTTAAACAGGATCAAAATCTTTGTAAATATTTATGTTGATGCCTGCTGAAACTTCCCTGAAGTCTTCTAGGAAAAGGATGGATTAAAAAGCAGCTTCCAGGGGAAAGATGTAAGTAAGCAAATAATCTAATTACCCTGTGTTTATATAGAAAAAGAGAACATCAATTCTTTTATTACTTTTTTATGAATCATCTTTTAAACAACAGCAATCTTCTTTTCCAGTGCCGCCTGCATTTTAGACACAGATAAAGCACAGCATTATATCATATGTTAAATGTCACATTTCATGTGAAAACACTTAAACATAGGGCACCATAAAGAGCATCAGCATACACCTGACTGTGACTTTCCAAAAAGTAACCTTTCTCTTAATCACGGTGCAGGTAAGTAGCTGGGTCCTTTCTGTATCCACAAGACAGCTGCTGCTTAGAGCATCCAAAGCAGAAAAAAAGGCAGGGTTAGCAAAGACCTTTTCTAAAAATATCAGTAGTTTTTAGTGACTGACTATCCAGAGTTCATTTGGGTACATTGATTTAAAAACCTAGCAAGCCTATAAAAAAATCATGTCATGGCACTTTTGGAAATTATAAACCAGCATCTGATCTCAAAAACCCTAACTACAAATTCCAAATATCAAAGCTGTTTCTAAATTCTTGTCCTCTCTCATTCCTGCATTCATATTTGTCCCAAGCTGGCAGCACAATTTGTTTGTTTAGAGAAGTCCCTTCACGCAGGCTTTTTCCAGACTGTATCCCTGTCAGATGCAGTATTTATAACAAGTAAACTTAATTTTAAAAAAGAAGAGGTGATGTAATTTCATAACATAATAGTCAAAAGGCTCTGGAATTGACCCCAGTACTGAAGTCTGTCTCTCTGGCTACAGTCTGTGTGAGGTTTGATGCTTGGGGTGTCTGCAGGCATGGTCCCAGCCTGTTTCTGCAGGAGCCAAAGGGCACACTCATACTGCAGTGAGACCACTCCCCAAAACTGCAATGGTTTTTCTCATCACTTCTCTATCAGAGCAGAAAGACTTTCACCCCAAAGATACCCAACCTTTCCCAGCACCTGGAAAGGCCCCACAGTGGTAGTGTAACACTGACACCCAGTGGCTGAAAAAATGCAATTTCATTGTCCAACTTGGTTCCATTTTTTGGATAGGATTGGTAGTGGGGAGGTATGAAAAAACAGCAAGAACTATTTTGTTCCTAAGCATTTGGGTTTTATGAGAACCAGAACCTGGCTGAGAGCTTTGATTCCTTCCAAATCCACAGGTGAACCTGGGTGGGAACTCCTGAGTCATCCATTATAACTTCAGCCAAACCAACAAAATCTGCTTGCTTTCTACAGTTCCAATTTGTTTTGTAGTGTGAAACTACAGGGATAATGGAGAGTGGTATCTTTTACTCCTCCAAAATGAAAATGTCTGGTTCCCTAGCCTTATGCAAAATAAATCATATTCCTTCACCTGCTCCAAGCACACCAAAACCCTGAGCAAAACATAGGAAGGAACACTCACAAAAGAACACAAATAAGGAGAAAGAGAATTTACAGAGGGAAATTATTTTATTACTTTTTTACTTATGGCAAAGACAAGGTCAGCATCTCGGACAGATCCTTCTCTCCAAAAGCGTGCAACCTGTACTCTTGGTGTATTAGTGATTTCTGCTTACAACATGAAAAATACATGTGGATAGACAGGATACAGACAGTTCCCACACACTGAATAAACAATGAGGAAGAGAGGCAAAGTGCATCCAAAAGTTATATTACTAATTCATATTGATTTATACAGAGCCTTTTGTATTCCTTACAGCACTACAGTAACAAGTATGTATGTATCCAGTATGAAGTCTTACTCATATTAATGGGGCTCTTTTCCCACCAATCAATGTAAAAATCAATTACCATTACTGAATGGAGAAGCCATCAAAAGATTCACTGCTCTTTACTGACTTGTGTAGCCCGAGTTTGCATGGATCTTGTCTGCTGTCTGTGCCACTAGCACACACGGCTTTGCTGTGCTGGCAGCTGTCCCTCCTGCTGGTGACTAACCTGTGAAGCGCTCTGTGGCTCTTCCGAGACAGAGCACGTTTTCACCGAACACCCACAGGCCTGGTCACTACGGTGACAGGCACATCCCATTTCCAGAGCGCTCTCTCTTCGGCACCAAAACGGCACTTTCAGCTGCTCCAGGGTTCTGCTGATCAGGTTGTAACAGGATTCTCCCGAGGACATCAAATGGAAACATTGCACTGGCATGCAGCCCTGGGCGAGGTCAGGAAGTGACACTCATCAATGGAACAGCAGCCTTCAAATACACTGGAGAATACGGAGAATGAGAACGAGCATAGAAATTAGGTACAAGCAAGGATAACCTCTCGCTCCCAGTTTGTCCTCCACATGCTTCTGTTACCCATGTATTCCCCTCAGTGCTTTCTGTCAGTTTTGGAGACTCCAATGCTCCTCTGGCCCTGCTCTTCTGCTCGGTTAATCTTTTGTGCCATGCAGGTCCTGCTTATATACCTCCCATTTTCGTCCTTCCCGCTCTGAGATGCAGCAGTGCTGACCCACACCTGCTCTGCAGACGCTTCCAGCCCCAGGGCTCACGCGGCTGCAGCTCCTCCCGGCCTTCACACCACCTCCCAGGAAAGCGTCCCCGGGCCCGCCTCAGCCTCCCACCGACCACCCCACAGCCCTGTTTCTGGCTCGGCCCACTCCACGGATAATGAAGATCAGCGTGTATTTGTAACGATTACATTTAGGAACGAAACTGTGGTCACCACAAATCCCTTTTCCACAACTTTTCGCGGTCGTGGGCCCCCGTCACGTGCGCAGCTGCCCAGGCCACGTGGAGCGCGGTGGGCACGCGCCATTGCCCCGCCCACCCTCCTCCCTCCATGGAAATTGACAGTGAAGCCAACCAATCAAAGGCTCGACTCTGCCTTTCCCCACCCCCCCCAGCCCACGGTTGCTGTGTCATCCGGCGGGTGACACCGGGGGGCGGTCGCCGGTTGGCTGCGCAGGCGTCAGGTTCTGACCAATGAGCTTCGCGAGCTGCACGACTGACACCTGCCCTGCCCAATAGTTGTCTCACGTGCACATGCAAGGGCGGGGCGAAGTGTAGCTGTGGCTGGGGAGGGCGGGCAGTGTGGCGTCGGTGCCGTGTCGCGGCGCCGCTGGACGGCCATAGCCGCGGCCATAGCCGCGATCGCTTGTGCCCATCACGGCGCCCCGCTTGTGCGGCCGGCAAATGAGTGAACAGACTGACGTAACCTTGCCTCGGCTGAGGATGGTCCCAGGGGCCGCCGAGAAGAGCGGCTCGGTGGGCGGGATTCCGCGCTGTTATGGTGTAACGGGCACATTTCTTTTCTAATGGAGTCGGAGGGTGCGACCCACAGCCCAATCCGTAGGGCGGAAGGGCGGGACAAGTAGAAGCGGGCGAGCGAGTGCCCCATTTAAGGGGCAAATCTCGCAGCCAACTGGCAGAGGAAGGAGGGGCGGGAGCCAGAGAGGGTTATGCAGGGGGGCAACGCTAACCGGTGACAGCCAGCAAATGCAGCGAATCAGTGAGCGTGTAGTGACGCGAGAGCCCAATCGAAAGCGGCGAGAGGCGGTGCTCTGCTGTGATTGACGTGGCTCATGGCTAATGGGCGGAGAGATCCCCCAGACTCTTCCCAATGGGCAGCGTGAAGGGGCGGAAAGGGGAGAGGAAGGAGAAGACGAGCAGGAAGAGCGACCAATCAGCGCGAGGGTCGGCGGGGCGCCGTCCAATGGGCGGTGCGAGGGGCGGTGCGGGGGCGTGTCCCGGTGTGTTTGGGTTCGTGCTCCTCGGGGGAGGGAGAGACGGCG
>VZTD01005250.1:734279-1015977 GCA_013397725.1 Rhagologus leucostigma
AGCCGGGTGAGCGCCGCCCCCTCCTCGCCTCACGTGCGGCCGCCGCTCGCCGCGGCTGCGCCCCCGTGCCCCCCGCCGCCCCCTCCGGCTCCGCACAGGGCCCCGGGGAAGAGCCGCCCGCCCGCCGGATCACCCAGGCCGGGCAGGAGGTACAGCGGCGGAAAGACTCCGAGGAGCCCTTGTGTGGATGGGGAAAAAAAGTGCTGTAGTGTGGGGACAAGAACCGAGGTTGCGTTGGTACCACTGCAAACCGCGCTGGATGAGTGGAACGTGATGCTGGTTAAAATGTGTGTGTGTGTATATATGTGATGGGTGGGTGGGAAGAGTGACCGTGTTCCAGAGGTGTGTCCCAGGCGGAAAAAAAAAGTTTCCCCAGCTGTTTGTAGCAAAATGAGGGAATGTTTGTTTCTGGAGACGCTTCGCTGGCTGTGGATAAGCGCTGCTTGCAGCGTGGTATCTTGCAAGCTCAGATCTGCTTTATGAAAGTGCATGTAGGAGGATCTACTACAGCATACAGCTGAGGCTTGTTGAATAAATCGAAGTCTCAACAAAGTGTTTTCCTAGCTAAAGTAGAGATGCTTGCTGCTGTAAACGGTACTTGTTTTTTCCGTGGTAACATTTCACTAGCCTTACGAACATTTGTTAAGATATCTCTTTGTAAAGTTAACTTATTTTTTTTTACAATCCATTAATTACTATATTTTAATCATTACTTGCTAGAGTTCAGTGTCACATTTACAACCTCTATAAAAACTGTGACTCTACCTGCAAAATAGTAGGTAGATCTTTGGGGGTTGTATAGCTCCGTATGAAAGGTCTGTTTTACCTATTGTTTTCCAGTAAGGTCGCTATCCATATGAATGGATTTTGGAAATTAGTTCCTGCTACAAGTGTTGTAGAGGTGATAGCTTTGATTCGTAGGGTTATTAAATATGTGCACAAGTTCAGGCAGCTTTGTAGTTAGTTTGTCCACACCGAAGTTGCTCAGCAATGCCTTCCTCTCCTGTGGTGACTCTAAGGGTATAGATTCCTTGGAATGCGCGATGTTGAGATGTGAGTGAATGCTCTCATTTACTGCATTACCCAAGGCCCCGAATTAAAAGATAAGCTCCAGTTTTTCTGCATGAGCCGTGGTTAGTGCAGGGTCTGCTGGGTAGATGTACTTCGGGGGAGGGGTTTGCAGGGGTGACTTTTCACCCGAGTTTAACTGAGTTGCAGGTGTAACTAGACAATTCCTCAGCGAAGAAATTGCCCTGCAAAAAGTTGAGGCTGGAGATGGGGGAAGGGAGCCCAGAGCGGTGTTAGCTCTGTGTTAGATTTTCTGCTGTGAGGTTTCGGGGCACTAGGGTGCAGGCACATCTGTTTTTGTAGAGCGTAGATGAGGTCATCATTATACATTTACTTTTATCTTGTTTAGCTATATTGAATGTAAAAGTTTTGTAAATATCACATTCTGTCTAAAACTATACATATGTAGAGAATTAGCTCAGAAGTTTCAGTGCTAATTGGCAAAATGTTATTGGGATGCTTGAAGGGAATCACTTTAACCCTGTAATATGGAAGTCCTGGAACAAATGTAATGATAAACGAGTCAGTGCCTCTTGATTAGGCAGACTTTTGAATTACTTCAGTTTCTGTATACCTGCAAATTTAGCTAGAGATCTACACTTTCATTTAAATAGTAAGTTCAAACGTTTGGACGTAAAAGTCTTGACAAAGCTTAATCTGCCAGAGTTTGTGTGATCGAATAGTCCAGTAAAACATTCAGGTTGAGTGTGTGTCATGGCTTTGCTAGGTGATGCTTATTTCGCCATTAGAACTTGATGTTGGAGGATGACTTCAGAGGAGGAAGCTTCAGGAGAGAATTTTGTGTAGCTCTGAGGTAGCGTATTTTACCTTAGATTTGCTTCTAGTAAGTGAGAAATTGGAAATTAATTTTTTTGCAGAAGTAATACATAATAAAACTCATACACAGAGATGGCTGCATCTAGAACAGTGGGATGAATAGCTGCAGCTGGAATGATGGAAAGAATTGAAAGACTGCTCTAGAATTAGTAATTTGAAAATATGTTCAAATGGGGTTTGTTCTCTTAGATTTCTGAGTGATTTTTTTTTTCCTTTTTTTTTCCCTCCAGTAAAGCTGGTGTATTTCTGCTCACAGAAGAGATTGGATTTACAATTAAGCAGTATGAACTGGAGATCATAGAATAAGTCTAAGAAGCTTAGTTATTGACTTGAATGTCTTATTAATAGTCTGCTTAATGGTTTGGTTACTCTATTCTCCATTTTCTGCAAAATGCTTGGATGCAGAGTCTCTTCTAGTCATTTATTGCCATTATTGTGTTTATTTTCTTGGAAATCTTTTTATACATAGATATTGTCTGCTTTGTGCAGTAATAACAATTAACAGTCATTTTCCAGTTTCTTTGCAATGGCTTTCCTTGGTAATTGCTTGTAGTGCTGCTATTAGATTCATGAATTCTGAAGTACTTCTACTTGCACAATACCTTGGATCTTACAGCTATTCACTTCTTTATCACTGGTTTTTATTTTTCACTCAGCCTTAACCCGTATGTAATTTGGGTCAGTAGACGTGTTTTTGTGAAGAACTGGCATTGTTTGTTTTCACAGGATAAATGAAGCATGCTTGGCACATAGGTAAAGGAGGGAAGTACCTGATACTAGCACATATGTACCAGTGGTTTTCTTTAAAGCTAAAAGTTTTGTCACCTCAGTGCTTATAAAATGTGTTTGCTCTGGAATTGCTTTTAATGATCTGTTTCTTGCGTTTTCAGAAATTTTAATCATGAAATGTTTCACTGTCTTGGGGAAAGAATAGCAAGAGAATGTCAGTCTTCAGTTGTAATTGCAAGAACCTAGCACAGAGATGTTGAGCAAACAGTGACATGTATTTCTAATAGTTTGACCAGTTGTGGTAGAAACAGACATATATTCTTGCTAAAAGTCTTCCTTGGCTTAGCATTTACTGTCTTTCTCCATTTTCAGATAAAACGGATATGCTAAGGTTGCTTGTTCTTTCAGCAAACGAGGTGTGGAATATGGACTGAAGAATTCGTGTTAATTTCTTGTGAATCCAAACGAATCTTTTGGCTACTATCTGCTAATAAAAATAGGGGCACTTTTTGGTACTTGAGCCAGCTGTCACTGTCAGACAAGTAGTTGCCTGCTGGTATTTCTGCTTGCGAGGTGACCGGGGTGAGAGTAGTCAGGATATTTTGATTGCTGTTCCCTGTCCCTTTCAGTGGATAGTAAAGCTCTTATACTTCCTTACATTTTTCTTCTGTTCATGCCTCCTTTGTGTTGCACTTCTACTCATTATTTTTTATTTCTTCAGGGAAGTAAACATGCTTTGCTGCAAGGCGTTGGTGTCACTTATTTTTTTCTCCTTTAGAGCAGTAGGCAGTGAGTACGTTAAATTTATTTTTTCCCTTTGCCTTCTTATAGCGGTTAGAGGGAGAGGGTGTTTTTGCACTTATTATGGTTTGCATCATGTTGTAGGGGAATGTTCTGAGGTTTTTAAGTTTTCATCAGTGTAAGGGTTGTGGTTGGAGTTTGGATGTTCTCCGTGTTTACCATGTAGTGAGCTATGGAGATGACCTTTTCCAGTTTCAGCTAGTCAGTACGGATTGCGTTTCTGGGCCCTGCCAGCTTTAAGAGTTCTGAAATTGGATATCTCATTTAATGTCTGTGGATTAGAAAAAACACAATAGTTCCTCTGTGAGAAAATCTGGGAAGCAAGTTAATGTTCTGAGACTTGCACTGTTAAAATTTTTTAAAATATCTACTTTAAAAAGTGAAATGGATCTGAAAGTAGCTCTTTCAGCAACTCTTAAAAGCCAGTTTAGCTTTTAAGTCTGTGGAGCAACATCCTGCTTGTCAGGAGAAATGGGAGGTATCATAAGGCAGCACTTGTGCTGCGTGCTACAGGATACTGGTCAGAATAAATGTGTAAAAAATAACCTGGAAGTTGATATATTTTGACCGTGTTAGACAGAAGATGGGAGGCTGGAAAGCTAATTAGCGGATGAAAGGATAAGAAGCAAAGTTGCAAAACAAAGAGTTGATAATTTTAGATAGCCTGAACAGAGGATTAGTCAAAAGGTGATACAATAATATCGTGTTGCTTGTGTGAGGGGAAGTCCTCTAATCCATCTAAATGAGTAATGAAGTAAAAGTCATTGATGTTTTTACTTGCATTTAATTTCTATAATTTTATCATGACTCTTGACAGTGTCCTAAAAAGTGCTATAAAGAAAAACAACCTGGCAGACTTTTTCAGTAGTGTATTGGGTTTTTCATTAATAAAGTCTGTTCTGTAATAGGAGAAATTTATGCCCTTTGATTTGGTAGTAGTCTACAAAGAACATAGTTTTTGTGAATACTGTTGGCTTTCTTCTGCTAAGTTTGAAGCTTTTTCAGATTCTAGTCTCTGTTTTGCTTTTTGGAAATGCTTCTTCCTGTTCCTCTGATCATCTTGTATCCTAGGAGTTTTTTCCTACTTGAGTCCCTCTTTTATTCTTACCACAAACACTGGTTGTACCTGCAATTCTCTAGTGTGTTGTTCATGTGGCAAAGGTAGACTTTGTCAGAGAGATGCACTAGTTAAACTAAATGTATGATTTTAAATCCAGAAGGTAAATGTTTGGAAAGCTGTTTGCTGGCCTTCTTGGTTTAGGACTGGTCCAATAGGTCTCCACATGATCAGAGCTACGAAACTCCTGGGCTGCTCCTAGGTAATCTCATTACCAACTTCCCTGGCCTTGTGACCTCTCTGCATAAATCACGACAGTATCACATGAGTGGTAGGAAAGATAGGAAACCCACCTCTAGGGAATAGAAGGAGCTCTTCAGGGACTTGGCAGTCTACTGTGGACTAAATATATTTCAGCCTTAGGGTGATCCACCAGTGATAATGGGAGTAGGTCCTCTTGTCTCGCTGCTTCTTACAGCCAAGAGATACCAATTACTCAGCAATTTGGTGTCAGTGTCCTCTAGTTATGAACTTCTGTGTCTTAGGAGCTGAAGAGATCCAAGTTGTCCAGGTCTTCTCCTGTGTATTTGAGAACGTTTTAGTTCTCTGCTGGGACGTTTGGCGATCTTTAGAAATAATCTGATCCCTCTTTCTGGGGAAGACGGAAGTGCCACAGAGTACATTTTATTTTCTTATTACAGCTGACAGTATATTCTGCTTTTTATGCAGCAGTACAGTAACTTTGTGATTTAAAAGCTTTTCCAGAAGTTAGATTTTGTAGAAGATTGAAACACCTATACACTCACTTACTTTACCATTACAGTGAAACACTATTTCAGATGTCTGAGGTTTCTGTTGCTTGCACACTGTGACTTGAGAAACCATAAGTTAATAGTATTAGAGGGTGCAACTAGCATGAGGAATGATGAGGAACTTGGGGAAAAAGCATTAGGATAATGTTTTGATTAAAAAAATTTGCCTCTGAGATAGAGGAAGGGAATGTGTCCCCTCACCCCAGCTTCTTACAAAGACCAAAATATACTTCACTGCAGAGTGAATTATGATCCATCCTTGATCTGAAGCAGCTCAAAATCCCTTTAACAAAGAAGGCCATAATACATATTGCTCTAAATAGTTGTTTTAAAGCATTGTCAGCTACTTTTATGGGGTTTTGTATCTTTCTCTGTGACCCTCTCTGGGATTTTTATGCATTTTTTTCCTGGATGTATTGGTGTTATTATAACAACATTCTTATATTGCTGTAAATATAGCAGTTTCAGTCTGTGTTGGGAATATGTCTATTCTGATAATTATGTTTGGGGGTTTTATTTTGGAGTTTTTGTTTGTTTTTTTAAGTTCGACTTAACTGCTTTAGGTAAGAAGCTAAAAAAAGAGCTTTGGCATGAATGTGTTGTCTATGCAGGAAATTTTACTATTACAAGCCATTGTAATTTAAATTCTTATCCTCCTGTATGTATTTGGATTCTGAGGAAAATTTGTTTAAAATTACATTTTTAGTATTTTTGTTTGTCAAATGGCTGAGATTCTGCCTTACCAGGTTTGAGTTGCATTGTATCAGATGTCTATTCTTGCAAATTAAAAATGCAAATGAGTCTTCTTTCTATGAGAACAAAAATGAGAGTCAAGCCGAAGTGCTTGTTTGTGACCATTAAGATTCATACCATTTTTCATTGACATTGCAAAAAAAATTCAGTATTAATATTTTGTTAAATTTGAAATGGATCCTCACATTTAAAATGGATCTTGTCTTTATACTATTCCCTATAATACTATAGTATTTCCCTGCCCCTCATAATAAGTGTCTTTTTCGTGGTGATTTCATACAGTCTCAGCTCCTGTTTTTCCTAACCCTTCAAGGCAAAGTGGGATAGTAAAGCTAAAATTGAGGTTTTATTATTATAGCTGTGCTTTTTGCTTGGCTAAATGTTTGGGTGTTTCAGGATCTGTTCCTCTGCTTTCTGCAGCTGGTGTGGTGACAGCGTGCAGAACGAGTGTAGATTTTTGTTGGTGTTCAGTGTTCCTGTTATATTTAATAAAAAGTTAGGGGAAGTTGCCTGTGTTTCTGATGACACTCACTTTGCTAAATGGTACTTGAAAGGGGGAGGATGTATTTTATTGCAGAACTAGGCTTTTTCACACGTTTTTTTAAACTCCATAGTTGCAGTGGATTAACTGTCTATAATTTTATTTGCTTGGCCTTTTTGATTTTCAGAGTACTTGTAGAAGCAACCAAAACTGGCTGATAATACTCTCATGTGTTGGAAGTTAACTTCTCTGGTTCTTCCATATTCAAAGTCCAACTTTCTCTTCCCTGTCCCTGGCAATTCGTGTATTACAGAAAATAGATTCATATTGAGAAAAACTTCCTGGTGATTGAAAACTAAATTGAACTGTGGAGAAAACAGGCAGAAGTCCCATTGTATCAAGTACTTTTTAACATTTAAGCAAAGGAAAACGCTCCTGACGGTGTTACGTTGTGGTGGCCTGAGGGCAAGAATACAGTGACATAATTAGTCTGTTCCATCTCCAGCTCTAACCCTGTACTTAACCGATGCTGGATAATGTTGCTTTCACCAGTTTAAGGTAACTAGATAAACTGGCACTGCCTTATGTGTGGATACTGTATATCAGCTTATCTCGCCCCTGCCACAGCTGGGTATGTAAATAAACTGAAAGTAACTTAAGTCTTGCGAAGTTTGGACAAAAAATAATTGAGAATTTGTGTTACTGCATTTTCAGATTTAACGAAGGATGAACAAAGAGTAACATTTAAGTGAAGAACATTCAAACCTAGGAGCAAATTTCAAGAGTTAGGTTTTCAAATATGGTGGGAGAGCTTGACTGTGAAAATCAGTTGTCGTGTAGGTCAAGTAGGTAGCCTAAAGGCAGACTTTTATGGTTTTGGTGTTAATAATAAAGCTAGGTTACCTTTCTTTTAAATGCCACTTTCAGAGGAAATAAGATGAGAAAGTTGAAGAACTCTTTTGTGCCAAACCCGAAAGACTGAAAATTTAGGCTCTGACCTCACACATAGTTGAGCAGGTCTGAAGCTCTTCTTGGCAAGTAGTTCCAAATTCAGTAGTACTAACTAAACGTGTTCAGCAAAGGTTGCAGTGTTGAGGACTAGTATTGTATCAGTAATAACTTGCATTGTGTTTTTAAATTTAAAAATTAGCCATAAAAATGAGTGTATTGCCTCATTTCTTTGAAGACTGAAAAAACATCGTTGAATATAAAACAGATTTTTGAAAATTAGCTTCCTGTTCCTTTCTTAAGTGCCGAAATAGCTGAAAAGTACAATTCAGATTGATGTCACGCTATAAATATTGATGAAGTTCTATTTGGCAGCTGGTTATGTTCAAAGTTGGTGTTTGCAATTATAGTTTAGAATTATTTGCTTAACAACTCAGCATTTGTTTTCTTTGACAATAATAGTGCTAAGATCTTGGACTTCTCTGCATGTTTAATCGTGTTAGTGGGAAGTCAAAATGCTTTGTGTAAAAGAACCCCTCTGTTATTAATCATTAGAAATGAGATAAATACGGAACATTATTTTGGAAAATTTCAGGGTGTAAGCTGTAAAAGAGTGAAGTTTAAAAAACAGAAAAAGCAGATTGTGACTTAAGCTTCATTCTCCATCGCACTCCCCTGGCCTTCCTCCTGGCTGTGTCCTGGCTCAGTCTGGCCGTAATCTTCCGCCCGAGGCTGCGTTACAGAGTGCAGTGCCGAGACCTAGAGCTTCTCTCGGGCAGCAAAGGATGCTTGTCTGCCTTCGTGGCTGCTGGAGGACTTAGCACCGGTATTGCCCTGCTGGTGTGAATTCCTTAACAACGCAGCTCTTATTATAAAAGCAAACAAAATAGAAGGATAGTTTAACACAGGTAACTTTGATAGTCTTCTAATTAAATACATGAAGATTGTAAGAACTAGATAGTTTAAAAGGCACGGTATCTTCCAATCCTGTCGTGCATGTGAATGACTTTTAGTAGTGTTGTCTTTAGCTCTTGTAATTGCTGCTGTCAGTGGATAAACCACCCTTCCCCCTTTCCTCTGGACATGGCTGCTTACCACCTTATCAGTTTCAGTTTAGTTACTACTGCTGGGTTTGATAAACATACTGCCATATAGGACTTGGTGAGTGTTACTGGTGGTTCGAAAGCAAACCTTCGATCCTGAGTTGACTTTAGTGGTGTGAATAATCTGACAGGATGATTCTGCTGGGATTATCAGCGGTGAAGGAGTTATTTATAGCTTTCAGGTTTAAAGTTGAGCCGTTGAGAAGCAGGCTTCTCACTCATCACAACGTTTTGCTTAAGATGGAGAAAAATGCTTCGTGTCTCTGGTCTAGTATAACATCCACTCTCCTCTTCATCTCCCCTTAGAAGACTCTGGTCCTCTGTATTCTGAAGACTTTGTCACTTTGCAAATGCCCTGAAATAAAGGCTTGGTTGCACTGGTGTTGCTCCAGCAGTGCTGAATCCTTGGGAATGCTGGTATACATGGATTGCTGGCATTTTGAGCGTGTTGATTGCTGTGCCATTTTTGCCACTGGGGCACCATTAAATGCCATGATAGTTGTAATACTTATGGTAATGACTGCTTTTGTGCCATTGGGATTCCGAGCATTGCTACTGCTAGCAAGTAGTAGCAGCATTAGCAGTGGGAAGTAGCCCTTTTCAGTGCCTGAAAACCGATAATTTGCAAGACCTGATAGAACCAGAGAAGAGCAATTGAGAAGAATGGGGGTTTTTTTAAATGATAGTTTGTTTCCAACTTTGCAAAACAAATCTCTTGAGTGGGTTAGACTTTGATGTGGAGTGTAAAAAGCAGCTGGTATTCTCAATTCACTATGTTTTAATTCCTTGCTGCTCCAGGTATCATCACAACTCTTACTGTGGTGCTGACTGTCAAAAAGTCGCAGTCAGTGAGTTAAGATAGAGTACTCCCAACAACCTCAGTTTGGTAGTTTTCATAAACATTGTGGTGTAGAGTGTTGACGGTCTTGAAGAGAAAAGGTAGAAATAATTTTGAGGATGTTTTGTTACATGTATGTATTGTATCTGCACACATATAAGTGTGTATGCACATAAATGTTTGTGTGTATATGCTTCAGTCACATTGAGAAGACAGAGTGGGACAAAGCACAAAGGACTTTGGAAAACTTAATCACTTGGCAGCCTTTGGCTGATTATAGTTGGGATGTAACCTTGACTACAGTTGAGAAGTGATGTGTAGTGTATGTACTGTACAATAGGCTGCTGTAGCAAAGTGAAGACAAATACCTTTTATGTTCACTATAACCTTTAATGGATTCTTTAGCAAAATCTGTATGAACAGAAAAGAAGTGGGTTTTTTGCTGCTTTGTGCAGTAGAAAGTGGCAAAAAGGGGTAAGCAAAACATTTTTTAAAATAGGCTTTTCAGCTTACTTTTCTTTTAGTGGGAGGAGAAACATTTAGCATCTTAAATATTGTTTATGTAAATGTTTTGGAACACCAGGAAGGCGATGATGAAATATTCTGTCTTCATGTTTGAAGACTGTCTTTAGACTCAAAGGCTAGAGACAGGATTTACTAAATTGGAAGTCTGATTTAGGACCATTTGAGAAGTATCCTTTTGCGTATTTCACATGTCTCCCTTAATGTTGACTCAAAAAGGGTGATATTCTTTAATGAGAAAAAAACCACAGATTCACTAATGGTTGGATTTTCTTGAGCAGATCATGTTGTATAGCTGTTCATTTAAAACCTCCTGACATCTTCAGGAGGGTTCTGTTTTATGAAATGGTTTGCTAGTTTGTATTTGAGCTGTTCATGTAAAGACTTAAGTGCTGTGAAGTGGGACTTGTGTTTTGTTCGTATAGGTTGTCTTTGACTTCTCTATAGTCCTGTTCTCATGTTACTTTAGAAGAGCAGTACAGACTAATGTATATGATACCTATTCCAAGTTACAGTTCTTTATCTTGTTAAAAGTGCTTGTGTCATATCTACATGAACAGCTGAGACATTTTCCATATATTACCAAAAACATCAGTGCAAAGAATTTTAATACTGAACAAAATATGAAGTTGTGCAGCCAACAATAAATTAAACGTAACGGACACCCTTTCTCATGTCATGTTTTGCTGTAAAACACCATAGTGATTTTGTGGAGTACATGATTGCCGTTCCTGAATATTCCTCTCTGGATTCTTTTTCTAGTAAGAGATTGAGGATTTCCACCTTTTCACATTCCTCCCAGCTGCTTTGTTTAGAGTGATATCTTTAGTTCGTTTTTCCTTGAAGTACTAATCCTTCCTGGATTTCCTTCCACCTAAGTAATGCAAAGAGATTGTTCTAAACCATGTGAAATAAAGAGGTTGCAAATCCTCTTCTCAAGCACCAGTAGTATCTCTCCTTCTACCAAATTATTTTTAATTGGTTACAAGGTATGTTTCCATCTTCAGCCTTGAAAAGTGAAGTGGAGAATTACCATCACAGTGAGACCTGAGTTGTGCTGGATAATTTTTTTAGTAAATCATGACTGTTACACTGCCAGTGTGCTGTAGATGAAAAACCATGAAATATTTCTGTATTGTTTTGAAGTTGTGAATGACTTTAAGCCAACTTCCCAATATCCTAATTGAGTATGTGATGGTTTTGCTTAGTTACAGCAGCAGCTGATATTTGTAAGATGATGTTTAAAGAGAGCTCGAGGCCTTTTGAGCAGAGTGTGCTCTTGGTTGCTTTATCAGAATCACTCCACAGTGTAAGTCAGAACCAAGTTCAAAATTAAAGTTTGCTTTTGTAAAACACTTACTCACTTAGCAAAGGGCCAGGTAAACCACAGTGGCGGCAAAGACTCCCTTTTATCACCAAATGTAGTTTCTAGTCAGAAATTTTTTGAATGGAAATCATGCCCAGAAAGCTCTTAGTTAATGCTAGAAGATCAGGAAAAAAAATACTCAGTTTATGGCAGTTAGTCCAATGACAGGGACAGTTTGTTACTAGATAATGCTGTACATTAAGCAGGAGTAGTAGCCAACAAAATGATGCAGTGAATTTAGAAAAATGCCATTTGTTCATATCCCTTACAACAAACCTGAATAATTGCAACTGGAATAATTTAGATTTTAGTGATATTAACTTGGATGTATAGTGGTAAGCTGATAGTTCTGGACTTCTTTTAATTCCTGGAAGTTGGTTATGTTTTGCAAAATCAAAATTGAAGTATTTAATACTAGCTGTGGTTAAGACAGATTATGTAAGATTTGAAATGGGCTTGATTGTTAGCCAGTGCAGTACTGCTATGTTGCTCTTTCAAAATAGGAGTAAATACCTGACTGTTGGTAGGTATGGGATTCATTTTTATACATAATGTTTTATATTCAGGAGTTATTGTAGGATTACATAATCACTTTCCTTGACTGCAAGGAAACACACTTGTGTGTGTTCTCTCAGTTCTTATACAAGAAACCCGTTTCACCCCATGTTTTTTCCCAGTTGTGAATAGAAATTATGTTTCTAGAGCCTCCTACTGTTGTGTTGTATCTCATAGTCAGTAGGAGATTCTCTCACACATGCTACCAGTGTTTACTGTTTTTCCAGATTTGGATGGGAGGTTGTGGGGAGAATTTTAAGAAAATATTTTCCTGATGGTGGCCTGTTCCTTTCACTTCTGTGCACCTATGTTTACTGAGCTTTTGAGACAACTGACTTTTATTTTTATATGTTTTTTTTATTTACTAATTCCCACAGTTGGTTGACGTTTTAAATTTTTTTTTTCTTCTTTTAGGGTTTCGTTTTTGCACTGAATGTAGCCAGGACGGATCCTTGTGGGCTTTGGCAGCCCTTGGAAACTGTCAAAGGTAAAAATCAACCAAAATTCAGTATTGCGATCTCAAAAGTTGGAGGTGAGAAGAGCAATAGCCTATGCTGGTTCTTAAGATACTGTAGGGTGTATATCTGTTTTCATATACTTTCCAGTGTGTTATTTCCTGTGGGTTTGGGTGTCAAGTTCGTGTAACTGCGTGATGTGATTTGTTTTGGTAAGCTAAAGTTGATATGTATGATTTACCATTTTTGAAAATTAGTTAATTTATGTTGGGATTTCTAATGTCACTGGAATTGGTAAGTGATTATTTCCTATAAGCAATATAGTTACAGTCAAGGGTTTTTTATCTTCTGAATGCTCTTGCTTTCAGAGCAACTTGCATTTAAAGTGACGAAAAATATTCCGTTCTTCTTCTGTACATTAAATTTTATGTTGCTTTTGTACATTCTTAGCTGACTCAGTGTAATTACTATGCTTTAGCAATTAAGTACAACATGGCTGGATCATGTGTTAAAAATGAGCACTTTTTTGTCTATACCTAGAGGATGGTGATAGTTATCATGTGTCAGTACAATTGTGTCAAATAAGCGCAGTTTCATTTAAAAGACAGTTTAGTCAAGTACTGCCTTGTTGTAACTGCTCTTGTTTCAAGTATGCCATGTATACAGGATCACCATCTTGGAAGAGCACTCGTGGGCCTGTTTTGCTTTGTGAGAGAGTTTGGAACCTACCTTCGATTTCTGCTTAATGTCTGTAATGGTGACAGTTAGTGCAGTCTTCCTGTGCTTCAAGGGTTTTCTAGTGGGCCTTATCCAATTTAGACTTCGGAATTCACAGGAATTGCAATTGGTTGCACATTAAGAAGTGCTTCTCTTGCAGCTGCACTCTTTAGAAGCTTGAAGTAGTTTTTTTCTTCATTATAAAATGAAAAACGTATTTTCTCTTTAGTCCATGTTTCATTCCTGCTGCCAATCTAAAAAAAAAAAAAGTGTTGCCGCATGAAAGGCACTTGAATTAGATAAGGTGCTTTGTCCCAGTGATGCCTGCTTGATGAAATCAAATTTGAAATAATTTGAATTTCGGCTCTCTTGCTATTGAGGACCTTGTGTTTTTCCGTGCTGGACCTTTCTATGTGGAGGGAAAATTAGGCCTAGAGGAAGTACCTTGTTCACTGGTATTGTTTTTCAGGGATTTATAAGTATATGGAAATTTTGTTCAGGTTTTACTTGGCAGAGTGTGTTAGAATGCAGTAGTGCAGAGATGGTACCCATAAGGACACTGCACTATGCTGCGTACACAGAGTGTATGGCTGGTAGCTGCATCCATCGTGCTGATCCCACTGAACAAAGTGTGTACATCTTTGCTGCAGAAAGAGATGGAACAAAAATAGGATGAAATATCGAACTGGATTATCCCAAAACCATACTGTTTTATGACTGGACAATATTGTAGTAGGCATTAAAGTTAATAAGAAATCCAGCTGGTTCATATTACTGAATGTTTTTATCTTTGGGAATAGATTGTCATCACTATATTATATTTTAAAGAGTTAAATAAAAGTTGTTCCTAAGTTTAGACGTGCGTTTGCTACATCGTGTGTGGACATACCAGTGTGTTGCTATTTGTCAGACCTTCCTTGGAGTTATCTCACTCCAGTTGAAGTTAGTTAATTTTTCTGAAGGATATCAGGTGAATAAAAAGATTGGGGGATTTCAGTCACATTTCAAGTAGTTTGAATAGATATATGCAAGGGTAGAAGATGAGGATTATCTTACTTTTGACCTTTTCCAGCAGTGACTTTGTTGATAGGTGTTGGATCTGAAAATCTAAATGGACTGTCTATAAACTTTCTTTTTATCACCTGGGAACCTGACATATCACATTAAGTATTGAATGTAAGTAAAGAAATGCCTTTAGGCTTTTGGCATTTTCCTGATCCTTTAGGATGCTAGTACAGATTCTTACTTCCCATCCATCCTCCATGTATGAAATAAATGACCCTGTGTGTCACCTTCAGCACTCTGGTCAGAAGCTGGTGAGCTGAAGAGGTGATGTCAGTAACATGGAATAATTACATTATTTCTTCATGTGCTGGCAATAAGCAGTCTCTGTTGGCTGAGAAGTCACCCTCAGTTGTAAATGACTTCTACAAAAGTCTGCCGCAGAGGAAGTGTCCCATGGGTTCAGGAATGTTGAGATGTCTCCTTTTGGTAATAAACTTGCAACGCAGCATTCTTGTGCCAGTGGCTAAGGGAATCAATGATTCATGTATGCCAAAGAACATAAAAATTATTGAATTTGGCTCATAGTTTATTGCAGGATATTTTGTCTCCTGAAAGAACCCAGAAGCAAGTGCAGTAAAGTATAAAAAAAGGATGGTGTTTAGCAAAACTTCCTCTTGCAACACCTCTTGTAGTGTGTGGCTTAGGGTCTTCCTGCACCAGCTACAAAATTTTTTTGGTGGATTTTCATTTTCCCTTGTGAAGTTCTCTGGTAAATTAGTGAGCCTTTTAGAACTTCTACCTTTTTATCATCTCATGTGAGCGAGTTACGCTAACTAAGCATTGTATGACATAATAGTATATGGTTTTTTTAAATGTTAAAGCCAATAAAACATTAATTATGGGATAAATGAAGAGAGAAAAATAGAAATTTTAAAAAAGAAAATACCATGGAGAAAGAAGAGAGTTTATTAATTCAATTTCCTACTCTGATCTCTGAGTTCTGGATAGGTCCAGTGTATTTAATCTGTTGTCTGTGGAAGAGTTTGCTTGTCTTTCTTCTTGTAGCCTTTCCATTTTTTTAAATTTCCTGGTTCTACTGACCTTTTCTTTCCTCCTCGAAGATGCACTGGTTGGTAGTTTTTTTGTCTTCTTCCAGGAGTAGTATATAAAAACTGGTGTCAGATACTGCTAATTCCTCTGGTAGTGAGGGATCTCAGAAGATAAAACATGTCAGTTTTTCAGAGGCTCATGTTTGAGTTCTTCCAGCACTCTGAATGAAAAGTGACTTCCCCTTGCAGTGCTCTTGCTCTGACCTTTCTGGTCTTGTTTTATATATAAATGCTTTTCTTAATGCTTCTGTAGCTCAAGTTCATTCTTGCTTGTTTCTCTGATTTTGAGGCCAGGTAAGTGCCACAGGAATCCTTCTGGCCAAAGCTGTTTTGGCTGTTAGACATCAGACTGTCTGTCTGACAAAAATCTGAAGAGCTTCCCGATTACTCGACTCTGATACTGCAAAATCATGCTCCAAAACTGCCAGCTCCAGAACTTCTGGAGTTTCAGAAACCAATTGTGGCAAAGAAGTACCATGGACAGGGGCTGCCCACCCTGGCCTCTTCCACTGTGGGTGCAGAACAAAAAGCAAGAAATATTTGTTATAGGCGGGAGGATCTCGGCATAGATGTCATGCTTAGTATTTGATACCTCTGATTTTTGATTCTGTGCTGAAGGCAGAATATTTAAGTGGGTAAGAGTTCTCTTTTCTCCTCATTCCTTCTTTTCCCGGAAAAGGAAATGACTGCGCTCTAAGTCTTTACATCTTCTGTGCTTTGCATTAGAACGTGTGATATTACTGAATGTAACAGCTTGTTGGTTGTAAGATTTAGTAAGTTGTATGTAACATTTTGTAGCTTCAGGTCCTTAATGTTTGTAGAACGTGTTCTTCACTATTTGTGTCAACCATGACAGATGTTGTCTTACCTATGTGCAACATAACAGAGGAGGTTGGAGTGCAGACAGCCTTACACTCTGAACAGGCATTAACAATGAAGTGAAGGAGATGCATCATCTCGAAGCTTTCTCTTGTCAGTTTCCAGGCTTGGAATCGCTGCTGTGAAGGTGACAGTCAGTAGCTCTTTAGCTGAGGTGCGCAAGTAGAGTAACTTGAAATGGATTTTAAATGTTGGTGCAGTTGAAGAGTTACATAATCTTGAGAGGGACAACTGTTAAAGGCCAACAGCTCTTGGCTTTAAGAGAATTCTTAACTCAGTGTACTCAGTGTGAGCCCTTACCTTCCATACACCTGGAATGTTAGAGCTCTGGTCATGGGTTATATCTTGCATTTTAAGTGTGAGAGATTCCTGCTGAATTTATGCTGGTGCATTTGATCTTTTAAATTGATTAATTTGATCCATTACCCCTGAAAGATGCCTCATCCTCTGGAGTAGAAGACATTCTAATCTTAAACACCAAAGTCTCCCTAATTGTATTGCAACCTTCCATAAGCTACTTTACAATTTGAAAAATGGAGTTTGGGGTGCAGATTTTGTTCTGTTGGAACTGCACTGATACTGTCAAACGAATTTAAAAACAGGTTACCTGATAGTGTTGAATAGTGGAAACACTGGGCTATGTTGACCTGGGTGAAATTGGAAATGCCAGCCTGAAGGTAAAGGACTTTATCTGTTCCCTGAACCATTTAGATTCTAGAATGTATTTGTTTTTAAAATGAAGTCAAGGAAAAAGTTCTGAAAGTAAGACTTCAGAGGTACTATGAGATCACTGGAAGTCTTAACAATTTTTCAGACTAATAACCTTTAGATTGTCTGTGAGCTGAGTCTTTGAAGCTTATATTTGCACGAAATCTATTTCCTAGTAAGAAAGAATTGCCCGGCTCTGGTCTATGTGATCGTTCTTTACTGACTGTGGCTTTAATGAGTAAAATCAGTGACTACATTAAATACTCAGCAATGACACTTTAAAGTTAAAAAGAAAGTATATTCCTCTTAAGTGGGTTTTTTTCTGTTAATTAAGTAGTTTTGTCATATCCTGAATAACAGTTGTCTTGTTTGTGTAAAACATAATTTCAGCAAATATGTGCAGAATGGCAGTATTAAAGGTCGTAGCCTAGAATTGTTGTTTATGTGCACTGCAATCTCACATAACATTGTTAAAGGCAAAAAAATCATTGTTTTTAAAATATGTCTTTGTTGTTTATCTTTTAGGCAGTATTTTGCATTTCTGCAGAGCTTTGCACAGATCCTGTTCCCATGCAAACTGATGAGGGAGAAATACTGGAGGAAGGCAGTCCCAAGGTCAGTGAGGTAAATGCCACTGTGATTTGGAGGAACATGCGCTTGCTTGGCTGAAATGGGGGGGTACGTGGAGTGAGCATCGACTGATGGTGGTATTTTTAATAAATACCTACATGCAGATACTTATTATTTATTGTCATGGAGATACTTAGAAAATTAAGCTTTGAAAAACCTATAGAAGGACAGGGGATTTTGCCATCCACTAAGGACTGGAGCATGTGTTTTTGGGCACTTCCAGGAAGGAAAGAGAAAACTTGTAGAAAGATACTAACCCTGATTGTATTTCATTTGTGAAAACTGGAAGGGTTTTCTGCCCTACCCACCCACCCACCCACCCTCTGAACTTAAGGAATTAGACATGTGGGCCCTTAGGTGCAGGTGTTGGTGTCTGTGGATTACTGACTGACCTATACTGAAGGTGTGCTGCTTCTTGTTTCCTTGTGCTTGCCAGCATGTGCTGTGTTGTGAGACTGGATTGTGTGTTGCTTTTAAAGGTACCTCTGATTCTCAGCATACCTTGTTGGGACAGGAGCATGTGAAGTGTTCTGTTGAATACAATGTTGTGTCCTGCTTTTTGCTTACTTCCTGAAGATACAGGTGTTAAGGCATGAATTACTTGGGTTTTCATAAGGACATAGTCATTGTCATACTCTTCTATAGGTTTATAAGTACAGTTTTATGGTCCTGACTACTCAATGAGTTAGTGTTAACATTCCAAGTGATCTGTGTTTAAAACATGGTCCCTACATTTCACAAAGATCTGTATCATTGTTACCTTGTGTAAGAGACAGACTGAAAAATGGAAAACTAGAAGACTAAAGTTAACATTTGTTTTCTAGGTAGACCTTTGGAGAGATGCTTTCATTGTTTTAGGGTCTAAGAAAAAACATTTTTTTTAGCTGTAAGCACCAAGTTAAGTAATTATTAGAGAAAGGACTTGGCAATTGTGCTGCGTGTACGTTAGGAGCTGTGTTAATTTTAAATAGCTTTGAAGGAAGGTCGGCTCTAGATTAGGAGCTGAAAAATGAGAACATATCAGTGGATGTACTTGCAGCAATCCAGGGTATTGAATGCATCTTTTGACAAGGATGTGATTACAGGTTTCAGGGGGGAATAGACATGAGAGAGGAGATATCATGGTGCAATTAATTACTGATTTTAGCAGAGTTATTTGTGCTTTCTTTTCACCACACAGAGAGGATCTTTGTGTGTGTGTGTGAACACACGTTTATGTGTATACAAACAGATGCCTGTGTTTATATTTTTGGAGACGTAGCTTACATTTTTTTGCCTGTGGGGCAGGAAGTAGGTTGAAGTAACCGTCTTTTCCTCCAGTGAAGGGTATGCTTTTCTTTGGCATGCTTAATTCTGGGTGTAATGGTGAAGATTGTGTCTCTGCTCCAAAAATTGAGTGACCTTAAATTTAAAACCAAATTCTTTATACTGACTTTGAATACCTAAATGTGTATGAAGTATTGCTTTGAAACAATTGTCATTTAGAGAATGTGGGAGACTGGGAATTGTGCATCTGGCATTTAGTGTTATTAATAAAGAACTATATAGGATCAGTTTATATTAAGCAAAAAAGTAATGACTACAACTAGTCCTTCTCCCCGTTCTGTGATGTACAGGACTACTCACTGAAGTCTGTTTTTCAGTGTTTCTTCAATCTGTAAATGATTATGCTCTTTCCTTGTCTCAGGAGAGTTTTGTCTCGATGACAGTTGAAGGTTTGTCCTAGAAAAATTTAGGCAAAGTATATTTCATTGTATTGTCTGGTATCATTAAAATGATGCCCTTAATTTACAAATGTTTACATGATCTAGTGACCCATTTTCATAAAGATACATTTTTCTACGAAATACCTTTTTTAAGTATTCAGTAATGTAGTTCAGGTTATTTCCTTTTGTCAGGTTATTTCCCCCATCCCTCCCTACCCACTCCCAACTTTTTCAGGCAGGAGACATGAGGTATACTTGAATGAAGTATTCTGAAAGAGATGAGACTAAAATCATCTTACATGGAGATACTGTGAATATCAGGATGTAAATATTTGGGTACTGCAAGAATTAATTTTTTTGTGGTGCTGGCCTGAAAATAACCTAAAATTCTTACATGAAGATTCTATGATAGGAGTGGAAAACAAATCATGTGTCTTGCTTTATGCTTGTGAACTGGTTTGGTTCTTTAACTGTCTCATATTTTCTGTCATCCTAGACTGTATTGTATTGGGAGACATCCAGGTCAAGACTTGAAGATAAAAGGAGATTTCCTCTGGTTTTGAAAAACAAAAAAAAAGTTGTGCCTTATGTAGAGCTGAGCAAGTCACTTTAAAAGCGAAATATTTATGTCCTTCAAACTAATGAACAAATGTAAGGTATGATCAGAAAATTTAAGCCCTGCAGTCGGACATCATGAAGAATGATGTTCTTGCTTGACTCCTAACAACCTGGTGAGACAGTTGTAAAGTTAGCTTTCCTGCTTGCCTTTGCCACTCTTGAAATGACTGGCAAACTCAGTGGCAACTCATTGGAAATTAAGCTTAAGGAAAGTTACTGATGGACTCAGTTCTCACTTAAGTGTTTATTTCTACCACTGTTGTTAATGCATACGTTTTTATTTGATCAGTAATTGAATTTTTTTTAATATTGTGGTTGTTGAGTTGTGCTCATGTTCTCAATTTTGTGTACTTGGAGAGATTTCTACAGTTCTTCCCTTTAGTTTTTTGTTGGTGTGTCCTTTCACCATTCTTTGGGTTGCTTTCCAGCAGAGAGTGTATATTGTGCATGGCCTTTTCACTTCTCTCTGTTGGCTGCTTTTGGAGAGACTTAATGTCTTGGTAGTTTTGTGGCCGGGGCTTTTCATATTAACTGATTCCATTGTTTGATCTCAGTTTCTTCCATGTTATCAGACTAACAGAAAATACACTTTTCTTTAAAATGGCATCAACGTGGTAAAGACAGCTAGCACTTGTCAGTAGCACACTCTTGATTCCAATAATTATCTAATGTTAGTGCTATACAGAGGGGAAGCAACCTGTGCAGAAGTTCGTTTTTTCAAACGAGCATGGGGGTTTTAAAAATTAATTTAGTTTTGGCAGATGTGGAAGTCTTATTTGATAATAATATCCGGTCTATTTTGTCCAAATGATCTGCTAGTGAATATCATACAGTGAAGTATCCTTTCACTTTTTAGAATAGTTGCAGGGTATGCTGTCTAGTTTCTGGCTTTTCAGGGTCACTTTTCTTCCTTTCAAAAAAAAAAAAAGGAATCATAGAATACTTAAGGTTGGAAGAGACCTCCAAGATCATTGAGTCCAGCCTTTGAGCACCACCATGAGGTGGCAAAGGCCCACCAGTGGGCTACAATCAAGGGAATTTTGTGGGACTCATCCCTTCAGAACTGGGAGTACAAGCAAGACCCTCATGGTTTTCTCCCCAGTAGTGTTTGCTGGAGCTGCTGGTGGGAGGCAGGAAGCACTGGGTCATTCTGGTTCCCTGATATCAAAGTGAAATCTTCTGCTACCTCTCCATTCCACCAGCAGGAAAAGAAAACGAGTATTTCTGCTTGGAACCCTATACCCTTTACTATTATTTGGATTATTATTTTAATTTTTAATTGCATTTTGTGGTAGCTAATTCACTACTAATGATTACTAGGCTTTTTCCATTAACAGCCTTGGTACTCTGAAAATATCAACGAGCACTGAACTTCTTGTTTGTGACTGATTTCTTTTCAGCTGTTTTGATCCATTGGTTAAGGATTACTGCACAGACAATACTTAAACTTGGTTTCTCAGTTGTTCCTTTGCTGTAAAATCTTGCAGGAGGAAGCTAAAATTTTATGCCTGATTTGAAATATTTTTAGATTTCTTTCAATGTTGGCAGGAGTTTTGAGCTTATGCAGAAAACTTCTTTATGAAAAAATGCAATTTAAATGTTCATGTTAAATGTAGAATTTCCCTCTCCCCTCCTAGTTGTTCCTTCATGTCTCAAAGTAAAAGCCTATGAATTCAGAGGGAGTGAGGGACTTTGACTAAAGTAATTTATAGAAAGGTATTTATGAATCGTGGTACAACTTCAGTGTTGTCGAAGGGAAAGGAGGAAAAAGAGCTAGTTCTGCCATTTTAATGTTTTGTATACTAAAAATCTGGGTACACAAAATTTTGATGAAAAATGTGACTGCATAGGATATGTAATAATGCTCAATTCCTAATAAGTACAGGAAAAGGGAAAAGATTCTGTATTGTATGGCATTAGGTAAATGTAATATTCTATTCAAAGTTTTCATTAGTATTTATAGAAATAATTATTGAACTGAATTGGTAGGTCAGGAATTAGGCTACTTTTTCATACTTTGGCTCTTTCAAAACCAGAGACACAGACATTGAGACTTGTCCTGTTTTTCAGTCTCACTGTCCAGTGCCACTTAACAAACTGTCTTGAGGTCACCTGTTAATCCTTGTTTTGTTTCAAGTTGCTACCCTGTTCATATCTGTCAGTGTGAATCCTTCTCTTACATTATTGCCTGCCTGTTGTCAGCCTGGTTAATTCTTACTTTTCTTGCCTCTTGGTGTCTAATTGTGAGCTAGCACTTGCCTTTTATTTAAATCACTCTTCAGAACTGTGTTGGCACTGGCTGTGTTTTGTTGTGCTGTTTTGGTTTGGGTTTTTTTTTTTTTATCCAGAGGCATTCACGCAGAGATGATAAAAAGGTTAAAAAGTATGTGGCTCAAGTATCTAAACTCTTGCTTTTACTTCATACATATTGAGAATAAAGGAACATGAGCCTATGTTAAGCTATGTATTTTTACATTTATATACAGAATCATAAAATTCACAAGGAAGTGTTGTTAGGAGTTCTCTTACCTAAAAGCAGGAATGTTCCACTAACTGCATTTATGGGTAAGGTATGCTCAGTTTCTGATGTGGACGTTGCATAATGATGACAATAGTGCAAAAGTTAGGCTGATGCTTTCATTTTGTGGGATTTAGAACTAATATAGTGAAAAAAGCCCCTTAGTTAAGTAATTAAACTTACAGCATCCAAAACCTTGATGCCTGTATCTCTGGGGCTTATAATCCTACTTAGTGATACAGAACTGGGTTTCTATTCAGATAGCACTGAATAATTTAAAACATTCAGGCCTATACAGTAATGAAATGAACAGTCTGTTTCGTGACTGTAATTTTAAAAAAGATGTTTTCCAGTCTAGTACTGGCCCAGTACATGGTGCTTGCAGAGGATGGTTCCCTGCAGTATGAATCCCTGCACTCTTGGATAATTTGGGCTTGTTACAAGAGGTGAGCTTTCAGCCTCAGTGTACTTTCTTGTGAGTACCTGACAATTTTGAGTGGGTTTCAGTTTACTCATGTGGCTGTTGCTTTTCCACTGGACCCAGGACAGTAGGCTTTGGGGTATTTTTATTTAGTTGATTCATTTTTGATGTCTGCTGGTGAGTTGCTTGTGGAGCTTCCATCATTTCTGTGCCCTGATGTACAGGGTATATTTCCATTATTTTTCTGGAACATAAGTTGTAGGAGCAGCTAGTCTTTGTAATGCTGGCTTACAACTGTACTAAGTTCCTGGAGCCTTTGTATGGAGTATCTTGTATAGTCTTTTAAAACTAGAGAGATATTCTGCCTAACAAGACAATTTATGCTTCTCCTGAAACTTAGCAGCTTAAGAACTAGAAGGACAAAGAATTTTTCACAACAGAAACTGATGTCCTCTCCATGCTCTGCTAGCTTCATTTTGTTAACCTGAAAATGCTACAGCTCCTTAGGAGGGTAATTTCAAAACCAAAATATTTGCATATCATGTATTAAAAGAAAAATAATCCAATAACCTCTCAGTAAAGAATGAAATTACGTAAAATTTAAAGTTAATGAAGTAGTCCTTCCTTTTAATGACAGGTTAATAAAGCTTGTAAAAGTCTTATGACGTAGTCTTCTTGTTTTAAGTATAAATTAACATATAATTAATAATAATTCTGCTCTCTCAAGGGGAGCAGAAATTTTGGGTTAGTTTCTCACTGGAACTTTAACACTGTGGCCAGGAAAAGAACCTAAAATACTTTCCTACAAAACACTACGTGCTTGGACCTTTCTACATGGGCAAAAAAACCCAAGCAAACCTGATTGCGAGTTTATAACTTCAAAATTTCAAGGCATTGTAACAAAGAGCTACAGTTATCGTATGGGGTTTAACCCTAGCTGGCAACTAAGCACCACACTGCTGCTCATCCACTCCTGCCCCTGCAGTGAGATGGAGGGGTAGAATTGCAAGGGTAAAAGTCAGAAAATATGTGGATTGAGGTAAAGGTGGTGTAATAATTCAGGGGGGAAAAAAACACAAACCAACAAGAAAGAGGAGAAGAAAATAAAACCTGTGAAAGAACAAATGATGCAAAAGGAAGATAACTGCTTGCTGCCAAACAATTGATGCCCAGCCAGTCTCTGAGCAACGTTAGCCGTGGCTAACCTCCACACACACCCTCACTCCCTCGCTTTTCATGCTGAGTGTGATGCCACGTAGTGTGGAGTATCCCTTTGGACAGCTGGGGTCAGCTGTCCTGGCTGTGTCCCTTCCCCACTTCTTGTGCACCCTGGCCTGCTCACTGGTGGGGTGGGGTGAGAAACAGAAGAGGCCTTGATGCTGTGTGAGCCCTGCTCAGCAGTAACAGAAACATCCATGTGTTATCAGCACTGCTTCCAGCACAAATCCAAAACACAGTCCTCTACCAGCTACTATCTAGAAACTTAGCTCAATCCCAGCTAAAACCAGTACAGTATGTTATCAGAGTCTACTATAAAAAAGCAGTTATAAACAAGGTAAAATTGTTGAGGACTTTGCAAGAAAGAGCATGGAATTAAACAGACAGTACTACCTGAACTATTGTAAAGGAAAGCTGTTGATAGCCTAGCCGCTTGGACATTTTAAAGGAAATTCAGGATCAAGTTCAGGATTCTGCCGGTTGGGTGTACTGTTTTCTACAGAGGCAAGGTGGATTGCCTATTTGAAACCTACTTATCCATAGGGAAGACTGCTAAAATATAGATGCTGAACTGAAAGATGACTCTCTGTTTTCTAATCTCAAAATACGCTGAAGTGCTTTTGAATCACAAAAGAGAAGGTTAACACAATGATGTATTTTCTTTCTCTTGGAAAATACCATCATGTGCCAAGGTGACTTTGAGATCTGTAAGAACTGTCACCATACGTTCTTTGATCCAGTCTTTTCATATGGACAGTTCATGTGGAGGAAGTGAACTGGCACGGCATGTCACTGCAGTGAATAGCTGTGTGTCTCATTTCTAAAGGAAGAAAACAGTCTTAAAAAAACATTCGGTTTAAACTGATCTTTTCCATTCTTTTAAAGGTTTTTTCATTTTCATAAATATTTTCTCATTAGATTTTTTTCTCAACCAATAGCATGTCTTCTTCAGTTGATTACAGCAGTTTATAATACTTGCAAGGCAGACAAAAAAGCAGGTATTTGCTTAAATATTGAAGAAGTGGTTCTGCATTTGAGAGCTTATGTGATATAGTCCCACTATGATGTTGATGACAGGGAAATTGATTTGTGGCTTTGCTTACAAAGTGTCTCTTCTCATGCAGGTGTACTATTGGCACACAGTTTGAGGGGTTTCTACCTTTTCAGAATATTGCCTTTCCATCTCTTTCCATGTGGAATTGGCTTTACAGAATTGTTGGCAGTGGTTGTAGTCCATGTGAACTGTGACAGAGTTCTATATAATCGGTCACTTAATACAAAGTCTTAGAGGTGTGGAAGTATTGATGAGTATTTTCTGTCTTACTGTGTAATGGCAGACTTGAGGGGGATAGATATTTGGGGAGAAATTTGAGCCAGGGGCATTAAAGCTTACTCTACCCTACTTTAAAAAAACCTTAGATTTACTTTAAAAATCATTTGTAGCCTGTTAGTTTGGCTGAATCATTGAAAGGTGTAAAATTCATTGGTCTTGTTGACTTCGTGCATCTGCAAGACTGTGTACATTTGCATGACCCACAAGGGCTATTTCCTTTTCATTTTGTGAACTAGATGGGTATGAATTTTTTTCAGTTCCTCGATTTTTTTTTTTCATTCATTGGGTGTGGAAGAAGTGAACGTGAGGTTTGATGAGAAGAGCGTGGGTTGTTATTCTTGACACTAAAAATAGTAGTGATGATCTTCATCATTCCAGTACATAAGAGGGTGACTGGACAACTAAGGACACTGGAACTCTGCAAAAACATACTGTGTGATATCAGTTCCCCTTTTACCCCTGAAGGGTAAAAGCAACATTAAAAACATGTCAGCATTTCCTGTCACTTGTTTAAAGTCACTGAAGCATTTGAGCAGTAGGCAAGAGAGTGTATCGTAAGAGGGGAGAATGTAGTAGTTGTATACAGATGCAGTAGTGTGGAATTAGTTCAAGAAATATTTAGAGGTACTTTGAAATCATATTGGTTGCTTTCAACAGATATGATTTCCACATGTAATTCCCAGAGAAATAACTTATTTCCGTGGCGTCTAAAGGTTTGTTGGGGTTTTTTTGAGGGCAAGTTGTAGAAAGGCCCAGGCTCTGCTCCAGAGATGAGTGGCTATTTTAATGGTTTGGTGGTCTGTCAGATAGCTGATCTTTTTAATAGTCTTGATAAATTCGGAAAAATTTAACAAGCAAGAAGCAGTGGCTCCTCTCTGACTCAAATGAATTTGGATTTGCGTTCTGGTAACTGGAGAAACTGGAAAGCAGTTGTATACTGTGGGTGTGGATAGCCTGTATTCCTTCTCCTTTTCGACAGTGGTCGAAAGTGGATGTCTAATACAGACTTAAGGCAGGGTTAATATATACATATAACAGAATTTTTCTCAGCCTCCAGCTGTTGAGGAACTTTCTGGGCCACTGGCAGTTTCTCTGTGTTTAGAATCCACACAACAGATTTCTGTGAACACAGAAAGGAAAGTTCTTCTTTCTATTTCTTGACTGTCTGGTAAGGTCTCTTAAGGCAGGATAACTTCAGCACCAATTTGTGTGTGCCTGGTTTATGTCACTTTCAGTCATTCCTAACAGCAGCAAACGGTATTTGTGGCAGTGAAAGTGATTAAATGTGTAGTGCAAAAGTGTAATTTAGTTTTCTCTAATTCTGATTATCATCTGCTTTCTTAAGCCTTTGAAAATTCTTTTAGCTGTTCGTGCCTGTTGTCCTTTTGTGGCAATGCATCATCTAGATTTCCAGACCTAAGTGGGAGAAAGTTAGTAACTGTTTTCTGTGTCAGGGTGGTTAACAATGTGTATATCAGAATATCAGCCACTTACAGATGTCAGTTTAAGCTGCTATAACTTGTTCATGTGTCTGCACCGTAAATAATAAATTGACTGTAAAATGAGTTGGCTGAATAGAGTCACTGGGTTGCGTACAAGTGGCTGCTGAAAGTACTGGTGGGGGTGAATTGTTCAAGGGCTTTAGGGTCAGATTTGTCCCCTATATGGAAAGTGTAAAAAATTTGTTATGAAAGTGTGAAAGGTTTTTTCAGAGTAGCTGAAGTTAGCAAGAGTTCATGGCTTGTGAAATGCTTCTGTTTTTTAGCTGAAGAATAGCACAAAAAGTTAATGAAATAAAATATGGGAAATTTTTGTGGTTTACTAAATTCAGATTTTTCTGGGATCCTTCCATACTATGTATGTGCAGAACACACCACAAAGTGGATGGAGTGTATGGATGGAACACACTGAAAAATGAATCACCAACAGTGGTGCAGGAAAAGGAAAGCACTTTTGCTTAAATCCAGAACGCTTTATTCATTTTTTGTGTCTGAGATGGTTGAATTATTATTCAAATCTGCCTTGGCAGCTTCAGAGTTGGAGTCTTCAGATGGTATTTCTGGATATCCTGTCATACCATGACTTGAGTGACTTTAACGTCTTTGGTGGTTGACGTGAGGTAAAACTGTATCTTGCTGCAAACAACTAGGTGGTTTAAATTGCTTTCAGAGCAAGATTTAGATTAATTATTTTTTATATATATACACACACATACATAAGCTATTGTATTTTAAATACTTTGCAGCTCAGTAATACATTAAAAGAATAATAAATTTTTAATTAAGTAAACTTTCTTATCTGTACAATATGAAATGTGGCTGGGATCCCAACCTTTTTAGCATTTCCAAAGTGTGACTGTTGTTTTCATGATATTCATAAAACTGTTTAAGCTTAGCAGGGAATCCATGTTAAGCTGCTGGGTATTTCACAGAATATTAAATTTTAAATATTACATAGAAAGTGAACCATAGGTTATTTCTGCAATTGCTTGTGACTAGTTGGTGACAGCTGAAACTAAAAGCAAAACTTCTGGTCTTTAACCACAGCTGCAGCTTTTGTCCTTGTTTAGGTGTAGCATAAATTACATACTCTGATTTCCATAGGTTAATGATTAATTGAGTTCCCATTGATAATTTGTCCTGCTGTTCTGCAAGGATGATGCACATTTTAATGATGGTATATGTTAACACGTTGGCATTTCTTCTAGTTAATGTAGTGTTTCAGTGAGCCAGGTGTTAAAAGTACCATTAAGCTGCATATAACGAACACCAGTAGCAGATTAGTAACTTTGGAAGGTAATTACGTGTGGTCTAAATATGTTAGCATTCGAAATGATTAGCGGGGAGCACTGAATGTGAAATGTGATTTAGCAGGGGGATTATGTTAGTAAATTTTCACTTCTCTTCTAACTAACAGAAAACTAGTCAGGACCACGTGATGGTAATAACATTGAAATGCTCCATCTAGATGCTGCTGAGAAGCTTCAAGAAAATACTGATTGGGCTAGGAGATGGTTCACGTATTTTGGTGGTGTTTTTTCTATATCAAGACTATGCTTTGGCAAAATTGAGAGAGAAAAAAGGGTAAAAATAGGTTCAAGTGAAAATTTATTTACATCACCATGCTGTACAATACAACAAAGTCCTGAAAGAGACCAGAAATTCAGCCAATATTTCATGCATACCTTGTCTCTAAGACTTTCCTCTGTGTAATTCAGAAAAATACTCAGTGCTTTCTCATTTTAGGAGCTGTTTTTTCTATTTTTTTTTCTTTTAAGTTTAAATGACTGATTGTAAGGGTTTTTTTAATGCATTCATTTGTGTACTGAAATTAAGATTTAATCTAAGTAGTAAATTTTGGGGCCAGTTTTGCTAAGCAATTTGTGCTATTCTATGCATATTTTGAAATGCTAGCTCAACACTAATATATTCCTAAAAAACTATTAAAGTGTTAGCGGCTAAATTGCATTTTTATTAAAAGAAGTTAAATTAAAAATTTAATTAATCTGTTTCTAGTGAGTAAAATTTTCCCCAATGCAGTTTGTCCAGAGTGCTTATAATGAAGCCAGGCAGAGAGGTGACTCAGCTTTCCTTTCATTTGTAGTAGTGATTACATTTCTGTTAGACCTCAAATGGTCTCTGAGATTGCTTTTTTTATGACACAGCTTCCACCACTGTTAGCAGTAGTGACTAGTGACTAATTGCTTGGATTTCGAGGACTGAGTTGTGCAACTCTCCTTAAAACAACTATTAGTGAGACAAAATAAGTGCTGATGACGTTTTTACAGCAGCAGTGTTGCTGATGATGATTGGGAGGGACGTTGGTGTTAAAGCAGTAGTTGTGACAAAACATGAGATTTATCAGTCTTAAGATGGGCCTGTGGTAGGCTGTGTTAAAATCATCACTTCACTTAAAGCAGCATTCGACCTTGGCTGGTCCTCACCAGAGTGTCTAGTCGTATGCCAGACGAGGTTTTGGTGTTGTGTCTGCTTGAGATGCTAGTGAGTGAAAAATCTTAAAAGAGTCTTCATCTCCTGGCTGGTTGAAGTCCTTTTGTTTGGTTGGTGTTGGGGTTTTTTGTTGTTGTTGTTTTTTGTTTGGGTTTTTTGTTGTTGTTTGGTTTGGTTGGGTTGGGGGTTTGTTGGGGGTTTTTAGCTGTTGTTTTGTTTGTTTTGGGGAGGTTGCTTGTTTTGTTTTTTAAATAAAATAGAAAAAAAAAACAGCTTTGAAATGGAACTATGGAATGAGTAGGAAAACATGGTGATAGCAGCTCTCTGATGAAGTTGCATTAGTCCATTTCTTTATACTGGTGAAGGCAAAAAGACTGCTTAAAATTAATAGCTTTTCATAATAAGTAAAGGGTTTCTCGCAAATGTCTATCTTTTTTCATGAGAAAATGCTTGGTTTCTCTTAAGCTCAGTTAATCTTTGGTGGGCTAGGATAGCTAATGCAGGAGTTGAATCTTGTTAGGAAAATGTGCTTTCTGACATCGGGATTCAGGAAAGATGAGGCTTTTCCCCTTGAAACTTTCTGACCCTTCAGAGTGTTGCTGACTTTTCTAGGAGATAAGGTTTACTCATTAATCAAATCCATTAGGGTCTCATTGAAGATATTTTTAAAAAGAGTAGTATGAAACTGTAATAACAGGTGTTGCACTTCTATTGAATAGCTTTTCTTAACTTAGATAAAAAATATTGTCTTTTACTATTTAGAATACTCAATATATTAATTTTTGTTGAAATTTGGATATTCACAGGTGCCTGAATTTTTAGAGAAAAAGGCTTTGAAATAATAAAATACAGAGTTCAACAACTTGCAGTTCCTTTTTTTTTAAAAAAAAAAAGTTTTCTATTAAATTCGTCCCCTGCTGTTTCAAGGTCTATTTCTGGTTCCTGCTTCCAGCTGCCAGAATCTTGAAGCTTTCTCCATTGCTTGCCAGGAGAAACAGGTGTGCAGTGCGCTTCCTTTGATTCCTGCTCTTGGGATCAATGGCTCCCTCTGCAGTCCTCTTAAAGAGAAGCTAAAGTGTTTCAGGTCCTCTGCCATTCTACCTTTTCTTCTTTCCTTGGGAGCAATACAACAGATCCAAGAGGTCTGTCTTAGCTCCACTTTCCGTTCTTTTTCTACATATTGAGGACAACTGCATTTCCTACGTACGCTGTGAGTCAAGAGAGACTCAAGGCTAAGAAAGCAGCACCTTTTCCGAATGCCGCAGTGAGCCAGATCTGGTGAGGCTGCTGGATGCTGTGGATGGCTGGAACTTAGCGAGGGCTCTGGGCTCCAGTTTTTTTTTATAAAAAAAAGACTTGAAGAGTGCTGAACAGGATAGGGTGATGACAGAATGAAGGGAAACTGAGAGACTTGTGGGGAAGAAATGTGCATAGGAATTGTATAAGACCTGTGGGTGGAGGAAAAAGAGAAGAGTGTTTTCAGCTAACTGGCTCTTACGTGCTGTTCCTCTCTTCAGTTCATCCCCAGATAGTCACTTAATCAAAAACTTAAAATACCACATTCTCATTCTTTCTGTGATATGATGTCATTACTGTCATTGGGAAAAAAAGACCTAAACATTTTAATTTTTAAGTATTTTTTAAAATCTTAATTAATAGATAGCTGGGCTATCTATTAATTAAGATTATCTTATCGAAGAACAAATTTTATGAAATGTAAGCAATGCCTTTGGAATTTTACTGGAAAATTCTCAGTTGTTTTCAGAAGGCTCTTTGTCAGCTGTATCTCTTTGAATTAAGATGAACCACCCAATAAAGTAACTTTTAAGTGTTGCAGAAAGATGGAAATGGATATTACTTTATGAGCTTATTCTAGATGTTTTAGACCATTAAATAAGCTGTGTATCACTTTCTAGCAAAAATTTTAAAACCTGCAGATTTCCAAGTGAAAAATAGAGATCACTGATCATGAAATTGTTTAACATATGCAGGCAAACAAAAGAAAGGTAGAGTCAAGGTTCTGCAAAAAGAGGAATGCAAAAATTGCTGCACTGTGTCAGGCCTGGTGAGTGATCTTTATATATAACTTCTCCTTTCACTTTGTAAGAGTAATGTCATTGCCAGAAACAGAAAAGCTTATACTGCTATTGTTTCTAATCCTCTAATACACAGATAAATCTTCGTACCTGTGGGTACATAAACCATAAAAACCCGCAAAGACTTGTGAAATTCAGTGCTGCAATTTGTTTGTTCAACAACTAGGTTTTTGTCTGCTTAATAGTACATTTTCTGTGTATCCTCTTACAGGTGTTTTTTTGAGAGCAAATTGGTGTTTATTTATATTGTAATAGTAAAGGGGTGATGTTTGTTACAATACTGTCAAACGGCCTTTTTTTTATGTATGCCTCAGTGCTGTCTTGTCTTGCATTGAGGGACATTTGCAGGCCAAATGTTGTATTTTATTTATGTGAACTCTCCCGTCTGCCTACACCATTCTTTACTCTGAGCTCTCATGTTTTTGGAGTGTTGCGGAGGGGGGTTTGAGTCTTCATTGTCTTTACTCATAGACAGTATTCTAAAAGAGGACATACTACAGATCTGCTACAGACTTTTCAGTATTTCTTTCTTCGGCATAACTTGGTTTTTCTTGGTGGTTGTTTTTTTTTGGTGGGGGGAGAGGTTTGATTATGCTATTGTATGCTTCTAAGATATTTTTCTTAGACTTTTCTAGACTGAAGTGCAGGTTCTTTCTGGGTTGGGAATTCAGTAGAGTTTTTTGTCATATATGTGATCTCTCAATATTAAACTGAATCTGTTCTGTTCATAGGATTGCTGGAAAATTCAGGTTCAAAGGGACGTTCTAAGGTCTTTAGTCTGACCCCTTGCTCAAAGCAGGGTCATCTATGAGGTCAGATCATGTTGTGAGGGATTTTACCTAGTCAGGCCATGAAAAACTTGAAGCAAAGAGACTGCAAAACTACGCTGAGTTATCTGTTCCAGTCCTTACCTGTCCTCATGGTGAAAATAAGTTATCTTGTATCCATTCTGGGCTTCTATTGTTTGAACATAGTCTCATTGCTTCTTGTCCTGTCACAGGGAACCCCAGTGGTGAGCCTGACTGCTTGCTGACCTCCTTGTACATACCGACACTTGCTGTTCAGGTCTCCCCAAAGCCATCTCTTCTCCAGGCTGAATCAGCCCAGCTCCCTCTGCCTTTACACACAGGACAAGTGCTCTGGCTCCTTGAGCATCTTGGTGGCTACTGTGTCCACGTTCTGGGGGTACTTCTTGTATTGTGGGGGCCCAAGACAAGGTGCATTAGACCATGTCTGGAATAATAAGCACTGAATAGCGGTGGCAATCAGTTTCCTCATCTGCTGGCAGGGTTCTTCTTAATAAAGCCTGGGATGCTGTTGACCTTTCCTGACAAGGCACACTGCTGGCTCACGATCAGCTTGCTTTATGCCAAGACCTTTTCCACAGAACTGCTCCCCAGCCAGTCATCAGCCTTTATTGTTGCCAGGGCCTCTCAGATGCAAGTGTTTTGTGTTTGTCCTGTCTGAATTCATACAGCTCCTGTAGGGACCATTCCTCCAGCCTGTCTAGGTCCGTCTGAATGGCAGCCCTGTCTTTAGACTTGTTGATTGATCCTCTTCACCCCAGTTAATAAAATTCTGACCACAATATACCTTACTGGCCCTGCAAGTCATTGGTAAAGATATTTAATGGACTTGTCCTAGGGCAGAGTCCTGCAGCATTTCACTTGATACCATCCTCCAGGCGGCATACAACACTTTATCCTCTGAGCCTGACCAGCCAAATGTTTCCTACAATTCTAGTTGTTTATCCATTCTAAAAAGATTTTTTCCTAGTTCACTAATAGTTAATTCCTTGACCGTCCCATGACTTTTTAAAGTGTCTTGATGCATTTTATTATTGGCTTTATTTATCAATGAAACCCTACCAATTAATCTTTACTTTGTATATTGAATAGTTTCCGTGTTCCTGAGTACTTCCTCACTCAGTGATTAATTTTTTTGGTGACCTTCTTGTGAGTGCCTGTGCCATTGTACCGTATCTTCTATGGTTTTTTATAATGCAGATTTTAGTAATTTCAGATACTTTTGTCTACTGTCTGAAGTACAGCAAACTGATTAACATTTCTTAAAGCAGATAGAGTTCTCTAGTTGTTCTAAAAGAGATTGTGCCTGGACCTACAATCTTGTTCTTAGCTCAGGTGCTTTGTTATTTGTCATTATTTGCGCACTTCTCTTTGAAATGAAACTTTGCTAGATAAGCATGCTGGAACAGGGATGTCACTAGTGTTCTTCATATAAAATTCGTAATAAAGCAACAGTTTTATCAGCAGTACTTCAGTGATTGCCTTGTTCTGGTGGTGGTTTACAAGATGTTCCAGTTCTCATTCAGATCTTGATTATCATCTAATAAAGTAATTTCCCATTCCTACGTTTTTGTTGGTTTTTAAATCATTGCCTTTTACACGTCCTTTTTTTTTTTATGATACCTCCTTTTCTACAGCTTCATTACATCGAATGTCTGTTTTATGTGAGAATCTTGTTAGTTTAGCACTATATATGCTCTATGTAGTGCTTCTTTACTCCCAAAGGCTGCATTTCATCTTCCCAGTACTGGCCATAAACTGTTCCCTTGCTAACCATTCCTGTGAATTGTACTTGCCTCATACCAGCAACAGGCTAAAATACCTCCTGTGTAAGAGTAATTCTTAAACATTTACTCTCACTCACAGAACCATGCTGTTTTGCAATGTGGCCACAAATCTGCAGCTGTTTTACCCATTGACACACCAGTGGTTTAGCATTTTCAACAACAGAATTAGTGGAATGGATATCTTTCTCTTCAGGTAGACATGAGTCCAGTTGTTAGAGCTCTTGTGACTCAGGTATGGACTGAAGTACAAATAGATTTCAGTGTGTCTGATATGGTGTGAATACATGGATAAAAGTCCAAGTTATTTAATAACTGTAAATGGAAATTTTCTTGTTTTCAAACATTACTTTTACGTGAAGACACTGTTTGGACTGGGAGCCATGTGGGTACATGTTTACAAATGTGAATTTACACGTTTGATTGACTGTCTGTCTTATGGATGTCATTAGCACCTTACAGTTCACCACTTCGTCTGTTCATTCATGGTTTTGCTTAGGGCTGTGCCTATGCAGTCAAATAACATAATTTCTTGTATCCTTGTTAGATGTCAATATGCAGATTTTGGGGTTTTGAAAGTATTTTTGACCTGACAACAGTATTAATGTACAAATGAGTAAACGTGACTCTTTTGGGGGGAGGGTAGGGGCACAAGGGGAAGTGGCTGATGGATTTTGGTTTGGTTTGGGCTTTTTTTGCCCCTTCAAAGACTGACTAAGCTGTGTTATCTTAACTGACTGAATAGTGCTTCTCTCCTCTTTCCAGTTTAATGTAGTGGATCATGGATTTGTGTGTAATTATGATTCAGTTCTTTGTTGTATGGCTTATTGAGTATTGCAGTCTGACCTGTTTGCTGGCTTCACATGAAGTAGAGCATTGCTAACTGTATCTGGATGTTTATATAAAATACTAACTGCATGTGTTGAATTTTGATATAAAGAGAAGAATATTTTGCTACCTGTGCAAGAACTTCTGGCTGAATTAAGTGATTAAATGAAGAGCACATAATTAATGAATGAGCAAAATATAATGTAATTCTTCTTTCTCTCCAAAAGAATTACTGAAAATGTATGCTAAAACTGATATTTTAAAAGCAAACAATTAAACATAAAACTTCCTTACTGCCCTTGGAATCTTCTAACAAGAGAGCCAAAGGAAATGCCTACCTTATGTTGTCATTGGAACAGCATCTATTTGAGGTTTCCTTAGGCCTCTTTTTTACCCTGCTAACTAAGCTGTGTGTGCGGTGAAAGTCTTTTTTCAAAGAAAAGTTATTTTTCACAAGACGTACTCTGCTTTTGCAGCAATTTCTTTCTGTGCTTAATAAGTTTCTTCTAAAATTTTAATTTTTTTCCAGAGATATCGATAAACCTTTTTTTAATTCCTGCTTTATACGTAAGGAAGAAGTGGTAGAAATAATGCTTAGAATGACAAGGGAAGTCCTTAACAGAGCAGAACGTAGAACCTATGTACCTTGACTGATAGTGTTCTGCTATAGCCATTAAACCATTCTTTTTCCCTTGCAAGATTTTTCTGGAATTTGTGCTATGAAATGATACCATAGCAATGGGGTTGGAGATGTACATATGTTGCTAAGAAACTACATGATCTGTTCTGGACCAGCCACTGCGATAAAGTGGCTGTTTTGAGTCGTTGCATATGAAAAGGGCCACTTTAGGTGATGTGCGTTTTGCTCCACCGATTTCTGACCTGCAATGCTTGCCTTTGCAGATGGAACATGAGGATTTTGTAATGGAGGGGCATGGCAAGACTCCACCTCCTGGTGAAGAAAACAAACAGTGAGTCACGCGTTTATTTAAAAAGGGCCTTACCATAGTAAATGGTGTGAAGCACTCTCGTTTAAACGTGCTGGGAGCATTGGTTGGTTGCTTGGTGCTCACCCTTTTGGTTCCTTAAATATCCATATACATATATAATAGTGGATGATGGCTGAAAAAAAAAAGAGGCAGGATGTTGATTTGCCTTAAATGTAAAAGCATAGAAATATGCATTGCAATTTCAAAACATTAATCAGATATTATTGTAAAAGGGATAATCATTCTGGAAGCTTGGCACTGACGTAGTGAGTTTGTACATGAAGTTTTTATACAGCTGCTCTTCACTGAATAATGTGAAATATGGAAGAACCAGGGCCTTCCTTTTGGTGTGCATATGGCAGATTGGTCCTCTTTGAAATATGAGCCTTATTTCTTTAGAATGCATTTTAATAAAGGATCAGAAATTATAAGCAAAACACTCTTTTGAGGATGAACAATATAAGATGCTGGTACACAGAGCTTTAGGGAAAGCAGCTTGATCAGAGAAGAAAATGACAGATTTCCATTAGGAAAAGTCTTTTTTGTATGCTTTCTAACTGAAATCCAATACCGGTTGGATTTTTTCCCTGAGTTTTTGTTCGGGTAAGAAGAACAGAGCCTTGTCCTAGAAGTATTTCAGTGATGGTTGTATTCCATAGTCTTCTCATTAGTTAATGCAATGGTAATTCAGTTTTGATATCGTAATTAATTTTTTTCTTTTTCTGCCATTTGGAGCAAGCAAGAAGGTGGTCTTTGGAAAATCTAGATCACAGAACGCTTTTTTCCCCTAAGCCTAGTTGGATGTCTCCTCCTGAGAAGTTCTCGTTCATCTGCACTATACTTGTTGCAGAAGGGCTGGAATGTGACTTGGGGTGAAGGTCTACTTTGCCTCCTAGATGAGCTGACAACTGTAAGTCCACTGCATCTGTGACAGTGAGAAGCCATTTCTGAGGTAGGCAAGTTGAGGTCAGCGAATTTCTAGTGCTGAACATGCACATTCTTTCCATCATGGACATGAGCCAAACTTCTCAAAGTAATTGTTGTTATTTCTATCTATTCAGACTGTGCAACTTACTGTGGTAGCAAGAGATACAAAGGTTGTTGAAGTAGAAACTTTCAGAAAGTTCCAAAAGAAAAATCAGTGCAGAAATAAAAAGTAGGAATTAGATTTCTGCTTTCCTGAACTGATTCTTTATATATATAGTAATTTAATGAAATACATTATTGTAGTGAGTAATATGAGGGATGTTGTATTGGATTTGTCATAGCCTTGTGTTTGTTAGGTGTCTTATTTTAGGTGCAAGTGGAAACTAGAATTACTTTATAGTTGATCTGATTTTTAGTTAGAGTTTTTCAAGTGGCTTACAACATTATCTCTCTTCTCAAGAACTCTGGTTAGTAAAGAATATGAAATTAGTGATAGGCAGCATATTTTTTTTTTAAATAATAGATTTGTGTTCAAGTGGCATCTGAAACCTTGTCATACAGATCCTCCTGTAGGAGTATCATTCTTAATAATATTTTGATTGAAGTCTAAAGGTGCAATTTTAGTAATGCAACAAAGAGTTGCAGGTAGTTGTTTTATGCAACTTGTAGCATAATGCCAGCAAAATTCAGTTGTGGGTATTGCTCTTAAATTTAAATCAATCCCTTGAATCTTATTCTACCCACAGTATCAAATTTGCAGCTAGCTAACAAAATCATCTGCCTTGACGGAGTTTACCTCTTGTCGTAAGAGAAGGAAAAAAAAAATCTGAAATTACCTCTTTGCACTATTACTTACTTGCAGTGGGGTTTAGCTGGATATAAACATACTGGACTGGGCTTTTTGAAGGAGCACAGAGAGGAGCATCTGACAGAGGAGAAGCAGAGAAAGCTGTGACTGTTTAGCCTTGAGATGAGAAGACTTAGGGGAAGATGTTCTTATCCATATGTATAGATACCTGATGAGGCGACAAAAGAAGACTGAGCCAAATTCTTCACAGTGGTACCTGGTGGAGAAGCAAGAAGCCGTTAGCATAAACTGAAATACAGGAAACTCCACTCAAACACAAGGGAAAAAATCTTATTTTTTTACTATTAAGTGTGGTCAGACCTTTGGAAGAGGTTACCCAGAAAAGTTGTTCCTTCATAGCCCTTTAAGATTCTCAAAATTTAGCTGGGCACAACCCCGAATCTGCTTCAGCCTGCTCTAGTGAACCATGCTTTGAGCAGAGGGGTGGGATTGATGATCTCAGAGAACCCTTCCATCTGCGGTGATTCTGTGATTTGGTGTACCCATGTCTACTGTTATCCTTCTAGTTGGTTTGAAATAAAATCGGAGCTTGTTAGCGAAAGGTAGATTCTAAGTTTGAATGTAGAGTCAGATGTTCTCTACAGAAATAGCTGTACCACTGAAGATGCTTCCTTCCCTTTCCAGCTGTCATTAGACTTCATAGAATTTACTGCCTCTACAGCTATGCAGATGGGATATTTTTTCTTTGACTGCTTCTAATTTACTTTTCAGGAAAGTTGGCCATTGTAATTTAAGTGCCTTTCGTTAGGCAGTCTGATCTGGGTAACTCTACGCTGAGATTGCTGAGGAAGCGTTCAGAAGATATGGTTTCAGCAAGGGAGCTATCTTGCACCAGAGTTCCAGAGCAGTCTGCCAATGTTAACCTCCTAGGAAAGCCCTGCAAATTTCTTTCCGCATTTCAATGGACTCAAAGCTTTAGTGGACAATGAAGGAACAGAAATACAAAGATACTTCTGAGAGACTTTCAGTGGATGCGATAGTTCTTACCTAGCCCCAGTTTCATGTGAAATTTGTTTTGCTAAAGTATAGCTTCAAAATTGAATACAAGGAGCCAACATCCATGGATGATTTCTGGCACTTCACGAAACAGATTATTTCCCCAGTTTGACTTGGGGATAAAAACTTGCCATTTTAAGAGTGCCTTCTAGTATTAAACAAACACACACACAAAAAACCCAAACAAACTCAGCAACAACAAACAACTCTGCTGCATTGTTGTGAGCCTTTCTTCTGCTATACTGAACAGTTCTTTTGGACAGACTTACCATACTAAAGTTACAGCATTTTAAGATTTTTAATTGAACTGTAGGTGATACCTGAGAACTGCTGTCTTCTGATACCTGTCAGCTTTATGGGGAGGAAGTACCTGGTTAAACTGTATACAAGGTCTTCAGAAATCTTCAACTGATCATTTACAACATGGATATAATGTATTTCAATTTAAGCTAATTATGAGGAAGTTACCCATTCAAAATCCTTAGTACAAGTGAGATACGGAATGGGCATGGTCGTCTCAAGTGCTGTGAAAGATTTGCAGTTTATGTGCAGTGCATGTGTCACAAAGCTGTCATGGTCGTGCAGCAGCGAAGTGACTTATGCTAAAAACTGCACTTCAGAAGGAAGTGAGCCTGCTTGGACTACTGGAGCTGATAATGGCCATCTCAGACCATGCTCCTACTTTGGCTGAGGGCCAATGGACTCCTTGATAAATTGTTGCTTTCAGTTTTTATGTGCTGTCTAACCTTCTCCCTTCTTAGCTCTCTGGCATGGGATTTAACTGTGTTACACTTAGTCACGTTATTTTGTTATGTGGCTAATACCTTTGGTAAGAAACCTCCCTTCCTCCCTTCCTCCCTTCCTCCCTTCCTCCCTTCCTCCCTTCCTCCCTTCCTCCCTTCCTCCCTTCCTCCCTTCCTCCCTTCCTCCCTTCCTCCCTTCCTCCCCAGTGGAGAAAGATCTGTGTCATTGTGTTTAATTACAGGTTGTAGTGGTTTTGTTTGTGCTAACCCATGACACAGATGAACATTTTGTTAGAGGTGTTCTCTCATATTTTCATCCATTACGAAGAGGCTGACCTGAACTGGCATGCTTAAGGAGTAAATATTATCTCCCCCCACAAAATACTTGTTTTACATGGCAGCAGCTTATTGTGCCCTTATCAGTTGTAATAGGACTTTTACTTTGTTACTGCTGGAGCGAAGATTAAGAGGCAAATGTGATCCAGAAACATCTTTCCAAAACAGTCAAACATCTGTTGATGAGCACAGAGCAGGGACAGGGGCAGGAAAAAGAATTCTGCTGAAGTCCTTAGATTGAGGTTCTGCTCCTAGCTCTAGCAGCATTATTAGCAACTCTGCCTGTGCTAATAAATTACCACCTGCTGTCACAACCAGAAATGAATGCACCCTAATCTATGAGTGAAAGGGATTGGGTAATGAAAAACTACTCCTTTTTATAAGATAAATGTAAATGTTTTACTCTTCCTGACTGACACATGGAGAGGTCTGTTTGACAGTAGCTATTCAGACAAAAAGTGAGCCAAGTTCATACTCACATTTAGTAGGAAGGTAAGCCAAGCTGCTGCTGCTGTTTGAAGTAACTCAGCTGGCTATTCCCCACCTGCTGTTTTGTAGTAACAGGAGAGAAAAGTCTTCAACCATCTTGACAATTTTTTACATCTGGAAGTGATTCATATTGTAAGAAAGATATCAAAACAAGATAATTTATGTAATTTAGGAAGTGTCATTGATCAGACCTACTGAATAGGCTTTTCCCTGGCTTGATAGTTTAATGTACAGATTCTGAGGCAAGTGTTTTTAATGAGACTCTCCAAAATTGCAGTAATGCCAGGATGAGATTGGAACCACTGAGCATCACAAAATTGTTTAAAATTTGGTAATAGTGTCTTATTTTTCTTTGACATTTCAGCAGGAATGTTCAGTGTCTTCCTGGATTTGTGTGACACTACAGTTAAAAGAAAGTAGTAGCTAAATTGGCCTAATAGGAATTACAGACTCTGAAAGTCATCTTGTCCAATACCATGCTCCAAGGGGGGCCAGATTTGAAGGTTAGATTTAACTTCTAAGTTGTATCAGGCTTCTCAGGTTTATTCTAGAGCTTTTCTGGACAGTCTGTGGCGATATTAATCACCTTTACAATGAAGAAAATTTCCTGATATTCAGTAAGAATTTATGATGATTGTCTTTCATCTTTGAATGTGTATGTCTGAATGTGGCCCAGTCTTCATTAAAATTTATCACTGTGTCCACTTATACAGCAGAATAGCTCCCCCCCACCCCCGCTTAGTTTTGCCATGTGAAAACTAAGTGAAATCAAGAAGCTGATTTACAGGCCGGTCTTTGTTTTCAGCAGCCTGCTAATGTCAGGGCCACATGTAAACATCACTGCTATAATGGCACAAAAGAACCAATCTTACTCTTTCATAGTGTTGCTGAAAACTATAAAAAGGCTGCAGTGGTATATCCTGAAGTTGTCTGGTTTGGTTGCTGAGAATGATAGATGTTGTTATGAACTACTGCAGTGTAGTTTTGAAGGGTTGAAATTCCACGAAGGTCCCTAGCCATAGCCTCTGTCCCTGTAGAATAAAACATTGTTCTTACCAAATTTAAAGTAAACAGTTAGCTAAAAGCTTGTGTAACAGGGGGTTTGCTTGATGTTTTAAGGACATTCAGTATTACAGAAGGTATTGAGACTTGGCTTGAGTGCCATTACATTTTTTATTTTATGGGCAGTACTGACCTAAGCAGCAGTTGGATTTTTTTCAGAAGATCCATGTGGCGATTTTCAAAGTAGTCTCCAAATCCTAGTTCAGATTATCAGCTCAGATTTGAGGTACCTAACTTTGCATATCAACCCAAATTCTGTGAAATTAATGGCAAGTTATTTCCTTAATTACATTCAAGAATTATGTAAATGCATAGCTCTCTTTATTGACAGCTATGATTGTTCTCTTTGTGTGTAGAATAAGTAGCCCATTAAAGAAATGTCCCCAAACATTTAAGTCCTCTGCCCAACATCCTAACAAGTCATCACAGAGAGATATGGGATGTCTGTGGTGGCCGTACCAGACACTTCTGTCACAGGGTGTTGCAGTTCTGTTAGTGTGTCAGACTGTGCTTCAGACCCAGTGATAACTCGGGCTTGCTCTGATACTGGCATATGAGTAGGAGAGTTCTAACTTCTTTCTTTTATATCCTTAGAGATTTGATAGGATATCTAAGGGTGTGAGAGCATTAGATTAAAACAAAGTTAAAACTGGTCCAGCTAAGGATTAAGGGATATATTCATCACCTTCATAGTGTATAAATGTTTTTACTCCATACAGTGGAGTGAGTGGCAGGACAAGTTTGCATTTGAAGGCGAGTCTGTCTGTGTGTTTAAGGGGGCCCTGAGGCACAGAGAAAAGAATTGCCCTTTGTTGTGCAATTGAGTGGATAGAAATGGATGAAGCAGGATCGAAATCTGTATCTGTAGAGGCAGCTGTATTTTAGCCATGACTCCTAAGTCGATAAAGTTGCAAAAGCTGACTTGCACGCTTACAATGCAGTACTTCTGAACAATATGCAGAATTTATACACAAGCAATTTAGAATGGCAAAAGTTTCATTGTCTTCCATATTTCACCAGTTCAGTGTTATACTTAAATACTTAGAAATTTTTGTACTTGAAGTTATAAGTATTACCTGCAGGAAAACTCTTGTCTGAGTAGTCTAACCAAAAATATTTTGAAATTAGGCATTCGGTTCTGCAAATTAGACTTGAAAATGTTTTCAGTTCTCATTTTATGATTTTTAAGACTCCCCATTTCATGTCCTGCGTGATTTTATCTTTTTTTTCTTTCAAACCATGAACAAATACAGGCTTTTCGTATACCTCAGCTAACCTACATCTTAGTGTACTGCGGTTTTGCAAGTATTTTTTTATATGTGGAAAAAAACGGAAGCCAGATGACCGACCGTTAAGGAAAAAAAAAAAAGGAAGTCACACAGAAAAAGGTCAACTTTGGAAGTGAAGTTCCCACTTATTATCACGATGTGTTTAGTCTACACCGCTGCTAAATATTGAGGGAGGAAAATATTTTGGACAGCTTACATTCTAAGTGTGAATGCTTTGGCACTTCTTTTCTTAGGATTTTAGAGTGCTCTCTTCCAGATGTCTTGTGGTAAGAACAAGCTAGTTTGTTTGGGCTCTCCCCACCCCCCAAGATCTGCATTTGTCCTGCGTAGGAAGAGCACAGAGCCTGCTTCTGAATTTGCAGTCTCATCTGATCAAGAGACTACTTCACACTTGTCTTTGCAAAACCAGAGAAAATATATTTTCCATTCCAGATTGCTTGATTTATAAATATGATACTGCAAAATAGCCAAAGTAGTGTCACATATCCTTGATACCTTGATTGTTTTCTCTAGTTATTCCAGTTAGTAGTAATTCCAATTGCTAGTGGAATGGAGGATATCCTGATTTGCTGCTGTCTTACAGAGCTTACTGTACTTTGAAGGGGAGAACATTTGCATACTGATCAAATTCCTAAGATCCCGGGGCCTCTGTATTCCAGACACCACCACCCACTCCTCCACCCACTCCTGTCCTCTAGTCCCTTTCCAGGAGTTAAACTATCTACTGGATACTCTATTGACATCTGGAGTTCATTGTCCAATAAGTTGGGGGGTTTCAGGTCTGTTTGATTAGTGGCTGTTCCTTTCCTCTCTCTCCCAAAGTTGCCAACTTCCTCAGGAGCTGCCTGAGGTAACTGCCCTCCGATGTATCGTTTATATGGATGGCTGAACATTGCTCTCTTTTCAGCATTTCATTACTGTTTAGATGGCAACTCTTGGATGACATGTAGCATGGGAGTGAGATAACAGACTTAAAGAACAGCAAGCAAAATCATTTAAGGTAGTGGTAGACTTGGCAATGCTGGGTTGATGGTTGGACTTGATGGTCTTGAAAGTCTTTTCCAACCTAATACAATTCTGTAAGGGCTGTTAATAATTTTGAGGACTGTCTAAATTAGCATTTTGTCTATATTCTTCATGTAAAAATACACCTTAGACGAATTTCTGTGGTACCTACACCAAGTTAGTGCCACTAATTTTGATTTGCTAAGAATTTAGTTTTTGGACTGCTAGCACAGGTCAGTGACATCATAAATTATTAGGACTGAATTATAGTCCTAAAACTTTTTTTTCCCCCTTTTTGCATCCAATTTAAGATGCTCACTGCTTTTTTTTCTCTGCTTCATTCTCTCAAAAAAAAAATTCATCAATTCTTTGGTATTTTTTGTGTGTACACCCAGATGAATGGTTGAATATTCCTTTCAAGGAGATGAAGGAGAGAAAGGGGGAAAAGAACACTACTGTTTTTATGTTATAGTAATGAGTTTGTGCTCTCTTTTTGTTTGTGTGCAGAAAATAGAAATTTTGATGACCATGGGCTATGGCTTAGATATACCAGAGGTTAAAGCAGAGAAAGGTAAATGGTCTTGGTTCTAAGATGCAGATCCTACCCTTGATGAAGTGACCATTACGGGTTAAAGAAAGGGAGGGAAGGAAAGAAGCAAGCTCATTATTTCCATGCAGAAGATATGACTTACTTTGTATGACTGAAAATATTGTGCTATGTGGTAAACATGGTATGAATTCAAAACTTGTTTACAGAGGTATCTTGGAGGTCTTAAGCTGCATTGCTCGTCTGGCATGCTGTGATCTGGAGAGCTGGTATGATTTCTTTTACTCCTACCTGAATGGATTGAATTTGCTGAACTCTTTGCCCTAAGTCAAAGCTGTTCATACTTGGGAGTCATAATGTTGTTAGGTTACTGCATGCATTTGAATATTTGTGACAGCTACAGCTTGTAGAATTTTCTGCCCGGAGAGCCAGCTGTTCCTTTCCTGACATTTCAAACTGAAGGACTGTACATGAAGGCAAATTATTCAGAGAAGATGTTCAAGTCACTTGGAAAGATCAGTTTACATATTTTTGCAGCAATAAATAGTGCTTTTATTAGAAATATTAGTCAAATTAGGGAAATCCTCTCTTACAGTAATCCACTGAAAATACATTCCTTTCGTATTCTGCTTTTACTTTGGGTTTTTCTGTTTTGTTCTGGGCTGGCTTGCTTTTATTATTATTATTTAACTTAGCATATTATGGTTCCTTTAATGAGAACAAAGGAAAATGGGTTGGTGCCAGCTTCAACCAAGATGCCAGAAATTCCTTTGCTCAAGAGGTTTCCGGCCCAGTGATTGAACTTGCCATGCTAAAACTAAAGACAAGTTAGAAAAATTTGTAGAGAGACTAGGCTATCTCACCGAAAATAAATATTAAAAAAAACCAAAACAAAACAAACCGAACAAAAAAAAACACAACCAAAAAAAAAAGCACAGCATAGCTTCCTTTTAGGTAGGGGAAAAAAAAAAGATTGAGCTAGAATAAGACTTTTGGTCCAAAAATCTTCCTTGTCTTTTGTGAGATGTCCTAAAAGTAAGATTTGTAAGAAATCTGCTTTGAGTAGAGTTCAGGAGCATGTCTAAAGGCACCATATAAAGGGGTCTTGTTGTGATAAAGTGTTTGTAGACATAAAGGTAAGTTTGTTCTTAAACATTCTAACCCGGTCAGATGAAAAAGCTTGCTGCTATTTTAAAATGTTTACAGCTCCAAGGTTTAAACAGGGTGAAGGAAGGATTTAATGAATGAAATTATTATTCCTTTTGCAATTCATAGTAGCAGCTATGGCTGATGGAAAGTCAGTTGAATCAGTCATATAACTGGCATGGTCATTCACACGCTGTAAATAACAATTAGGAAGCAACACTTGCTGTATATAGGGGTAGGATGACATACCATTTCCCTGAATGTCTGTTTATATCAAAGATGCATCTAAGTGTTTGAGGCCAGGTTGGATGGGGCTTCGAGCAATCTGGTCTAGTGGAAGGTGTCCCTGCCCACAGCAGAGGGGTTGGAACGAGATGATCTTTAAAGGGCCCTTCCAACCAAAGCCATTCTATGATTCTCTTTTCACTGTCATTTACAGAATTGCGTAAAACAGATAACTTTCTCCCATTTCATTGATATTTTGGCAGTTTATAGGATTTTAGGAACTGAAGAGGAAGATCTGTTAGGATAGGATTATAGCCTTCAAAATCAAGATGCTTCTAAGATGATAATAAAGAACAGGTTAAAGAAATTCTAAGAACATTAATTTACACAAGTTTCATTGCTTGTTATGCTACTGGAAGGTGCTTTTTTAATGTCCCAGGATATGGATGTAAAGACTCAGTCAGCATTTAGATGTGGACTTCATTGGTGGGAGATGGTATCTGGGGTCAATTCTTTCAGTTCCTAGAGTAGTTAAGTCTCATGCAATGGCTTTTCATGTCTGTATCTTTCCCAAGTAAGTTTGGAGTCTCTTGTCCGGGTCTGGTCAAGAAACTATAATATAATTACCAGTATTTAAAACTTCAATAGCTTCCTAGAGAAGAGACCAAAGTTAATTTCCCCACTAACAGAAGGGTTTTAGGACAAGACAAATCTGTTCTGGTTATGTCTTTTAACAGCTAATCATTGTGTGTGTTTTGGGAATAGCTGCAGTATATGCTAGTTTTTGCCCAGGCACTGAAAGAGGTGAAAACAAGTTATGGGAAGAGGTCTGCATAGAGCTCAATATACTGTTAGAACCTTGGCATCAAAGGAGAGCTGGCTGTTCAGGAAGCTGGGATTAGTGTGGAAAGTAGAGGTTCAGTGATGTGTGACAGAGATTTGTAGGAAATGAGCTTTCAGTTCTGTTGTTCACCCAAACAACCTTGTTAAAAGGCAGATTGAAAGCTTTCTCTTTCTCCAGTCTGGAAAGGGCATTTGGGGAATTGAAGAAGTGGAGGCATAGTGGTAGATTATTTATAGGCTGAACACTGAGGGAAAGTATTGCAGCAAATTGAGGAAAAATTAGGTGGAAAAATGAGTGTTTGCTAAGTTAGGTTAATAAAGTTTTCCTTCTGACTCATTATCTTTTCCTGAGCACTTCATTAATGTATAGGGTCAGAACTTGGCTTGAGCTTGAAGTCATGTATCGTTCTTAAACGGAAGTTTTCAGGCCTTGTATTCTTTCTTTTGTCCCTGGCAAAATATGAATGAGATCTGAGCTTTAGTATGGCTCCAAAGCAGTGTTGCGATGTAAGTTTTGAATAGTAATAATAATTCCTAAAATGTGTTGATAAGTGCCTTTGTGTAAGGGATGCAAAAGCTACTGTAACGTTTTCAGAAACCAAGCAAGCTTTTCCTTTGTTGGATGCTTTTCGTGGTGGTGTTTTTCTCTGAAGAAACAATTTACATTATACTTTTGATTACTATCATTAAAAACCCCTGCCAGCTCTGTTTTCACAGTTCTGCAGCATAAAACATCTTGCTATTTACTAAGTGTGAAAGGGGAGGACCCCAAAACAAAACCCTAGTTTTCCTTAGGAGTGTTTTGTCCTTGAAAAATGTTTGAACACTTGGAAGTGTTGTGTCCTGCAGAAAGAGGTCATCATTTGCACAATGTCTTAGGTGAAATTGCTGTGAATACTTTAAAAAAAAGTATGTTGGTACAGCCATAATTAGCTATCATCTTCAATTTTCAGAAGTCTTGGGCTTCAGCATCTCTGTCTGTTCAGAGAAAATAATTTTAAAATTTTATAATAATTTTTACATTAAATTAAAATAATTTAATATAAAAATAATTTAAGTTGTTATCCAGGACTGAGACTGTTTTTAATTGTTTCCTTAAAATAAACCATCTGGCAGTTTTTAGAGCACACAAGGAATAGTTAAGACTTTTAATTCTGTTCCTTAATTTAAGGGGTTCTATGCTTGCTCTTTATTATTAGAAATTGTGCAACTATGAAACGTAGTCCTTGCATCAATGTCCCTACCCTGAGTTATGCTTTTAGCCTGATCTCAGGAAGGACAGGCACTTTTCTGGTCCCTCTTAACTTGAAGAGGTATGCTTGGTGGGTTTGTAATCCAGGTCACTTCGACTGCTCAGGACTGGTTGGGGAACTGGTGAGTAATCTGCCTCCAATTATCTTGCATCTCTTACTGCACCCCAGTTCTGGGGTTGGGGGAGGGAGATCTGGGGAAATCTAACTGATGAGTTGCAGTAGGGTAGAGGGCATGTAGGCTTCAGTTCACTTGGCCACTGAAATCTGCCTTTTTTCCTCTAATATTTCAGGAGGAAAACTCTTCACCAGCAGGAGAAAGGACAGTTGGTGACAAGGCATCCATGCTATGAGAAACTTGTTACTATTTGAGGTTTCTGGTGAGGAGTTGTGTTAGTAGTAGATTGACTTTTTCACTTTCCTGGTATCAGCTATGAAGAACTTTCTGAGGGAAAAAATAAGTCTTAAATTTACTGCCATGGGTGTATAGGCAGTGTAGGAAGCCCAGTGGGTGGGGTCCAGTGTTGGGATGATGAGGGTGCAGCCTTCAAAGTAAGATATGACATCAAATTGTAGGACTTTGAGCCCAAACAAAATGCCTGCTCATGAAAGAGGGAGTATTGCATATGGACTGGATGAATTCAAATCCTTTTAAAACTGAGTAAAGATCTACAGGTCAGACAGACCAGGTCTCCTTTTTGAGATGACAGCTGGAGGGTGTGGATACCTCAGCTCTAGTGGACACTGGAGCACGCCAGTGTACGTAATATTAAAGCCTAATTGCTTGATTCTTATTGATAGGTCATCAAAAAGGGTGAGCTGTTACTAGAACCACAATACAGCTTAATACGAATTTAAAAACCTGTTCCTCGCCTGTCTCAGTTGAGATACAAGCGCAGGGGATCCACAATTGTAAGCATCTCTCTTAATGTGCGTGTGTATGTCTGCTCATACTGGATACTGTCCTCATAGGAGCACTGTGAAGCTTCATTAAAGATTTTAAAGTGCTTTATGATCCTCAGATAGAAGGAGCTTAGAAATGAAGTGTTTGTAATCAGGTAAGTTAGTAGCACGTAACAAGGATATAACCTATTAACACTGGCTATTAACAGCCTGTTGGCATCAGAATACTTAATGGTTAGGTTTTTGAAATGCAATTGCCCTCTGAAAAGGGGTGTGCAGATTTTGTATGAGCTATGTATTTTATGCTCTACTCCTTTGTTTTCTGATCCGCTGTGCTCATTATAAACAAACAAAACTCAACAAACCTCCCAAATCAAAACAAAAAGCCAAAAACTTTTCCTTAGCTATCTTAATCAATATGCCAACAAGAATAGGTAAAGAATTGATATCTTTCAAATGGTAGTTTAGTGGAAAAAGGTCAATTAAAGCTACAGTTTTATAAGAATTACCCATACTGGCCTCTCTGAATATTTTTGGTTCACTGATAATTTGCTTACGTTCTGATTAAAAAAGCTTTGTCAATAGGACATTGGTAAGGTGAAATTTTATAGCAGTTATTTACACTTGGATACACAGCAACTCTAGTGAGTGCTTGTTTCTGAAAGTCATCACAGTTTTATCAACTCCTTGAAGTAAAGGCTTCCAGGACTTCAGAATGGAGAACTGGCAAACTCTAGTGAAGTTAAGAAGATTTATAGGTCTCAGTAAAACAATTTGGCTTTTGAGAGAGAGTAAAATTGTCTGTAGCTTAATGCATACTGTCATACTCAGTGTGAACATGTATAGAACATGTAGCTGCAGTACTTAATGTTATTTTTTCATGAGGGGGATAGCTGTTTCATAGATATGCATATACATTTGCCTTTATGAAACTGTGTGAATAGGATGCCTAGCAGTTGGTTTGGATTTTGTCATTAGGGATTTAGAGCAATTGTGGTGTTCTCTTTGGGTCTTGCCACAAATAAGATGTTCCCTGAGTTTTCACCACATTTCCTAAATTGCTGTGTTTGGATTAGCCCAGCCACAAAACACTCCAATCTGCTACATCCAGCAGGGCAATTCTCTGCTCTGGTTTGGACAGAACAACCTGAGCGGTTACATCCAGCTGCTTCTATTTCATTAAGTACCCATAAATGGAGCTCACATTAGCTATTGCCAGAGTTTCTTGAGCCTGCAGAGATAGATGGTTACAGTGCGGGCTGTAGTCCTGTTGAAGAAATCCTGTGGCAGAATCCCCGTTTGAGTTTCTGTACCTTACCATGAGGGTGGGAGCAAAACATGTCAGAAACAGAACGATAGTAGCCTTTCACGGCCTCCTGATGAGGCCAATGGTTTATGTTCTATGATAATACATACTGATGATTTTTATTCTTGTTCGTAAGATGTGCACCTTCTGCCTCCCTCAAATTAATTTCTTTGGAGTGCCCTCCCATGGATCTCCAAGTTAGTTCCATTCCATGGTGTTGTCATGAATGAGTGGTTTAGATTGCTTAAAGAATTCCTGTCAAAGGTATTGGCAAAAGCACCATGCCTGTGACAGAGTTCAAGACACATTTGGATAATGCTCTCAGGCACATGGTGTGATTCTTGGAGTGGCTTGTGCAGGGCCAGGAGTTGGACTCTGGTGGTCCTTGAGGGTCCCTTCCAAATCAGAATATTCTGTGGTTCTGTAATTATTGGCAAAAGCAGGTTTTCATATAAATTTGTGAAGGCACAACTTAACAGGGCAAGGTTCCCTCTGTTGCTTACTACATCGATGAAGCATACCAAGGAAAATCGGATCATATATCGGTTTGAAGTGATTTGCACAGAGACTGGGAATACAAAAAGATAAGAGTGCAAAGGGTAAGGGAGACCCTCCCGTTGAATCGCGAGGTTCAGAGTGGACCCACTTGCCAAATTTAGCCTCACACTTTATCAGTGGTTTTATGTCTAAAGGATTTAGCAGCACTTTATCATTGGCTAAATTTACACAGAATGATTAAGGAGAAGTTAGTATAAGCACAGCAGCAATGTAACTGTAGATCTGAGATGGCAGTAGTATTCATACTATACTTGCTATAGCTTATTTAAAGCAATTCGCACACGCCCAGACACAAAGTCTGTACAAAGGTGTACGTATTAAAAATTCCCCTCGTGTTCAGGTGGGCTTTGGCTTTTTTACTTTCTACATAGTTACACTGCATAACTGTACAGAATTAAAAACTTGTATATTTTAAGGGTTCGATCCTGAGGGTGCTCCCGAGAGCTTCCCGAGCTAGCTGTCAGTTCCCTCACCAGGCGTGGTTCCATTACACAGGCAGCTCCAGCATTTCCTACCTGTGCTGGGCTGACTCAGGAGCAAATCTCCTCACAGCAGGATCGTACACGCGTCACCATATCCTTTTGCTGAACTGTATTCTTTACTGTTTCTGCACATTGAGGGTAACATCTGGAAACATCCTGCAGATTTTTTTATGTTACAAGATGCTGGGATTCTCTGTTTCCACTCTTAGAGCAGTTATCTATTGAAATTGTGGGAGGAGGCTGTGAAGTGTCTGCCTAATGGCTGAGTTGCAGCCTCAGACTTCAAGCGGGCAAGGCAGCAGGAGAGACCGAGTTTGCTCTGCTGTCCTGCGGGTGTTCCCGTGTCTGGACCTGGATCTCGGGTTTATGCGTGCATGTAGTGTAGGCAGTCTGGTTACAGCCCGGATTAACTTTGGTCTGAGCGTGAACCTCTTATCCTTGAGTCAGGAGGGCGTTGTGCTTACAACGGGGGTTACTCTCCAAGGGAGCGCTGGGGTCGGTGTTCCCGGTGCACCGCAGAACAGCGCGTGTGGCTGGAGGGACTTTACATTCACCATTCGCCGCTTGTCGGCTCTGCAGCCCTAATGTGGAATTAGCATAATTGGCTGCTGGCTTTTTAGCCGGTTTTAAAGAGAGAAGCTCTATCTGGGCCGCCCTTCGTACTCTCAGGGCTCCCCTATCGTACCCTCCCTGTGCCTCGCCTCTGCCCTACGAGGGCGAGGGGCAGAATGCCGGCGGGGCGCGGGGCTTGGCGGGGGAGGCCGTCCCGGTGCGGGCAGGGCGCTGTCCCTTTAAGGCGGAGAGTGGGCCGGGCCCGGGCGGTGAGTGACAGCGCGCGCGGGGTCACGTGAGCCGCCCGTATTTGAAGGTCACAAAAAAGCTGCTTCCTTTAGAGAGAGCAAGAGGGAGCGAGAGGGAGGGAGCGAGAGGAGAGAGCGAGGGAGCGCAGCCAAAATGGCCGACGGAGTCTCTGCTGGGTTCTGAACGTTTGAAATAAAAAAAGAGAGCAAAAAAAAAATTTAACAAAAAAGGAAAAAAAAAACCTAAACAAAAAAGCAAAAACACAAAACCATTTTTGGATTTTTTTTTTCATTTCCATTTCTACCTTGTATGCCTCAACTCGCTGGATTTAAGCACTGCTGCACTTTATGAGGTTAGTGGTACGTTTATGTTTTATTGTTTTTACCTATTAGTAGATTTTTTAAGAGCCTGAGCTGACCGTTTCCATCCGTGGTTTTGCAGAGATGTCTTTTCTAGCACAAAGACTTGCTTCAGATGTTGTCTGCTTGTACGTGTACGGCACTTTTAGTGGATTTTTGGGGATTTTTAGAAGGAGCTCTCCGTACAAGTGTGGCGTGGATTTGGAAGATATTTGTAATTTAAAACACCTAGGCAAATTACAGAAGATCGTTTGTATTTTCCGAGCTGGTGAAGTACAAGATAGTGCTGAAAATCTTGTTTTATTTAAATAGAGGCTTTTAAAAGAGTGATTTCTTCCCCGCAGCACCCGGAGCTCTTAAATCTGCTGCAAAAATTTGCATGCGTAAAACCGGGCTTGCATTCTTTCTGCTGCTGGGTCGGACCGAGGCCGGCTGGGGCCGTGCCTTCCGCGGGAGCAGGGACGGAGCCTCCNGCCAGGTATTCAGGAATGTGCGGGATGCTGGCCACTGCCGGGGTTTTGTGTTCTACGGAAAGCAAGCGTTCATCTGCACGTTAGTAAATGCAGGTAAAAGGCTGCACTTTCTCGCTCCCCCTCCGCCCCCCCCCCAACCTTCTGTGTTGCTAAAAATTTAAATCCGAGTTATTTTTGCAACTCCCTCCAGAAGCTAAGCAGAAAATTAAAGGGAAATAGCTGGAGCTTGCTTTCTGAGAACAGGCCCCTCCTCCTGCATTGTAAGAGTGTGATGTAATGCTCCGTTCTGTGAGGTTAAATGAAAAAATTTCTGTGGTGGTATACATTATTCTTCACCCCTTCCTCACAGGCATCGCATTGTGGTATTTTTTGTAGCTGAACGTGTAAGCAGCAGATAATTCTGCAAATAATCGTGTGAATGTACTCCACATTGCAATGTATTAGTGCAGTGATTGTGGTTAGCAGGTCAACTTTGTAAACCTACAAGATGGCTCATATTTTATATTTCTTTGTGGCCTTACGTTAAACAGTTAAACACAAATGGAGGAGACGGATTTCAATAAGCTTATTGAAAATGTATCTGGCTGTTGTCATTATAGTCTTGTATATATCAGGACTTTTTTTTCTGCACTGGCTAGCAAATATTCGAAATAATTCTGCAGTATACTAAGTGTCTCATGGAAATTAAGAGATGGTGTCTGGAGGTTTTTTAAAAAATTTTAAATTAGAGGGAGCCAATAGAAAAGAACTCTGCTCAAATTTTACATAGTGTATTTTGCTGGTAGTTTTGGTCATTAAGCATTTAGTAGTAATGGATAACCCAGTTAATATATGGAGTAACACATGCTCCTTACTTAGGGTTATTGAACTTAATAGATTCCACCCTCATGTTACTGGCAGGTATCTGAGGAAATGCTGTAAAAACATTCAGTGTCTTTGACATGATGTACCCTGATGGCTTTTGTTATTCAAAACCTTCTTGGGCTCAGTGGAGATCTGGATGTAGCCAGAATATGTTGAATCTACCTGTTGATTGACAAACAATAATTAGACGTTAGAACTGTTTTCAAATGCAGTCTAAAGTAGGGCTATTCTCAGATTTGGTGTTTTCTGGACCAAAACATCAAGTGCTGTAGTTTATGTGATAATTGCTGTAGAACAGGATGGCTGAACTGAGGAAGTTAAGAAAATCCAAACTGTGTCGTGAGCTGGCAGTATTGTAGGATGTAGTCTTCCCAGAATCTGCACTTCAGAAAAGTACTCGCCTTTTCTGTTTATTTTTTTGCCTTCATGCCTTGCTGCCTACGTTACACACTTCCAGAATGTGTAAATGTTAGAACATATAGCTTGATTGTTAAGGTGATGTGATACAGGGTGGTTTCCCTGCAACTGCAACTGCTCCTAACTACAGAAGCTGTTGTGGGTCAGACAAAAGGCAGCTATTGAGAATAATAGAAATCATTCCAGTTAGGAGTCTGTCAAGTATTTAAGCAGCTTTGTGAGACTGTAACTGTGAATAGGAAAGACCAATTAAAGTAATTCCTCTTATAAATATGCTTTTGACGCCTTAAATCTTACTGCAGGGTGTGTTGAGGACTGTGCAGTCTGTGCAACCATAGGATTTTAAGAGTGAATCTAGGCAATTCTCAACGCTGTTTGTATTCAGTATGTACCTGCAGTACAAAGGGAACAAAACACTTAATTTAGAGACACCTGACTTGAGTTGCAATTTCTAGATCAGAGGCATTGGGGTAGGGGAAGCTTTTTTGCTTCGTTCAGTTTGCAGTGACGATGCTGAGTTCAGAAGCTTTATTTAATTTTTCTGTTTGCATTTGCATGTCAATTGTTATTGGTATCTACAGGAATCAGTCTCTTTCCAAAGCAGACTGTTTTGGTAGGTTGAAAGCTACAGTGAAGTCTGTAGTCAGCAGAGCCCCTGGAGATTTTTGCACTACATCTAAGAGATTCTTGAGAAATAATTGACAAGAAAAGCCTTATTACCATTGAGCTTCAATATACAGGAGTCTGCAATTCTAATGGGAAAAAATTCAGGGAAGACAAGTGACTGAAAGATCAGTATGCTTAGTTTCAGTTGCTTTTCTTTTAGCCTCTCTCTCCTGCTGAGAAGGAAGAAAAAGAAACTTTGTGAGATCATACAGTCTTTGCCAGCTGATTTCAGCTAAACTTAACCTTTTTAAGATTTTTTGTTACTTACTTATTAATAGGTGGCCTAGTAGAGGAGAAAGCATCCAGATCTATGAGGAAAAAATCTATAGAAATAGAGTATTTTTGGAAGAGAATTTTTATCCATAACTTTCCTAGTACCCTTTTAGAAACTTGTCTTGCATCTTGAAGCAGAGTTCTTTAATTCTGATCATTACAGATCTATATTCTTTTTGGACCAGGGTGGAAAGTGAGAAGTTTAATTTACAGTTTATTTTGAACACTATTTGTTGGAATCTGCACCCTTGGTAATCTCTTCAGCTGGTAGTTGTTTATAACTGAAAAGTTTAAGGGTTTTTTTGCTTTAAATGATTGAGAAACCACCTACTGCCTTCCTAAGAGCTGTTTCACCTTGTTAAGTATTGGTTTCCTGTTTAAACAGTTCAAGATTTGAGGCAAGAAAATAAGATACATAGGATGTTTAGCTCCAAGGACCTGTATTTCATGTCCTATGAAGGGATCAGGTCTGAGTATCAGGGTTCTAGTGTTGTCATTTTAGATTTCAAGTAGCTAAACTCTAAATATTGGGCTAACATTATTGCTCTAGAATTAATTTGTTAAACAGATGTAAAATTCAGGTTAGATTAATACAAAGATGTATTTCTTCTGAAATCTTTAGTTGCTAATGTAATGCTAGCATTAGCAGTCTTACGTGGTGTGATTACATGTGCCATATTTCAAATATTGGTCAAACAAGTTGCTTAAAGTTGGGTGTCAGGATGACAGTTTTTGGCCATTTCAGCGTTGAAGGCAAATGTGGAGTTATCGTGGAGATAAATACTATATATTGAGAATATTTCTATTTTGTTGTTGTGATGGTGCCATAATTGTTCTTCAGAACACAGGAGGAATGGTGCCTTTCTGTATTTGTCATACTTTTCTGCATTTTTGGTAAATTCCAACTCCAGAGCTGTACCTTTAGCACTTGTCACTGCTTAAGTTCTCCTTTACACGTAGGCTTCCTACTAAAGAACACAACAGGGGGTTTTTGTGTTTTGTTTTTTGTTTGGTTGGGTTTTTGTTTTGGTTTTGGTGTGTTTGTTGTTGAGATAGAGTGTATATTCTAGGAGCAGCATGAATATATGCAAACCTGGATTTTTTTTTTTTGTGCCGTCAATACACTTCTGAAAGGAATTCCTAAGGTTTTATTGATACTGTCATTTTAAAGGCTGTTTTCATGTTGGTATACAGTATGCTGGCATTATAGTTTAGGGATGAAATGCAGTGGTGCTACTACAATTGTATATTTTATAATAATTTCTGAAAAGTTGTGTCGTAAGAACTGGTTGATGCGATATTTGGGTGTTAGAGCATGGGTAAATTGAAAGACTTTCCATTCAAAATATTGTACTTTCAGGACTACTTTTAATTAGCCTGTTTAGTCATGTGGGAAAATATAACACAAGATGCAACCCTTGGAGTTTTTTCAGATGTCTAACAGAAGATAGATTAATAAAACACGAGATTAACTTTAAAGGCAGAACAAACCAAACGAGGGGTTAAACACCATGGAAAAAGTGTGTGCTAATAGAGCTGGAGAGAAACTAGTGAGGGCAGTTTTGTTAAAAACTACAAGTAGTAAGTATGAAGGTTGACTGCTGCTCCTTACAGTGCTACAATTTGTGTCTGAACTCAATTAAATGGATAGTTGTATATGTTAGGCAGAGAAAATCATCTAAAAGTACCTCAATAGTGATAGGTGGAAATATGCTTAGAAGTATAAAGCATGTATATTAATAAAAACATGTGTTAAATTGAGACTTCTAGAAGTGAAATGTAGCCTTGAAATTTACTACAGCAAAACCAACACAAGGCATCAAGATACAACTGTTTGATTTCATGCCAGCAGGGGAGTTCTTCTCTTCTTAGGATGGGATGTGTGAGGCCACATTTTAACAGTGGGGGAGATCAACAAATTTTGAGGTAGCTCTAATAAGAGCAGCAAAAAGTATTACAGGGAGGTAGTCTAGTGGAAAACCACTTCAGCTTTTTTGTGTTTATTTTTATAGATACATTCTCTGCAAACAAATAAGTAGTGGTCTAATTTGTGTTGAAAGAGCATCATGTTGACATTGAGCTCCATCATAGTTGGATGTGCTTTGAACAGCATAGTTGCTTCAGCAGCTGAAAAGCAGAAGGGCATGAATTTTTTTTAAATCAAGGTGAGCATTCTTTTTTAGTTCCTTAAAAGTACATGAAAACCCCACTGTGCATGCTTAAATTATAAGGGAAGCATGCTCATCTTTCCCAATGTGCTTAGCAGATGTAGAGTTAAGACTTCCTGAAGTACAGGTGTGAGTTAAAACAGCTGAACCCCTTTGAACTAAAGCAGAACATTGTCTTAATTTCTGAATCACAGAAGAGGTATTTCTTTAAAAAATAAAACAATGGGAGAATTACTTCTGGTATTCTCAGTGGGGTTTTTTTTTTCGCTTTTTAAGTACAGCATTTGCTCAATAGCACAATCATAAATCTGCTGTCCACTTGTAATCGCAGTGGCTGTTGGGCACAGCCTCTGTGTACACATGGAAATGGCAAAACTTAAGCTGCAGTGACACTGCTGGAATTGGGGTTTTTAAAACGTGTACACACCACAGCTTCTATAGATTCTGAGTTTTTTGAGATAGTTGACCTATATGAAAATAGGAAGGGTTAAATATATAATCTGTTAATGCCACTTAACCATTAATTAGAGTTGAGCTTAATTGTCCCATTTTACACGTGCTCTGTGGCAGATATATACAAATGTGTTGTCATTGTGGTTCATTGTATGTTTGTGAACTTGGCTGTGCCTGAGCCATCCAGTTTTCCGGGATGCAGTGTCCCATGTCGCTTAAACCTTCCTTAGAATAAATCTTCAGTGTTATCTTCCACTTTTTTTCCCCCCGGTTTAAATTTTAGTGTTGGTAGCAGAAGACATTGCAACTTAATATTAGAGTGCTAATGTAGCAGCGTTCGCGCTCCTGTTGCAGCTTCTGTATTAGCATTTATATTTTTAATTGTATGTAATTTTGCTTAAGCAATCATGCCAGATTCAGGGTCTGATTTAAAACACGTGGTTCTAATTTTGTGTTGGTACTCTAGATGTACGTGAGTACAAAACAGCTTTCTTTGGCAAGCGGTTGGCTACTACTGAGAACTTCATCAACTAAAGTGAAACTGATACATTCTGATACGTCACTTTGCCAGCTAAATATACAGCATGTTTGTGCTCAGCCTTTTGCTGAACAATTCATAGGGAGGATGATTTGATCACAACATACAAGTGAATTTTGGTATTATAATGCTTGGAAATTCTAATCTAGTAGCTCTTGCTGGATTTTTTCCAGGCTGTTCTGCCTCTCACTCAGAGAGAGTTTGAGGACAATAAAAGTGAAAATGGATACCTTCTATATGCAGGGGAGGAGAGGGCAGAAGGTACCGAGACTTAGCAAATGTTTTTTCCTAGCTTATTTCTATGTGCACTGAAAACCAGTTGTCCTGTAGAACAGAAAATAGTAATTAGGTTGTTTAATTCCCATGTGAATTTTAAATATGAATTCTTCTATATCCTAGTTCAGACTATATAAATAAACCTTTCCTGTTTTGTTAGATTTTACTTGGGTACTATTAGTGGTATATCAGTGGTACTATCAGTGGTATCTCACTGATTTATTCAAGGGATCTTCTATTATAAATATTAGAAAAAAATCCTTAAAACTGGTTAAAAATATAGCACATGGAAATAGAGGATGTCCTATTGAGGTTAAATATATGTCATTTTATATCTAGCTCTGTTTTTCTCTGTGGATGTCATTACAAGTTCATGTGCACTGGGTAGAATCTAAATGTGGGCTAGGTTCAAATTGCCTCCAAAAATGCTTGGTTAACCTGAAGTAAAACCCCATAAGCTTTTTTCAGCCTAGTATAAAAGAAGCTTCCAGCTGGTGCTACAGAAGTTAGTTGTAGCAATATTAATGGGAAGTTTAAATTAAACAGCCTTGTGTTCCAGAGTCAAGCTTTCTGTTCCTTTGCAGATAATGTTCACATCATCTTCTTGGTACATATCAACCAGACCAAGCAATGCTGAGAGAGAGAAAGAGTACCAGGCATTAGGGTTATTTTTGTTTTATTTTGTCTTTGCCTGTGTCCTGTAATTGTATTTGGAGCAGATCTAGATCACCTTGGCAGAAATACTTGCTAACCAGTGCACTGGCCTTGCTATAGCATTCGTGACTGCTTCATCGGATGGAGACACACCGATGGTGGTGTGATGTGGGAAACTATCAACAAAATATAATCTGGGTGGAGATTTAATCTTCCTAATAAATTTGGTTACATGTACTTCTTTAATAAGGTATTTCTCCTGACTTTCTTTAATTGGCAAATATGTTTTGAAAGCCTCAGAATTACAGTAGGAAGGTTTAGTAAGTGACCTGGGATGGGAGAACCCTAAGCCTTACATGCAGATAATTTTTCAGCTGTTTGAACCAGTTTAATCTTCTTGTGCAAAAGCTATCTGAATTTGCGTTTAACCACCTCATCTTGCATGGTAGCTGTTCTGGAATGGCAACTTCTGATTAAGTCCTTGCATGACTGTTTTTATCACAAAATAACACATTATTCTGCATCAGATTAACTGCTGTGTTGTTAATTATGAGACAGTTTTGTCTACATTTGCCAGTTACTATAAATAAAATATATATCCTGACACAGAAAAACTAGGAAGTGTGTTTTTACGAATTTTAAAACCAGATTTTAGGCATAACAAGATGAAAAAGGCAAAAGCAGACAGAAGCTAAACTTTGAGAGTCTAGAAATTACCTTGGCGCAGCCTAAAGCCACAGTTGCAGAGTTCTTTAAGCTAGCTTGCTGTAGTTAGGCCATTAAAAACCAAACAGGTTAATTTTTGGAAAGGTAGCCTGTCTTGATAAAGTTTTGGGGACAAGATTGTTTCTCAGATGTGGATTTAAAGGTGGCTATTTTAAAGATGATGAGCTGTATTTGGGTGATTTGTGTTCAGAAAAAGCTGAGGTTGGCTGTGTCAGTCTCTGTTAGATTATGCTTCCGTCTAGGTGATCTGAAGTGAAACTCTCCTAACACAGACTTGCAAGTATAGGGTCAGCTTAAATTTATGGAGCTTCCCTTGATCTTTTTTCTTAAAAAAACTTACCTTCTAAATGATGCTTCAGTTAGTGTTAGATAACTTAAGCCTAAGTGCTTCTTCCACTTTGCATTCTTAGGCCATTTTTCTATTGTTTAAGCACTATTCTAAATGTTAGTTGTTGTGATCATTTTAGATTGAGCATTGCTTGCTCTGTGTGTTTAATGTTAAGCTGTTAAAAACAGGCTTCATCACTGGCTCAGTGCATTAAAAAGAACAAAGTTGCAGATTGCTCTTCATTTTAAGTTTAATTAGAGCATGTAACTCAGTTTCATTTTTTCATCATGTTTGTTAATGGACTTTGAAATAACTGTCTATTTTCCAGCTTACTGCATCTTATTATATTTGTGTGTGTCTGATATGGGTATGTGTATGCATATATGTAATAAGTGCATGTTGGCAGTTACTACAGTTAAAAACTACCAGGTATCAACTGACAGGTAGAGACTTCTTGGTAGGGCATAGGTGTTTAATACACAATAAAATAAAAATGGCTCTCAGAGTCAGTTCAAGTTTTGTGTTTGGGAGAAGCCTGCACAAACGAAGCAAGTGCCTTTCTGTAAGGTAAGTGTACAGATGTAAGAGGAGCAGCAGAGAAATTCAGAGGCTCTCTGAAGGCCACACAGAAAGTCAGAGGCAGAGCCAGACTTGAACTCAGAAGTTCCTGGCCTGTGGCCTGGGGCTGAAGCCAGTCATACACAGCTGTACTGAATTGTGAATAGAATGATGCTTTCTTTTTCCTTCATGAATTTATGGAAACAAAGCTGATTTAACCAAAATCATAATGTGGGTAAAAAGATGGAATTGTGTAACTTGCCTTTCTCAAAATTTCAAGTGCTAAAACTTCGGCGTTAAAAGTTGGTTCGGCACTTGTGGGTTTCCATTTGCTGAGGAGCATGGTTAATGTAGCTGGATCATGAATCGTGACCCTGGTGCGGTGCCTCGAGGTCAGACTCAGGGCTTTTTCTGAGTGTAGAGGAATTCAGGCTTAAAACTGCTGCTCTGCTTGCTACCTTGCGAAATACTAATGACAAAGAAATTCCCTGAAATTTGATTTTCTTTGGTGTTTTAAAATAGAAGTGAAAACCCAGTTCAGAGACAGTCTGCCTGAAGTTAACTGTTTATTAAACTGAAATTCACATTCTGTATTTAACACTTGCGGAGTTTTTAATGAGGCTTTAAACATTGTTAGCCTTCAGTGCAGTATGAAAGAAGCGAGAACCTGCTGAAGGTTTGCTTCCTGGTATTTTCTTGCTTCCTGAAGTAAAAGCTTGGAATAGCTTCTATTGAATGTATGGATAGTTCTGGTTATTTCAGGAGTTCCTTTAGGAAGAAGGTTTTGCTCTAAAATATTATTATAGAATGAACATCACCATTATGAATTATTTTTCTGTGCTGTTAAAAGTCTTGACTGGGATTTTTAAGTTGATTTCACAGTAAAAGGGACTTCTTTTCCAGGTAAAATGTTGTTAATACCAAGCTCTAGCAGCAAAGTAGAGTTTTTCTTTTTTTGCCGGGAGTACCTTAATCTGTGTGCTTTTTCTTGCTAACTGAGGCCTTATGCAAATGTATAGTAAGGTTGTTTTCCTAAATTGTGAACATGGAACTTAGCCAGAGAATACAAACTAAAAAAAAATGCAGAACCGAACAAAGCACTGAGGTGGTTTTTGTTTGCTTACAAGGAAGCAATTTTCATTTTGTCTGTTGAAAGTTAACAAAAATGCTAAATCGTTTTTAAAAGAAGTCCGAGTAACAAAAGTGTAACAATGAAATATCTCGCTCCTGAGGAGTTGAAGCACTGCTGTCTCCTGGTGTGTGCAGTGTGACCATACCTCATTCTTTGGAAAGAATTGCCTCTTGAGTGGTGTGCACTTTGAGGATGCATCTAAAAATTTCATTGGTAGTTAATGAAAATCAGAATAATTAATGTGAGCATTACAGTGGTCTGCTTTTTTACTGACCCTCCTTTTTTATTCCCCGTTGTGGTTTAACCCCAGCCAGCAGCCAAGCACCACACAACCGCTTGCTCCAAACCAAGCCCCGTGGAAAATCCTTTGAGTTTCCCCTTTGGTTTCAGCTGTTTGAGTGTTTACAGGTCCCAATTGCCTTTGGCTGTGGCTTCAGAAGACATCTAAACTGAGTTTGTCAGGATTGTTGCACAAACCTGGACTATTTCAGAGATGGACATTGTTGTGGCAGTTCTTGCTTTATTCACCTATTACAGCTGGTAATATATTATAATTAAACTGTGTAGTTCTTCCCAGCAGGTCTTCCAGAAATACCCAGTCACCACCAGTAACAGTGTTATGGGCTAGATTCTTGCAGGTGATGAGGGGGAGACCCAGCTGAGCTTGTTTCATTATGAGCTGTGTTGCCCCCTAATTTAAGTTGGTAGCATAGCTTCAGTGGCTGAATTAAGTTTACCCCACTTTATTGTTAAAACAAGGTGTTAGTTAAGAGTAAGCTTTTCAAGGGCTGTTTTAACTAAGAATGATGTTTCCAGTGAAGCCCAACGTATTCTTTTTTTCTTTTATACTCCTTAGAAAGAGCATAAGAAAAAGTTGGTGACTCTTAACTTGGTGCGGTTCCCCATTTAAGGCAGTCAAGTGTAAGTCACATTTACTGATAACCATAAGTCCAGCTGGCACTTCCAGCTTAGCACATAGATTTGATTAAAGCTAAAGGTCTGGTCTTTCACCTAAAATTTGGAATTTTAAATGCTTATGTGTGTGGCTGAATTCTGTATTGCTTCTGCTATAAGGTCATGCTAACTTTTTTGCTAGGTAGCATTAACCATTTTTCCAAGACAGTGGCTTCATGGAAAGATAGATGCTTTGCACTGGCAGCATGCATGGAAGCATCAATAAGCTGACAAATTAGATTTGAGGTTCTAGTGTTTAAAGGGCTTTTCTTTCAGCAGGAAATAGTCTCCTACATCAGCTTACGTATTTTAACCTTCGACTTTATATAGCAGCGAAGAGTTGACCTATCTTTATGCAGAGCTACCTTTCTTAAAGAGGATCGAGAGAAGGTTTAACTGAATAGATTAGAAGTACAGTGTTTTGTGGAACAGTGAATATCCTCTATTCCTGTCATGATCATACACTGGTTCTGCCTAGTGTCTAAAAAAAATGAAACTGCTGTGTTCCACACTTGAGACATTTATTATTGGTACATAGGAAGGGGTTGTTGTTAATTACAGATAGGAGTCTTCAGATCTACTGTCAGCAGAGGTCAAAATTATATTTGTCACTGGAAAGATGCAGAACTTAAGTGGATCTATGTGTGAATGCTTTCCTGATTTAGCTGTTTCTGTTAGGACTGATGCTGAAAAGAAGTGCACACTTCTAACCATTCAGAAGTAAAAAATGTCTTGTTACTCTTTGAAGATTTGTAGTCTGTGAGCTTTGTGCATTTTTTTGTGCCTCATGACATCACTGAACATGAGAAATGTGTGGTTTTGATTAAAAATAATCTTGCATAATGCAACAAGGCAAAAAGTAGCCTAAAAGTAGCAAACACTACTTGGATGGAGAATTTAACAAGATCAATCAGCTTAATTGTGGTACTTCAGAAATACGTTAAATGGTAAATTTCATTTGTATCACTATCATTTTCACCTCACTTTTTCTCTTGTAACTTAACATTTATATTTTCTGTGTACCACTGTGGTGGTGCTCTTTTGTAATCTCTGAGGTGGCAGTTCAGTGGTTTCCTCATTTTGGATTCTTTTCTGGATTACATCTTGCTTTAGAATTTCCCTCTTCTGTAGCAGAAAAAGAGAGTGTGCGTGCCTGGAAGATTAAACATAGCCATTTTGTATGTGGTTTGCAAGTTCCTGTCATCTTAGAATTTTTGTATGTTGAAGCAACTTTCTGATATGAATTTCCATGTTGTGAAGGAATGCAAGCTTTCTGGAATATAGATATTCTAGAGCTGACTTGGTTTACAAGACAAATTTCTTTGATAGTAATGTGTAGTTAGTTTTAAAATGTTTCCATCTTCTTGAGTATGAATGGACACTAGATTTTTTAAAGCAAGATCCATATTCAGTCCTCAAATTGATTATTTACTATTTAAAAAAATTTCTTAAGTTATCTTAAACAACTGCATTCAAGAGCAGGAGATGTTTAGATAGGATTGAAGTTAGAAATTGCCCTGGTACTCTATGTGTGAATGACATAAGCAGGAAGTAAAATTCATCGCTTAAGCTGTAAATTATAATTCCTGGAAAGAGACAAGGAATGAGAACCCTCAATCAAGATTTCAGAAATCTTGTCTACTGCACTCAATGCAAATAGGGAAAACTCTCAGGTGACTGACTGCTGAGATTGGGCAGACACCAATTCCATAGGAATAACACAGCACAGTTAAAAGAAATTCTTTCTCTGGTGGGAGACTATCCTTAGTTTCGACAAATGCCTGAGGATACAGTGAACACTTTTCCCTTAAACTTTCTAATGTCTTTGCTTAAGAAATAAGGAAATGATTGTTTATGTAGCAATTAGTAAGAGTTGCATGTCTAGACTAGGTGGTTTAATCTATGCTTTATTTCCAGAAGGCATGAAATAAAGTTACCTTTTTTTAAAAAAAAGTGCAGCTAGAGAATGGTGCACAGTATCAGGACTATAAAAATGGATGAATCAAAAATATCTTACCAGATTAGTGACTGTGAGAGGTGGCAATCATCTCTGCCTATTAATGGACTATTTTCTAGAGGTTCTTTTGTTTCTACCTCATAACTGTTGTGGCTAGTTAATTTAAAATAAACTGTTAAACAGGTATGATTCTGTGGCCTGCAGAATGCTGGTTTCCACTCTTTTACAGTCTTTTTGAAACAAAGAGGAGATATTTCTACAGTTTTCTAAGTTACCCTATATGGGTGTCTCAGGCCATCTGCACAGATAATGGGTAAGGTGGCAGTACTGTGTTGAGCAAAGGCCTGAGATGTTTTCCCATTTAAGTCAGGAAGGTGTGTGATTTAGGGTGACAGGACTTGATTGTAATACGGTGGCTGCTTCTTGTGATGGCTTTGTTCCATGGATTCCAATAACTTCCTGATGTAATTCTTACTTTTAGAAAAAAACATTTAAATAAACAGTGGTATTTCTAGTGTTAACTGTGGTGTTAACCTGATTTATCCTTGAAGGGGTCTCTTTAAAAATGTGTTTATCATCAGATAGTTGCAGTTTTCTGTGATCTTAGAAAGCTTTTGAGTGAACTTGTAATATCCTTCCTGATAATGCTTCCTATGGAGTACTGACAGCTGTCTTACCTTTCCAAACATAGCTTGCCAAAAACATGAGGAGAAATTACAGTTTCAAAACCTTCAAAGAGTAAGGCATTTCTACATTTCTGTACATTATGTGCAGATAAAGTGTGGTTGTATACATGAGAAAAAGAGGTGGGTTTTTTTCTTTACTAAATGTGGAAACTGATATTTATTTCCTTTCTGAATTACACTGCAAACATTTTCTTAGGAGATTGCTAAAACAGAAGGAGTTTTCCTTGATATGTAGTCAGTCATATAATAAAATGTAGACGTATGATACAGTATGCTTAGAAATGTAATGTTGGCCTTTAGAATTATTGTTAAAGAATTTTTTCATCGCGGGGAAAGAAGGGTGCATAGCTAATGTCAAATCCAGTGTTCTCCAAAAGCACAGCAGCAATTTTAAGTCTTTGAAATTTAGAAAAGCATATAGTAATGCTACTTATACTCACGATTATGTTTTGATTTCTGTGTCTTTTCCGCTGTTTTTTACAGTATCTTGTGCAAATAGCAAACCAGTAGATTACAGAGAGCTTTGGTATGATACTGTTAACTGGGAAGAGTGATCAGCATTCCGTATGAATGATGAATTTGCAGTTGTGGATAGACAAAAATAAGGTTATAGGTATTGAGAGTGCAAATGGTGTTTGTAGATGCTACATGCCTTGGTGAGGGTATTTGGTTCTTTATGCTATTCTGAGATCTCAGATAATCATTTTCTTAGAATGCCAGATCAAAATGATCGCATCTTTGTCCTCAAAACTCAAGTGGTTATATGAGGAGACAAGTTGAAAGAGGCTTTGAATTTTTTAGCTGCCTAAATAGCTTCAGAAGCAAGGATTTTTATTTTCTTATCGTTCAAAACGAGTCACATCTTGCACTTCTTCTATGTTGTTTTCGTTTTTCCTGTTTCCTGCACACAGTTTCTTTACAATTCTCTCGTTTTCATTCTGTGTGCCAATGAATAATTTCAGATTACATCTTAATTAGGCACGAGTCATGACATGAAGTATTGAGTTGTGATGTTTTGAATAATTTATTGATCTCATTTTTGAATGAGAAATGACTAATGGAAAGGATGGGCCAGCTGGTTGCAGTAAGAAGGGTGAGAAGCACCATCTGGGGATGAAACGCTTCCACATCAGGCTCTGCAAAGAATCTGTGTGCTTACCATATAACCTAAGAGTCAAACACAGTCATTTTTCAGTGCCCCCGAGGTCTTGATGCTTTAGAAGTAGATACCAAGTCTAGCATATCTCTTTATTTTGAGCTAACTCACCAGAATAAAGTTCAGTTTTCTTTAGTGATTGAGAGTGTATCAAATTTCTTAGTAAGACCCACACCTTTCATTTATTCACTTATATTTTAGGAGTAGGTCTCATGCTTTGGCCCTCAGAAAGTCTGTAGCAATGCAGCAGGGAGAAGCCTTTAATTCCCTTGTGATTTACCTAGTTTCTTGAGTGGAGTCTGCAGTCTGTCATCCTCATTGAGGATCTAATGAAGTCTGATCCTTGCCTGTCTTTTAACAGCAGCTGCAAGCCCCAGAACAAGAGGGCATGGTCTATTAGCAAAATGGCTCACATTGGTGTCACATGTACAGTTTACAGGTATCGCTCCATCGTATGAATGGTGCGGTGCATCTGATTCTAAAAGCCATTAGAAGGACGCGGTTTATGTGATGTAATTTATCAAGATAACTTTTATCAGTGTTTAAATCTTCATATAAAAGTGGGGAAGGAGGAAGTTTATATCAGTGTTCATGTTGTAAAGAAACCTTGATATGCATGCCAGAGTTGATGTGTGTCAGAACAGTATTTTAATTACACACCTAGAGTGGTAAATGTATTTAAGCTCTTTTTTTTTTTTTGCTGTGAAACACCTGGCTTACAATTTAGCATTGCTGTTTCACCAGATTTTAGTTTATCATCTGTAGTTACCTATAGACAACAAATATTGAATAGTAGCTTTGTAAAATAGAGTGATTTATTGATACTCTCTTTACTACTGGCACAGGGAATCCTGACGTTATTTAATCTACAGTGGAGTCTTGATGACCTTAGTACAACCATGGTCTGTAACAGTATAGTTGTAACTCCTTTCTTTGTATACATACAGTCCTCTGTGACTTACAGAGTGGCTCATAAAAGTGTGAGAATATGCTGCAATACAATTAGACATTTTGAACGGGATATTCATTACTAGATAAAGCTAGGGATCAGCAGTTTTGTGAAGGTAATGAAACTCTGTTGAGCCCGGCTAAGATCATGTATCTGCGCTTTTCCAGACGTGGAGAGTTACGTGCGTAATGGCCGTATCTGTTGCAGTAGGTCTGTTTGGCTGCAGGCCACATGATACTACCACTGTTCAGTAAAGCTTCCGTGGCTGGAGACTGAGAGGTTGCTCCCTCCTTGTATCCAAACATATCTGGAAACATCTCAGCAGTATGTGATCTTGAACTTGGTCCTATTTCTAAGTGGCAGTGAATTGATTAGACTCTTCAAGACTTTTTTGTTGAAGGTTGGGTGATCCGTTTAACCCAGGAAATCTCAGCAGCTTTGGGCTGTTGATTTCTGGAGAATTAGTTGGGGTGGAACACCATTTATTAAAGCCTAGCTGTTAAATCTCATCAATCCTCTGTTGAAGGCATAATGTTTGAATGATAGCATAAACTATGTTAAGTAGCTGTTGTCCTATGTAAGAAGGAGGAAAAATTGCTTCATGTGATGAAAGCTGTGTACCAGATATAATACTGAATTGCTCTCTGGTTTTGTGCTACAGGAGAACTTGAGATAAAATTATACTGGTGATACACACCTTTATTACCCAGAGACTTAAGTTTCTACTGCCAGATTATGTCCTTTTGAAACGGTGTGAAAAAATCCAAAACACGATGTCCAGGTGTTCATTCAGTAGCCAGATGAAAAACATACTTTGTTATGTAAAACACAAAACACAAACCTGTTTTTCATTCAGCCAGCTAACTTTGTCAGCCTTCACTGAATCTTGTTATTTTGGTGCAAAGTAAAATTTGTCATTGAACTACTAAAAATATTAAAAAAAACCAAACCTGTGAAAAACCTGAACAGCTGCTGGGGTGAAATATGAATTACACAATTTTTCATGTAAATTCTTTATTAACATATCAACAACAGTCTCCTTTTCTAATGCAGAGTTCACTGCAAAGTGAATCTGCAGATATTTTTAGTGCAACTTCTTTGGTCTTATATAGAAACCAATAGTCTTTCTGCGAAGCAAAAGTATTTTTTGCAGTCATTAATGTCAGGTTCTCTTTTTTTGAGGGAAAAAGGACTAATGAAAATTTAACTGAATTTAAAGTGAATCTTTACAGAAGTTCAGAGCTGGTCATCTTGGGGTTTTTTCAGTGGGTTAACAACAATTTTAAGAAATACAAAAATTAATCTCACTCCTGTCATTAAGTCTGCAAATGTGGCAGTACATAGAGGCATTTAGTATGTTTTAGTATGGTTGGCTTTCACAGTAAAGCTACAAGTTTTACAAATTGGTTTCTTGTCGTAGTTACAGTCATTGGAAAGAGAAGACGATTGTAAAAGAGTCATGCTTGTAGCAGGTCAGACCTGGACATGTTATCAAGTTGTAAGATCACTGAGTACTCAATTAAGTGATGACTCCATTATAGTTTATTACTTTTGGGCTTGTGGTTATTTATTTAGAGAATGGATTTTGAGTTCTTAAAAAAATGGTATTTTGCTTCCTTAATTACTGGAGTGAGTACATGATTGAATGTTAAGTAGCTTACTTGCACTTGTGAGGCCTGAATTCATATTTTAATTGTGTCTCAGCTCGATATTACTTGTTAATTTCGTAAAAGTACCAAAGAATATCACACTCTTACTTGTCTTCACTTAGGAAAGTTGCCAAACAAGAAAAACAGAATTTTAAAAAAATCTCGTGAGAACTGTTTTCTGTGGTTGGAGGAAGACAAAGTTGGTGTCTTCATGAGAATGCTGCCTGAAATTTAGTGTGGTCTTTGCAGGATTGCACATGACCAGGTTTTACAGTAATGTATTGGCGATCAAGGGCTCTTCACATCACATTTGGAGTATTAATTATGTCCTTGTTTCTAATGGAGTGCTCCTTAATGGCAAGAGCCATTTCTCTCCATACTGCTGACTTGTCCTATGGCTTTGAACATAGTTATTTATTCTTTGCTTGGGTTTACTCATGTGCAGAATTAAGTTTTACATACTTCTTAGTGTTGTTGCAATGCTTAATTAATATTTATAAAGGCCTTTGACATCCTGTGATGAAAGGAGCTCTGCAAGTGTTCAGTAGTGGTATTATTTTATTAGTGAAAATACAGGAGGAGTCAGGAGGATACCAGTTTTTAATTCAGAGTGAGCAATGGAGTCATTCTGTAACCTTGAGCAGGTCGTGCAGTCTCTTGTTTTGTAACAAGTCCTGCGAAAGCTGTTGTGCAGCATGTGGTATTAAATGTCATCCTTCCCTCCCCCAAGTCCATTCTAAGGGGAAAAAAGTTGAAAAAACCAAACATACACAACTTTACTGAGCTGCTGAACATAGCAGGTATTTCTTAAGGAAATAGATCGTTAACGGGGGCAGAGGGTGAGAAGGAAGTGGATGTAACAGTTGCAGTTCAGTCAACACGAGAACTAGAGCATGTGTTATCTAGTCACAGGCCAGACTGAATTTTGCCTGTTACAGATCTCTCTCATTTAGGTTCAGTATGCACTGTGCTTAACTGCAACTTCACTGTGAAGGGACTCTGTATAATCTTTATTGCATTCCAAGAACTCACTAATCCATGGTACTCAGATGGTAAACAAGTTTTTCCTTCAGAGTATTGTCTGTGTTTTAGCTTTGTGGTTGTCCAGATTGATAATCAGCTCTTATAGCATCTTATATTTGGCTATCGCATAATAATATAAATCTCAGTCACTTGTGAGGTTTTTCTGTCAACTGACAGAGGAAGGTTATGATTACATACTGTCATTAAAATTACAAGATAGTGAGGAACTTTTGAAAAGTATACATCTGTTTAAGACAGAGACAACTCGGCATTTGCCTAATTATATAAGGCACAATGACATTAAATAGTTATTTGCCATGCTTCATGGATACAAATAGAGGGTTTAAATTTCTTATTTTGTACACAGTGCTACATCTGCATTTTACTTGTTGCACTTAACGCATAAGCGTGGTTTAGAACAAGGAGCTTCAAAACTTTTATTTGAAGTACTTCAGCAAGGTAAAAAAACTTGCCCAGTGAAGTGTGAGGCATAGTTGAATGTAAGTGCCGATTTGTGCATGTGCAATATGGTGGGTTCAAATTGGAAGCACCTGGATCTTTGTCCTGCTTTATTGCAGTCTGGCTGTACAACTTGTTCCTGGGGGCTTTTTACTTGTCTTTAGTCCTGCTTCAGCTCTCAGCTCAGCTGGCATAAGGATGAAGAGGAATAGTGTTTGTCCCTACTGAGAATAAACAATGGTTTGTAGTCTTCAAGATCAGCAATTATTGAAACTCCCATGCTTTATATAACCCCATTTATAAGCCTTAATTTATGGAGCATGCCTAGTAGTAATGGAATATCAAGAATTTACCTTCCCAGCTTCAGCTGAATATACTGAACATATAGGTAGGTAGATTTGTTCCAAGATACAGTAATTTGGCGAGATTTATACAGCATTTCCATATACAGCAAAATATGTTACTTGCTTCTGCCTTTAACTTAGACTTCCTGATATGGATCATGACAGTCCTGAAACTTTGTAACTGAATATTTGCAGCAAGTGAATGAATGAATTTTCTTACCTGTTAAAAATAAATATTGCCTCAGGTAATAAATGGAGTGGAAAATACAAACTTTAATACCTTTGCCAAGACGATCTTAATACCTTTGCCAAGAAGATCTGAGCAAGCTGTACAGAGTTGTTTGAACTTCTAATACATTTGAAAAACAACCTTAACTTGCTGGTTCTTCCACCTTGACCTACAACCAATGAATAATAACTTTGTGTGGAAAGCCTTGTTCTTAACTTCACACTGATAAAATTAAATACATTCTTCCTTTAGTACTTTGATTTATATAATTAAAATAATGACTTACAGTTTGATAAATGTTATTTTCATTACGACAGTGCCCTGAAGCACTGTATGTGGAAAATTTTATAATATTACATAGATCTGGAGGTATGTAATATGCTTGTCAGACTATTAACATGCATAAAGTGTTTTGGTTTTCATAGCATATAAATTTAGAGTGTTTCTTTGGAAACTGAGTAAAAGTAAACAATCAGATCCTTTCTAAAATGAAATGTAAATTATATAACTATGCAACTGTGAGGGTATCCTTATAATATCCCCAGGCAGGTAGAATTCAAGCATCTCACCATTCAGTAGAAGCTGCCTGTAAGCAGCATAATTCTGTCTGGGCTTGGTTCGGTGAGGGATTTTTTCCCAGTAATTTAACAGTAACTAAATAGAAACTGCTTCACTGATATTTATATATTAATTTTTTTTCTTGATCCCTTCTGAAGTGCTGTATCATGAAAGTTAAGAAAACCTCCAGTATTTTCAAGTGTGTTAAAAAGTGCAGCAAGTAACACTGTAATAATGTAGTGTTGTCTGATGTTTCCTTTATTTTCACCTTCCCCTAAAATTCTGTCCTGTATCTGTACATAGTCTGGATCTTTGCCAGGATGGCTTTTAGGTCCTGGGGTTTTTTTGACCGAGAAATACAAATATATATAAATGTCAGCCATAATCCACAAAATGTTAAAGTTTAAAATAAACGTAACTACTTCTGTTGTTAAAGATTCTGTATAATCCAGTTTTTTACTGTCTGTACAGCCTCTGCTGGTGCCACACATGATGCTCCGGCAGAAAGTGTTTCATTTGATTAAACTTTATTATACTTTTTCAGTATTCTTTCTGAAATGTCACATTCTGACATTAAAACAAGTGTCGTAATTGTTGTGTGTACTGTGGCATAGTTACCATAGCAAATAGATTAATCTCCTGCGACTTTTTTTAGTGTTGAAAAATAATTCTTTTCTTGGCATTTAAGGTAGAAGTTTACCATCTAAGAAAGTACAGAGCTCTTTTGTTAAAATCAAATTTACACTGTAGTTAGGAGTTAGCATTTCCTTTTTAATTGCAGTTAGATTAATAGTAAATGTTTTTTTAATAACACTTGTCATACGTACCTACAAGAATCACTGTTAGGGTGGCAGTAATATTTGTGTCTCAATTTGTAACCTGTTCAAAGCCCCAGTAAGGCATTGGCAGAGCTGCCAGTAGAGGTTTGAGCTTGACTTGCGCAATTGATCTGGGCGGCCAAATGCAGTGGTGTCTGGATACAGACCTGGAGTGGAGGGTAGCTCGTTTAGGGCTTCCTGCTGCAGTCCTTCTGCAGAGCATGTATCTGTAATTAGTTTCCTGCTCGCTGGACCACTAAGTACAGAACTGTGTTTTTATTCTACTCTGAGGTAATACATTTTTTTGAAGAGGTATTCCAGGGCTGCATTGCCAGTCAGTGACACAGAGCTGGTTATGGTCAGCAATGCAAAGTGCGCTGACAGCTGGGCAGTCTGGTGCCCTGTGCCAGTCAGCGCTGGGCTGATCATGTTCAGTATCTGTGTTAATGACGTGGTCTGTTGGGATGGAACGAGCCCTCAGCACCTTTGCAGGTGATACCAAACGAGGCTGAGTGGTTGACACGTCTGGAGGTTAAGGTTGCTGTTCATGGGGGAATATAGTAGGCTGGAGAAAAGGGCGTGACAAACTTCTTGAAATTTAACAATTGTAAATGGAAAGTACTACATATGTGTCAAAATGACCCACTTCTGTAGCACAGGTTAGGCATCCACTGACCAGAAAGTAGCTCTGCAGAAAAAACTCCTGAAGGTCCTGAGAAAGAAAAAGTAGAATGCGAGTCAGCAGGGTGTCCTTGCTGTTAAGAAACCAGCCACGTGCTTTGCTGTGTTAGCAAGGATATAGCCAGTGGGTCAGGAGAAGGGATTCAACACTTTTAAGTCCATCTTTAACATAGTGTGTCCAGTTTTGGCTCTCTTACAGGAAAGACACTGACAATATTAAATGGCCACTGAGATGATTAGTGTTCTGGAGCAATTTTGCTCAAGGAGAGGCTGAGAAAACTAGATTTGTTCACCCTTAGAAATAGGAGGCTATGGGAGTAATGTTACTGCTGTCTTCAGCTGCCTCATGAAAGGATATCGAGAGCCAGACTCTTTGTAGATGTGGTGTACAGTGATAAAACAAGAGAGAAAACACAAGTTGCAGTAAAGAAATTCTGATTAGGTATCAGGAGACGAATGCAATATGGGGAGTGAAAAAGTGGCGTAAGTTTGCCACAGCAATAGTAGTGTCTAACTTTGGCGATAGTTAGAATGTGACTAGGTCCTGAGCAACCTTTTTGATGATGTCTCTGTTTTGAGTGTGGGGTTGGACCAGACTCTGGTTGATTTCTTTAGTCAGAATTATTTGTGATTCTGATAATGACACCAGTAAGGGTATAATGTATCTAGTGCAGAAAGTGTAGTTTACTTTCAGAAGATGAATTGGTTTAAAAAAAATCAAATGAACAAACAATACTAAAAAATCCCCAGCATTAAAAAAACAATCTGTAAAGGACTGTTTAGGGAGAAGATTGTGTAACTTTTCTTCTGTTAGTTTTCAAACAAAAGGTTTTTTTTTTCTCCTGATAGGCAAACCATTTGAGATTATAAAACTGGTAGAGTTTGTCTCTTTTAATAGAAAGCAACACTGGCAAATACTTGTGCACACAGCACTTGCAGACTAATAATTAGTCCTGTAACTGATGTCTGACACTTTTCCCAGACAGCCTGAGTTCATTTCAAACCCCATGTTGCATGGCGAGGTAGGACTCTCAGGGTATTTCTGTATGCACCGTGAGGGAGGTAAGATGATCTTTTTGGATGGTGTAGTGAAAAAAAAAGTGTTTCACATGCAAAGAAAAGGTCAGCAGCAGCTCCTTTAGAGTGGTCATCTGTCCAACGCTGTGATTTCTCACTCACACACACGACTGAAATGACTTCACTTAATGGAAGACGGAAATATTTTACCAGATTGTCTGTCATCTTATCTGCTGACATTATGGTGTTAGTGAGAATTGGGGTTTGAAAGAGTTCATATTACCAGGATAGATCATTTGTAGTGAAACAGAGGTCTTGAGGATTGCCTGCTCTCTCCTCGCTGTGAAATAACTGACTTGTGTCCCTGGAGCAGGGACAGGCTCTTTCTTGATTGTGTTCTGGTAGCTGTTATCCTTTTACTGGTCCATGTTGTTTTTAAGCGTTCATTACTCTGCATGGGTTTTGTGGCTTTCAGAACGACACAGGTATTTTTCTTGGCAAACAATTACAGATAATGCAGCTTTCTACATGTGTGAGTTCTGATGGGGATGTTCTGTTATGATACATTACAGGACATCTTAATTACAGGCAAATTTCTAACCTTATGTTTTGCCACTCTTGGGCTATTTTTACCACATTTCACAGTTGTCTAAACACACTTTACCTGTGTCTTTGGTGCACATGAGTGTGCATGCTGTGAAATAATAATTACAGATCTGCAAGAGCTCCGAAGTGTTTGAAGACTGAAGTAGGGGAGAAAACTTGCTCAGTTCTTACATTCTAGAACTTTGGCTATAGCTTTCCATTTTCTTAAAGCTTCCCTTTTTATCAACTGGCTAACATTTAAGAACTTTAGGTTGTATCTGGAAGTCAGTTTTTTGATATAGATATAAATTGTACAGCTGGAAAGAGTAATTCTGCTTAAAGGAGTGCAAGCAAGAAATACAGAATATTTTTAAAAAATCATTTTGAGCTTTTTAACATACTTCAAGGTTTTCTCATTAACAGGCGACTCTTAAAACTGAAATTGACCCCCTCCCTCTTCAAATGATACTCTTGCCCCTTCTGCTGCTGAAGAGTTGAGAAAAAACTTCCTTCTATATGAGCATTTGTTGTTGTAGTGTAGGGCTTATACCATCCAGTTCTTTTAAGTAAAGAGCCCTTTATGCTCAGTTGTTGTCTCTCTATTCTATAAATCATTGTGCATAGGTGTATATATATATATATAGAATACACCACAAAGAATTAATTTTACTCTGTTAACAAGTGTAATAACAGTTTATAAGGAGTATTCCTTTAGAAAAACGTACTTTCAGCAAAGTCAGTTTGCTGATATTTTAAAGTTGGTTATTTTCTACAGCAGCGTCAAGTTACTGATGGTGCGCTGCGATAAAGGCGTATCGGTTGTGCCAGATACACTATTTAAAGTACGCAACTTTCTTGCTGTGACACTGTTTTGGTTTTCAGCCTAGAGAAGAAAAAGCAGCTTTCCTCTAAGTACTTGAAAAGGAATATCTTTTGAAAATGCTGCTTTAGAGCACTTCTAAAAACACACTTTCTAAAGTCTTTTTATTTAATACATGGTGAGTATGTATCGTGTTTGTGTAAAATCCACAGCTTTCCCTGGGAGAGAGGGATGACACGCTTTTGTCTTACATATGGTGTGTATACTATTTACACATGTTGCAAATATGAAAGTCTTAGATTCATAGTCTACTGAAGGGCTGAGTTCTGCTGTCTTGATTTCACTTACATTCAGAAGGTGTGGGACAATCATCCTTTTACTAAATGGTCAATTTTGAACCGCACAGTTTATCCCTTACATCAGTATTGCAGTTCTTCAGTGATGCTGTGAACTTGTGTCTCATTTCAAGCAAAAAAGTAATTTTTTTTTTCCTCCTTGAAGTTTTTTGTATCCTGGATCTTTAGGAACGCTATTCTGAAGGATCTGTTGTTTTTCCTTATAAACATCAGAAGTCATCTGACCTAAAGTAATTTCATATTCCATTTTTGTCAGTTCAGCCTAAAGACTGACTTTTGAAATGGCTATCTCCTGTGTAACCAGGTTTTGTATGGGTTATGGCTGTCTAGTCTATGCATGCAAGCATTGCTTAATAAGGCTGTGATGTTGAGTATTTTAACTTTTTTTAATAAAATGAATTAATCCCCTTTTGACTCTTTTGATCAGCAAGATCATAACTCTTTATTTACATGGCTTAGTCTAGTGGAAGTAATTTTACCTTTAGGAATGTAGGGTCTGTCAGCCCTGGGATTTATTCCATGCTGTGTTACATCTTGCTTCTGTTTGATGTTCTCTTTAAATGCACTGGAGCACACTTGCGTGTTTGGACATGCCACACTCTTCTCATGCTGCTGAAATAATGGAGCGTGTCTGCTAAGTGGGATATGTTAAATGAAAGTGAAGTAAAATTGTAAGGATTTCTATGCTCTAGTTGTGGTGCATTTAATTTTCCTTCATTTTTAGTCTCTGACATCCAGCTTCCTGATGTGATTTAAAAACTTTCATCCACATTGAGCATTTCAAGCTGTAGACTGCCAGTGTTTGTTGCTGCAGCAAGAAGGGCTTGCACCTCAAAGAACTCATTTGGGAGTTTGTAGTGTGCCTTTTCTTCATTGCTCATGACCCTTAGTTCTAATCAGTTTATGCTTTTCAATGCATTACTATGAGTTGAATTTGCTTCCTGTACACTCAGCTGAGTTCCAGAGACGGTCCAAGCAAGTGAAGGTCAAGGACAGAGCTTGATGAAGAGAAATAAAGTGGAAGAAAACAAAAACCACTTGCCAGTGGCAGCATCGAGATGTTCATGCAACAGCACTGTTGAAGATACTTTAATTTTCTGTAAGAGATTTTGTCCCTGTACTGATTGAGAGGAGCTTCTGTCTTCAAAGTTGCACCTGGGCTTGAGCTTGTTATAAAGGTGTTTGCAACACATCTGAGACAGCAGTGTGTGACGCCTAATTCTGCTGGTATCCAGGCTGTATAATTTACCAGAATACTGAGAGAACTTTCAGAAATGTTTAGAAGCTCGATGCCTGTAGTTAGAGTTCACTGGAAATTCTTTTTGCTTCAAACCTTGACCAGTGTTGGATACCTTATTGTAGATTAAATTTCTGGTTTAATCAAGTGTTGAGTCTTTCCATCTGTTTCCAAAAGACTTGAAATATATTTGTGGTCTGATATTTTGGATCGCTAGAGGCTTATCTGTAAGAAAGAGTTATTAATAGCTCAAGTTTTGCTTCTAAGTGACAGTGATCTGTGCATGCAAATCATTCTCTACGTATGGTGAAGGTCTTTAGCTCTGGCTAGTTGTGGCTGAAGGCTTGAAGGAAGATTTAGCAGTTGTTCAGGTGACCTGATCGTTTTATAGATACAGAAGTGCTCCTGGTCCTGCAAGTGTGGTTTCAGAATCTCACATGTTCTGAAAGAAGATGCACAAGTTGACTCACAGTTTGGAAGCAGGTTTGTAAATTGCCCTATGCTTATCCCAACACAGAGAGCAGGGTGCACCTATAGAGGTTTTCTGTCACTCCTGTGTTGTAGTGTAGCTAACTCAAGTTGACTGTACTGAAATGAGGTAAAGTGTGAGGTCAGGAGGAGGGAAGATGACTCACAGTACTGGTATCTAGTGCACATCTTCACCTGTGAGGAACTTGCAGACTCTCACATTATTGTCCTGTGGTCTTGCAGAAGGAACTGGGAGTTGCGTGCACTAAAGTGCCACTCTAGGAATTTTCATTTCTTACATTTCGCTTACATTTTTTTTTGTACAATTTTAGTTTGAGGCTGACCTTACAGGATTATGGGGTTTCTGTAGACTAATACTCTGTGTGACACTTTATCTCTGCCTATCAAAGTGTGTTGGCCGCAGATAGTGTGCAGTGTGTAGCACATCATCTCGTTTCACAGTTAAGTTCGTGACAACAAGAGCTTTGAAGGCAACTTCCCATAATGTTATCAGAACAACTCTTTAAAATAGAATTTTCTGGAAAAATGAGTATCAAAATTTTACAGAAAATTAACAATTTCCAAAACAGGTAAATTGTTTTGAGGGAGAAAACATTTCTTGAATGTCTATTTTTCTTTTTTTTTTTCCTGAAACAGATGTTTTAATAACCTGGACCTCACAACTGTTTTCTGTTATGTCTCTAGTTAACTAGTGTAAAAAACTTCTGTTCTCTAAAGTGATTACTTTTGACTTAGCCAGAAGAGGTTGTTTTAAGAACTTAGGTAAGGTGTAATGCATCATAGCTACTGGGTTTATTTGGGTTTGTGTTTCTTTAGAATGAAAAAAACATTTTGGATTACAACTTACAGTTTCTCATCATTTGTAAGCTGTTAAAATGCTTTACTTCAAATACTTGCAATTAAAATCTGTGATATGCTTTTTAAATACTTTTCAGTAATGTTGATTCTAAGATTTTGTGGGAGATACTAAAGTGCAATTAGGTCATATTTTTAGATCAACACGTGCTCTCTTGAAAAAAACTAGATTAAAAAGCTGGCTGCTGATTGCTATTTAGCAGACTTCCTCTTCAGGATTGTGGTGTGTCCGTGTTCCCATTACAGTGTGCTCATAACAAAACCCGGAACCACACCCCATTGTATTACTCTAAATTCACTCTGCTTGCAGTTGATGGGTTCTCTCCCCCTGTTGATCTCCTCAGTCTGAGCAGCTGTTTGCTGGAAAGCACGTGATGGACCCCCGAATTTCCATCAGTCCAGGAAGAACTATCTTTTGGCTAATGAAAAGTTAATAGACAGCATTATCTCTGGAATGAGTTGAGGAGGTGATTGAAAGCTTTGTTGATGTTAAATTTTCCCCAACATTTAACACTGCAAGTTAAACTTGTGTTCAACGAGCATCTTGTATTCTGCTGAAGAGGAAGATCATTGATCATGAAACAGATGTTACTGAAATGCATCAAAGAGTGGAATTGGGAAGATGGCACTTGTGATACCCAAAATAACAATAAGATATTTACTCTGCTAATTCAGTGAACTTTCACCGTGGCTGTACATTGTTAGCATGTCTGTAGCATTTATTTTTGCTCTGTCATTTGGAAAGTATAACTTCGTACTTCCAACATGTTTGTGAGGTTTCACTCAGCGCTTTGTCAGGAGCTCTATGGTCTTGTACACGTGATGTAGCCCAAGTGTTCAGATAGGTCCCTTCCACCTTAGTAGAGCTTACATTTTAATTGAAGCCTAAATAAAGTTTTGGTAAATAAAGTAAACTAAGTACTGGTTGCTGCTATATTGTGGTTGTTGAGGATGCACCCAATGGAATATTAAATGTGCATCTCTACTGAAAGAGCAGAAGGGGAGGTTGTCATGCAAAACAAAGGGCTTCTTTGCAGCCGTAGTCCGCATAGATCAAAAAACAAGGCAGCAGCAATAGCAATCTTCATGTCCTAAATTTACCACAAAGGTAGACCATAACTAGGTGGTTACTTTCAGGCTATGGATCTTTTGTCCTTGGATCCTTTTAGTGCTGCATGTCACTGTAAGCCATAGCTTCAGCTGTGATTGTGAATGTGGCTCTTTTCTCTCTTTTCTATTCTCTTCTGCTCACAAAAGTAAGGAAAGTGCTTTTAAGTAGAAGGCTGCATGTGTGCCAAGCAGTTACTGGAAGACATTTTGTATTTTGATCCTACCATTTTTCAGCGGGTCTTTTGAGACAGCCCTTTTTAAACTTTTAAACTTCTTCTTAAACATGTGCCTGCTGCAAGAAAGATTTTTGGACATAGTGTATTTGTACCTTGCGTTGCAGCCCAAAAGGTATACATAGCTTGACGGTACAAAAGTAGTAAACGTAATTTGAAGTCATAGCAACTTTGGATGATGAGGGTGTCACAGGAGAGCTTTTTGATATTGCTTGCAATCTATGGCTCAAAGAAAATGAAAAATTCTGTCTCAATGCTATGACAGACAATGCAAAGTACACTAAGCTCCCCAGTGCTTCACTGAAAAATTGAGGAGTAACTGCATTTGGTGGTAACCTCAGGATGTTGTTACTAAGGACTGATGTTGGCCTTATCGGTTTTATCCATGTATGGAGAAAGGGAGCCCAACTTCAGGAAACCAGGAAGACATTTATTACTCTTTATAGAACCTTTGTCATTTAGAGAGTTCTTGGAAGTCCTCCATCAGGAAGCTATTAGTACGTAGCATCTCAAAATATTTTTGTAGGAATCAGTTGTGTAAATGTCTCTTTGCTCACTGGCTTGGGCATATTCCGTGAAAGTTAAAACAAAGGTACTACCTTTACTGTATAAATGCAATTCAAGGAAAAGTGTGTATGATGTGACTACCAAGCCAAATCAACTCTTACATTTTTTAAACTGTGGTCAAAAAAGACCTTTGATTTAGGCATAAATACAAGAAATAGTTCAGTACCATTATAAACTCCAGTTTTGTTTGTAATGCTGTTCTGGTTTTTATAAAATTTTCTTCTGAAAGATTGTGGATTATACTTGGTTAGTTGGTTCCCATTTGTAGTCTCTGATCCTACTCATCTGTCAGATCACCTTTTTACATTAGTGATCTTGGTCTTAATCTTTCCCTATAAAAAGAAATTACTCTAAGTAAGCTGGAAACTTGGCCTTAAATTTCTTTTATGGAGGTGAAGAGAACTGGTTAACAAAAATGTGATTCACCATAGAAACAGCTCAGCCAATAGTATACATGCAGTAAATTAACTATTCCATGGTACTTTCATATTTGATACAGAACATAGCAACAAGATGATGGCTTGACAACAATAGCAGCTGCATATATTTTTTTTCCTTTTTTTTTAAAGAATGTTCTTGTGGGAAAAAATAGATTCCCTGGAAAGTAATTTGTATTACAAGTTTCATCACAAAAATTCTGTGGGTGGATACAATAGCCTAGAAATGAAATTAGAGATTTGTATAATAAATGATAGGTTTGATTTGATGTGACACTTCTAGTCTCTTACAAGTGACATAGCTACAGGCAATAGAATAATCTCTTCCCCTTGTGAAGATAAATGTTGTATCAGACCAAACTATCTTATATTAAATTACAACTTCCCTTTTTTTTTTTTACCATATGAAAAGATTCATGCGACTCTTCATTAAATAATAGCATGACCCAATTATAAGAGTACTTTGGCCAAAATGTCTTGAAGATATTTTCTACTATCGGGCATGTGATTAATTTATGTAGGGAACTGCCGTAACAGACCTGATCTGAATAAAGGAATTTTCCTTTATGCGGCATGTGGCATGATTGTGGCCGTACTGAGCTAGAAGGTGCTTTTCTTATCACAATTCAGCTGAAATCCTCAGATGGAAATGAAGTATGATAAGAGGAATCTGGTAGCTTGACTGCCTTACTTGCAGGGAAGAGGTTTATGGTATGTGTGGCTCTTATACAACTTGATTGTGCTCAGACCATTGTTTTTTCATGTTTTGGCAGAGAGAAGGAGCAAGAAAGGGAAGAACAGTTAATGGAAGACAAGAAAAGGAAGAAAGAGGATAAGAAAAAGAAGGACTCTGCTCAGAAGGTGGGTTTTGATATTTGAATTCTTTTATCCAGCTGAAACATAAGTAGTATTGGTGGTAATAAGATGTTAAGTTCTTTTTATTTGAACTTAAAAATTGGTTGTTTAGATTAGTGCTTCTTTGAAGACATTTTTTTACATTTTTTTTCTGGAACTGAAGTGTTTAACTTGGACATTTCTTCTTAGTGTGCTATGTAAAGTAAGCTTGTTTGATGTATAATATTTAAGTTACTTAATATGGCTTCTTTTGATCTCTCTCTACACAACTGCTGCATTTGAGGATGGATGTTTGTGGATGGAAATACTGATGGGCTTTTGCAATTCTTGCAGTAAAGTTGAGTAAATATTTGAGCAGGAAGATCCTTTTTTTTTTTTTTTTTTTTAATCCTTAGAGAAGTTTATATGAAATATTTACTACTGAAGATTCCATTTATTTTTTTGCGAAGTATTACTTGCATTTTACATTTTCTGTGGCTAATAGCACTTTTGCTGAAGTGTATCAGTTCAAGTCTGAGTTGTGGAGAACTTGTAAGTCATGAAGAATTGGTTCTGCTCAGAAAACGAGTTTGAAACTTGGTGTCTTAGAAGGTCTGTATTTTGCAAAAAAATCTGGTAGGTTGTTCTAGGAATTAACTTGACATATGAAATTGAGTCTCTTACAGCATTATCCATGCTTTTTACTGGTAAAATCCTTTCCAAGCTTCCCAGTATAAGATAGGTGCAACTACCCTGGAACAAGTCCAGCAAAATGTCTCTAAGATGATTAAGGGACTGGAGTATCTGACAAATGAGGAGAGGCTGGGAGCGTTATGGCTGTTCCTCCTGGAGAAGAGAAGGCTTGGGGGAACTCATCAATGTATATAAATACCTTGTGGAAGGGAGTAAAAAGATGGAGGCAGACTGTTCTTCACAGTGCCCGGTGGCAAAGCACAAGGCATTATGCACGTATTGAAAGTCCACTTAATCATAAAAAGACTCCTTTTTTGTGCATGTATATGACGGGGCAGCCACTGGAACAGGTTTCCCAGAGGGGTTGTGGTGCCTCTGTCCTTAGACGCGCAGAACTGAGTTGGATGTGGTCCTGTGCAATCTAGTTTTGATGATTTTGTTTCGAATTGAGGAGCCTTTGGGGGCCAGGTGGGGGACAGGGGTGGGAACTGTGGATTAGGTTTCCAAAGGCTGTCTCTTCCAGCCTCAGTGATTATGTGAAACTGAGAGAAGAAGGCTTTACTTTCTTTCAGTAGTCTGTCTTTCAGTTGCTTCAGTAACAACAGATCAGGTAATGAAAGACCAGGTGTTTACTCTTAGATTCTGTGGGTTTCTGCTGAGAACAGACAGCACCAACTTCAGTTAAATTTTGGCTTATCCAGGGTCTTTTTTAATCTGGCTTTTTCACCAATTTGAGTCTATCAGTTTAAATTGGGTGCAGATAAATGTGCCTGTCAGTTGTCTTCATCCAGCTGATACATCCCCAAATAACAGTGCAAAAGAGCAGTAGCTGCAGGATAAGATCTCTCCGGTATCTTTTTGCCTCAGTGTTGGTGCTGTTTAATGTTCAAGTACAAAAAATATATGTAGAAACCAGGAGGTGCAGACTTCACGAATAAAGAGTAGAGACTTGAGGATTATGTGCTGATATTCAGTGATAAAAGGGAAACTTGAAAAGGCTGTACTGATCATCTTGATAACAGTGCTATGTTTACTGAGGAATTGGTGCTTTGAATGCAAAAGAGATTTGCCAGCTTTCCTGTGTGGTCTCTCACCTACTAAGTTGTTCAGTACATATTCTGTGACACTCTCAGGAAGGGTAAAGACTAAGTAATTTAATCTCTAGAGGCCAAACTTCACAGTAATAGTTGGATATATATATAAGAATAGCAAAGCGGGCAGCCAGATGGACAAAATGTAAATGTGTGTGTTCATTCTTAGTGAGTGTGGTGTTCACCAAATAAGTAGCAATGATTTCAGGGTACCATTTTCAAACTGAGTTTGTTTAACATGAAACAATTGTTCCATCTGGATCATCTGCAACTTAAAAAAAAAAAATCACTTAAAGAGAGGTTATACAAGCAAGTTCACAGCTTAAATATACCTGTGGTTGGTGTGCAGGGCTGTTTGGTAGCTTGTCAGTAGGCTGAGCTTTATTCCACTTTCCCATTCACTATAGCTGCTCCCACCCTGCTGATGATCGTAGGTTACCCACAGAGAGATGACAGCTGTCGATCTGAGACACTGTCACATTTTTTCAGCTTTTGAATTTTAGACAAAAACAATCACAAAACCAGATCATTTTGACTAGGAGAGAAAGACATTATAGGCAGAAGTTTTTTGGTTGTTTTTTTTTCATCTAAAGTAATGTATTTTTATCATGTAGAATTCTTCAAAGATTCGGTAAAATGGCTTTTTTCCAAGTAGACAAGTTACTAATTTACTGAACATGTCTACTGTTGACTATAGTAAACTTATCAGCATTACCAGATAGTATTAATGAATTTTTGTTTTCCCCTTTTCCTTTAGTGTGAAGCATCAGGGTCAATTAAGTGTGTAACAGAATTTTTAACTGTTACAGAAGAAGATGTTAAGTTGATGCATACAGAATTTTTCATAAGTGAGGTTGAAAACTGATGTCTAGCTTGGTACAGACATGGTTTTGGTACAGATGCATTTTTATTGTCTTTGAGACTTTGGGACAGTGTATGTCTGTGAAGTTAAAATGCTTAAGATTTTGTATTTTAGTGAATGTTCCACTTTGCATATTGCAGTTCTCATCTTTGCAAAGTAAATGATGCCATAGCAATTTAGTGCAGTTTGTCTTTTTATTCTTTACCATACAAAGGAGTTCTGGCTTGGTTAGTTTCAACAATAAACTGCTTTTTACTTGTGCTTTCATTATTCTATACTGCTACTGTGTGCTTTCCAGAATTATGGACTAGTTCAGCAATTTCTTTTAAGAATAGGTGTCATAGAACCTGACACATGATGATCTTTAGGGTTTTTTCATTATTGTGTAGTGGAACTCATGATGGACAGGTTCAAAAAATGCTACAATACACACGATTCCAGAGAATATACCAGTGATGTGTTTGTCGCTACTGTTGCTTGAAATCTGCTATGCTGAAACAATGTAGGATACAGCAAAACCCATATTGAGTATGTTGGCCAGCGTGAATGCTTATTTCAGTCATTGACTTCTTGTTGCATTCGGTAGATTTCCTTTATAGATGTTGTTGGTACTTTTTGTAGCTGTGGAAATGAATCCAGTAAAGTTTAGAATTACTTTTCCTTGGAAGAGATGTTCTGGGAAAGGTGAAGTGGGAAGATGGCAGAGAGACAGACTGCTGTGGTTACTTCAGGCCCCAACAGTCTGCTGTAAGGATACTCTCATAGAAGGAAGGCTTTGTTACACTTTAACTGCAGTACTTCACCTCCAAAATCTGAGAGAACTGTCATGCTATAGCGCTTGTGTTTGTGCTTTGGAAGCCATGTTTGGGATGAGGAAGAGGGTTGAGTACTTAAAATCGTAATGAGTGAAGTAATGATTCTTTTTGCCATGGACTTTTGCACCAGAGTTATTACAGGATTTGTAGTACTTCTGAAAACTTCGTGTGTGTGTATATATATATGTGTGTGTGTATGTATATATAACTAGGAATACTGTTTAGACTTGTAGTTCATCAGTTGGTTGTTTTCACTCAACAGTAAATTCTGTTCTTGTGCTAATATATTAAGGTTGTGATTTAGCACAACCTGTTCAATGTTTGTTTTGAGCTGCTTAAAACTATTATTTACATTCTTGCTCTTAATTTGCAGGTCACAGATCAAAAAACCAAAGGTAAGAATCTTTGATCCTAAGGAGTACTTTTATTGACTTGAGCCAAGATTCAGATCTTGATCAAAACTGTTAGAAAAGGAAGGGGACTTATGAGTCAAGATGAAATACTGAATATGAGTATTCAGGAGAAACGAAAGTTGAGGTGATTAAAATGGAGAACCTACAACTATTCTGCTGATGTGTTGTCAGCATCAAAATACTTGAAGAAAGAATGAAGATTGTGGATAAGATAGGTTACCTGAAATGCTCAGTTCTCTGTTTTACAAGGGTTTTAGACAAATAACCAAAGACTGAAGCCACCCTTATAAAGGGAATGAAAGACAGCAAAAGTACTGCTTATAGTGAGGTACCAAAATGATTGAAGATTACTTGGGTTTGGAAACTTAAAATCAGGCACATAAAAGTCCAGTAAAGAAAGGCAGGACTGATGAGTCAGCATCTTGAAAGTTGAACTAAATAACTTAGCTGATGTAAAAATATATTTAGTCTTGTTTTGTGTATCAGTTTTTGATAAATTTTGTGGGGAAACTGCCATCAGTGAAAGAAAAAGACTAAAATAGTAACTTGATTTTATGGCTAACAAGACTTTTTTGGGGTTTGGGCGACGAAGCCTATATAGAGAAAGCAGAAAACCCTTACAAAAATAAAATGTGGAGAACAATGCATTCATGTTGCCAAAGAGAGACCCACTCGTGTTGATCTCACATTTGTAAAAGTAAAAGTTTTACTGATTATGCTTCGTTTGTCTAAAGGCTCTTAAGCAAATTTTGTGATGGTGTTAGCTCCTCAAGGATTTGTGGTTTTCTTCTCCTATACATAATAGTCCTCAGGACCAGCTTGTCTTTGCTTATAAGGGCACCTGGTGACCAGCGAGGAAACCTTAAGTGAACCAAATACGGTTACTCTGTGTAGGACTGTCTTTTGGGTGAGAGTCAGCTATTACTGCCTTACTTAAGAGCAGCACAGAGAACTCAGATTTGTTAACTCTGAATCCAGGAAGAGGCAGGTTATTTTCCATCTTTTTGTTTGTTTAGGCAGTGACTATGTAGCCTAGTAAACAGGTGAAAACTTGGGTTCTGATTTCAGATCTCCCATAAAGATGATGCATAACAATCCAAAAACCAGTTGAAGATCAGGAAGATGGAGCCAGTTATATTTGACTGCTCATATTTTAAAATGACTCATTGTCTAGGGTATATTCTTTGCCAACTTTACATTTGCAAGCAGTTTTGGGCTTAGAGCAAAATATTTGATGAAGGTAGAGTTTCATCCTGGACTAGAGTTGCACATGGAAGCAAAAGGTCTGCTGCTACTGCTTACTACTGCTTCTTTAAATTGTTCTTGGTTGTTGAGAAGGTGGAAGCTGCACAATAATTCAGAGATTAAATACTGAAAGCAAAGAATCACAGTGAGTTCTTGGGACTAACACAAGTTTAAGTGGAAAAACTTCGATGGAACATTCTTCCTATTTTTAGTGCCCGAAGTGACGAAACCAAGTTTAAGCCAACCAGTGGCTGCCAGCCCAATTGGCAACTCTCCATCGCCACCAGTCAATGGTGGCAACAATGCCAAAAGGGTGGCAGTGCCGAACGGACAACCGCCAAGCGCCGCCCGCTACATGCCTCGGGAGGTGCCGCCGCGATTCCGTTGCCAGCAGGACCACAAAGTGTTACTGAAACGTGGGCAGCCCCCTCCGCCATCCTGTATGCTCCTTGGGGGTGGAGCAGGGCCTCCCTCCCCAGCAGCACCAGGAGCAAACCCAAACAACGCACAACCAGTGACAGGAGCACTGCTGCAGAGCGACAGTGGGACTGCAACAGGCGAGTGATGATAATAAATAATATTAAATGAACGTGTTGGTGTGTGGCAGAAAAGGGATGGCTGAAATTGTGCATAAGCCTGTCATTATATAACAAAACTCCTCAGACTGCTTTTGGAGAGCTTCTACTGTTTCAGTGTACAGGCTTCTGTTGGCAGCAGTGGATAATTTTTACTACTAGATGGAAGAAGAGGTTTAATTTTTTTCAAGTATGTTTTGAGTGGTTTTAATTGGTTGCTGAAACGCTCTGTGGCAAGGTAAACACAAGGCGTAAATAAACAGCGTTTTATGGTTGTCACTGAGTAGTTCTTAATGGCTCTTCAGGTTTATTTGACATGAATTTCCTGTCTTGTCACATTTTTGTATCTGGTAGAACAGACATGTAGATGCCGGATCTGCAAAGGGCAGGTGTCTGTCACGTCCTGTCTGGATGAAAAAGAAAGATGACCTCTTGCGCCTCACTTTTTTTTTTTTTGTAGTAATCTTGTTTTTTCTACTTAGATAAGCCTTTTTGTACAGGTGGCAACTGTTCTGTTTTTACTTTTCCATTCATTTTGTATTCCAGAAGATAAATTGATTTTAGGATTAATTGTTTTCTGAGCATGGGGAAGTTACAGCTGCTCTTGAATTTTTTAGACCCTTGCTGAATTGCAGTAGCTGTAATATTTCTTCTTAAATTATAATAGTGGAACAAACAAAATTCCACTCAAGATATCTGCCTTTTAACGAAGGACTTGGGTGACCTGAAAGGTCAAGGACAACTTCAATTATAACAATAAGGATTTTTTAAAAAGAAATATTAAATACTTAAAAGTCAGAAAGAAGAAAATAGCAATACCAGTATGTCTGAGTTTTCTTCGAAAATCATGCCAGATCAATGGGATGGTGATTTTTTTTACCATCGTGGAAATCAAACTTTGTTTAGTTCTCTGTGGTTCGGAATTAAAAACAGATGACTTGTACAGAATCAAGTAAGCTAGATGGGATGGCTGTCCTTATTAAAAAGGATTCAAGGAGAATTAATAATTCCGTTTGTTTTGTGGTTTCACTACTTGAATTCATTTGTAGCAAATCCCTGTTTGATAGATTATTTATCTTGTCTTTGATAATTGCTGTTTAATAAAGGAGAAAGTGAATGTCTTGGAGATAACTGATTTGGATGAAACACGTGAAAGAAACTGTGCCCCAAAGTCTATCGTTCTATATAAAAATCCTAGCACTGGTATGCCTTCACAGTTATTGTAGTAGACTGACTAAGGAGAATTTGTGGCAGTGAAGCATTCAAAAAGTTTTCAAAACTTCTCATAAGCAGCACTTTTTTGCTGTTGGGTATACTATATGAGGACCATTGATGGAAGTATTTTGAAAGGCTCCTTAAGTTATATATAATTATTTGACATCTAATATATGTTTTTCTGAGGCTGAAATTTGATATTATGAATCCTCATAGTTTTTACATTTCATTTAATGGTTCATTAACAACTAAGATGTTACCTGGCTGTATTAGCCAGTGGTTAGTTGCATTACCCTGATACAAGTCAGGAGTGCCAAGAATATGGGTCCTTGAGACCTGCCTCACCCCATCCATTTTTCTGCACCCTAACAAGTTAACTGGGCTGGGGAGTTGACTTGTATTAAAATTAAATCAGGTTGGTTTTTAAAGCTAATTTTAGTCCGGATGACTTTTACCCATTCACCTAACTGACTATCAGTGAGAGCATACGTGCTAGCATGTGAGAGTAGGTATGCCAGAGGAGCAAGAATGGACAGCTGGACAGAAGAGAGACCAGGGCTGTCCTTAGGTGCTATATCAAAGTGCTTGGGGAAGTGCAGTGTTACCTGCCTCGTACATCATTTATCCCACCTCAGATCTGGCTGTTGACAAACTGAACTTCAGGTGGGGCCCAATTCAGTTGAGCATATATGCACTGATACTGTGGTTAATTCATGTCACATGAAAGAAAACAAAAGCAGGTTCCCAAAGGGGAATATAATGCAGCTTACCTACTTGTTCCCAATCTTATACATAGGTGGTGTTGGTGGGGATTTAATATTAAAAGCCAACATGTAATGCTTCTCCACATGGACCTTTTTCTACCAGGATTGAAATCCTTCTGTCAAAACTAGTGCCCTGAAAGATGACACCAAGTATACTATTGTCTCATACCAATACACGGAATTGAGATGGTGGGTGTTCTATGTAGTTCTTCCAGTAGCAGTGATAATTCAGGACATACAAGACAGTTTTGGACAGTAAGGTTTAAATTTTATTGGTGCAAGTCTTTCAATAATTATGCTTATTGCCGCTGTCAAATATAGCAAGGGGGAAGGCTGGTTTCATAAAACAATCCATTAAATTGTGTCTTAGCGTGCTGTATGTGAGCAAACACCCCAATCTTAATACTTTTAGAACGTCTTCACAGAAATGAAATGCTCTGTTAAAGTCACTGATTTGAAGATCTTGCTAAGTTCATAGCTGCCTATGCATCATGCATTTGCGGAATCATTTCTAAGTTCAAAAGACTGCAGTCTTTTGAGCTTGTCTTTGTCTGTCCTCCTTAAGATCTTCCTGTGATCTGTCTAATCAGAAAGTTTTTTAATTGGAAGGAAAAGAAAAAAGGGTTACTCTGTGCTAAAAAGACAGATAAAAATATCAGTGGAGTCATACTTCCTTGCTATTGTTCAGTTTGCATTTGAGGTTAAAGCAACAGAAGGAACAGAATGTACTTGGGAACTGCTTGATCTTTTGGATCTTGGCAAGTGGGGTTTAGTGGGTGAAGACAAACTACCGTTCATCAATATTCAGAGCTTACAAGGGAGTTCTAACCTTGCTGTAGAGTCTGGATCTTTATTGGTGGCCCTCAGTGAAGGGGGATCCGGAAGGCATTCATTGGATGTTCATTGTTTAAGCTAATGAACTGAAAGCCTCAGACAGGCACTGAAAGCTGATCTTATATTCTCTTGAAAGTATTAGCAACCAGAAATTGTGATCTTTACTTTGGAATATATGACACAGGAATTGAGGCTGAGAGGGGAGTTACCCAGTTTTTTAAGCTGTTTGCCTTATTTTCATGGAAGCTGTCATATGAGCCACTACTGGTAGTAACAGTGTATATTCAGTTCTGAATACTGCTGCAGCTGTTACTGTGGAGTTTATGCTCTGCAAAATAAGTGGGATAACTGATGTCAAAAATCTGATGTTCTATGTTTGTGAATAATACGGATTATTAATTACCTTTTTGGGTGTTTTGTTTTTTTTTTCTTTTAGATTCAGCAATTGGAGGTGCTGCTGTTTCAAATTATGCAAATTCCACTTGGGGTCCTGGAGCCTCCTCCAACAGCGGCACCAACGCCAACCCAACTCACATCTGGGACAAGGTGATTGTAGACGGGTCTGACATGGAAGAGTGGCCTTGTATTGCCAGCAAAGATGCTGAGTCTTCTTCCGAAAACACCACCGATAACAACAGTGCCTCGAACCCTGGCTTGGAGAAGAACGCTCTGCCAGGAAGCACCACTAGTAACAAAGGAAAAGGAAGCCAGTGCCAGTCTGGAAGCGCTGGAAACGAATGTAATCTTGGGGCCTGGAAATCTGATTCCAAGGCTAAATCTGTTCAATCTTCCAACCCTGCTGCCGAGAGTAACAATGGACTAGGTAATTGGAGGAACTTGAGTGGACAAGACAGAATCAGTCCCAGTTCTGGCTTCAGCAACTTTAACCCAAATAGCAACCCATCTGCTTGGCCGGCACTGGTTCAAGAGGGCAATTCTAGGAAAGGAACTCTGGAATCTGATAGTGGTAGCTCCAATGCACAGATTAGCACAGTAGGTCAGACCTCTAGGGAACAGCAGTCAAAGATGGAAAATGCGGGTGTTAACTTTGTCTCTGGCAGAGAACAGGCTCAAATTCATAACACTGATGGACCAAAAAATGGAAACACTAACTCCTTGAACTTAAGTTCACCAAACCCTATGGAGAATAAGGGAATGCCCTTTGAAATGGGCTTGGGGAACCCTTCCAGGAGCACTGACACCCCTTCTCAAAGCACTGGAGAAAGAAAGACTGGGAGTGTTGGATCTTGGGGTACAGCTAGGGGGCCTTCTGGAACTGACACAGTCTCTGGGCAGAGCAATTCTGGAAACCATGGGAACAATGGAAAGGATAGAGAGGACTCCTGGAAAGGAGCTTCTGTTCAAAAACCTAATGGGTCAAGAAGTGATTCTTGGGATAACAATAACCGGTCTACGGGTGGTGGGTCTTGGAACTTTGGCCCTCAGCATGCAAATGAAAGCAAATGGGGTGAAGGGAACAAATTAACATCTGGGGTCTCTCAGGGAGAATGGAAACAGCTGTCTGGGTCTGATGAACTGAAGATTGGAGAGTGGAGTGGTCCAAACCAACCAAATTCTAGCACTGGAGCATGGGACAATCAAAAAGGCCACCCTCTTCCTGAAAACCAAGGCAATTCCCAGGCTCCCTGTTGGGGAAGATCTTCCAGCTCTGCAGGAAGTGAGGTTGGAGGTCAAAGCACTGGAAGCAACCACAAAGCAGGAAGTAGTGACAGTCACAATTCTGGACGCCGATCATACAGGCCTACGCATCCTGATTGCCAGGCAGTCCTGCAGACTTTGCTGAGCAGGACTGACTTGGACCCCCGAGTGCTTTCAAACACTGGCTGGGGCCAGACTCAAATTAAGCAAGATACCGTGTGGGATATTGAAGAGATGCCACGGCCCGAGGGGAAGTCTGATAAAGGAACTGAGGGGTGGGAGAGCTCTGCCACACAGACAAAGAACTCAGGGGGCTGGGGCGATGTACCCAGCCAAAGCAATCAAAACAAGTCTGGATGGGGTGAGCTCTCAACCCCAACAGAGTGGAAGGACCCCAAAAGTACTGGAGGATGGAATGACTATAAGAACTCTAATTCTTCTAATTGGGGAGGAGGAAGGCAAGAAGAAAAATCATCTTCCTCTTGGAATGACAGCTCTAGTAAGGATCAGGGGTGGGGTGGACGTCAGAGTAATCAAGGATGGTCTTCTGGAAAGAACGGTTGGGGTGAGGAAGTTGACCAAACAAAAACCAGTAACTGGGAAAGTGCAGGAAACAAGCCAGTGTCTGGCTGGGGTGAAGGTGGGCAAAATGAGATTGGAACTTGGGGTAATGGTGCAAATACAAGCTCTGCTTCAAAGGGTGGATGGGACGATTGTAAAAGAACTTCAACGTGGAATGAGACGGGTCGACAGCCCAACTCCTGGAACAAGCAGCAGCAACAACAGCACCAGCAGCAACAGCAGGAGTCTTCTGGTTCCTGGGGTCCACCGCCCCAAACTCCAAGTAATGGGCGGCCTCCAAACCCAAACTGGAACAGCGGACCACAGCCAGCTGCCCCCAAAGAGGAGGAGCCTAGTGGCTGGGAAGAACCTTCTCCACAGTCAATCAGTCGAAAAATGGATATTGATGATGGCACTTCAGCGTGGGGAGATCCTAGCAGTTATAACTACAAGAATGTGAATCTGTGGGACAAGAACTCACAAGGAGGACAGGCCCCACGGGAGCAGAGCCTGCCTACTCCAATGACTAGCAAATCACAAGCATCAGGTACTAGTCTCATTCCTTTCTTCAGCAAGCTCGTATGTATGACTATAACCTTAATGCGTAAGAGAGATGCTTTTAGCTTCCAATTTCTGATAGTTTTATTCTGTAAAGAAACCCAAATTCTTACTTGAATATTTGGTTCTGCTTTTAAAGTGTCTTTAAAATTTGAATCAATTAGTCCTCTGCTTGTTGTGCCTCTGTAACTGTGATCTGAATACTGGTCACCTTGCCAGGAAAAGAAAATGTTTGCTAGCTGACAAATCTGCATGTTCAATTTGAGCTCTGAAGAACGGGTTGAATTACAGAATCAAAACCTTTAAGACTGAGTCCAGCCGTAAACTTAATAATCCCAGCACTGCTTAATCCGTGACTAAACCATGTTCCTCAGTGCAGGTTTTTTAAATACCTCCAGGGATGGTGACTCAACCACTTCCCTGGGCAGTCTGTTCCAGTGCTGGACAATACTTTTGGTGAAAAGTTTTTCCTAATACACAGTTGAAACCTGCCCTGGTGCAACTTAAGGCCACTTCCTCTTGTCCTATTTCTTGTTACTTGGGAAAAGAGACTGCCCCCACCGTGTCTACAGCCTGCTTTCACGTAGTTGTAGAGAGCAATAAGGTCTCCCCTGAGCTTCCCTTTCTCTGGACTAAATAGCGTTTTTTATATTTAATTATTGGAGAAATGGGGAGAAAATCTTTACTTATTTTTAGTCAAAAACCTTTTGCTCTGAAACACTCAGTTAACACTTGAAATTGAGCAGGTCTATGACTTAGTTTTTAGTCAAATTTGGCTTTGCTGTATGATAAAGAATACTTAGAAAAGTATTTTCTTCTTTGGAATAAGGACAAGAAAAAGTTACATAGCCTGGAAATATACTAAGATATTATTGCTGTGTAATCTTTTCCTCTGACTCAAAGGCACTTAAAGAATGTTATCTTGGTTTAATATGTACTGCAAATACGTCCTTTCTCTTTATTCAGTACATAAAACCCCTAAGTTAGATGCTTGTAATTAGTCACAGAAGTTCACAGACAGGAAGACAGTATTAGATGTGGGGTTCATGTTTAACCTGGGAAAAGAGTATTACTCATCATAGCATTCTCTTCCTTTTCATCCCTGGAGGTCAGTGCCCACTCTAATTTAGTTGTGAATGATTGTCAATTCTGTTGCACCCACGCTACTGAGAACCTAAAGCCCTCAACAAGAAGAGCGAAGCAGTAGATTAATGACGTGGTGCTGCACTGCAGTAAATACTTCATTGTCTAAATGGTCTGTAATGAAACCTCTTTCTCCTTTGTGCAGTCTGGAGCAAAAGCACTCCACCTGCTCCAGATAATGGTACGTCCGCCTGGGGTGAGCCAAATGAAACCAGTCCCGGGTGGGGTGAAGTAGATGATACAGGAGCATCGACTACAGGCTGGGGGAATGCACCTTCCAACGCCCCGAATGCCATGAAATCTAGTGAGTATAGGCCAGATACCAGTTTCTTTGCAATTGCCCTGGAGATTTTTTGTTTGGCCTTTTGACATAGGTCACCTGTGGAGGAATTGTTATCTGAGGCCTAAAAGCAGTGTTGAATGTTATTATAGGATTTTGATGGATGAGTATTAAGTGCTTGTAAATGACTGAAACTTTGTCTTTTAAGGTAGTAAAAAATTTCCTAACTAAGCAATTAAATGGGCAGCTCTGATGCTGGAAGTGCTGAAACACTTTTCCAGTAAGGAAATGTGTGTTTTTCTCTTTTTCTCTGGCTGCCTACTTGTTATGTGATAAGTCACTTTTTCTGATCGTATCAGGAAAAGGAATGCACAATACTGACAAATTCCCCTGTGGAGGCTATTACATGATCACCTATGCTTCGATAATGCAACTTGGCTTTGAATGCATTTTTTTAATTGTATAAGTGAGAAAAATTGTAAGTCTTAAGAACTGCACTTTGTGGTCAAACCTAAATGCCTACAGAAGTGTCTTTCATGAATGAGATGTTGAAATACTTTGAAATTTTACTTCGAAGTTAAAACTTCGCTGTATTAAGAGTTTTTGTGAATATTATTTTTGATTATGTAAGTTGTTTGTATAATTTTTATTTCAGTCTTTTTAAGGAAAAAACAACAAACAAAACCAATGTTATTTCCAAACTCAGTAACATTTGGATGTGAAGTTTCCTGCAGGAGCTACTGATGATACACAAGTGTTACTGGGCTTGACTGATGATGCCCACTGTAAAACTGTTTACAGCCCAGAAGTTGCTTTTGCAATATGTAATTGTTTGAAATGAAATGCTGTGTAGATAGTATGCTGTTGGGTCATTCTCCCTTCCTCCCACCCCAATTAAATAATTTGGCCATTTCTGAAACAAAAAATCTTTGCTTCATTAGTGTTATCATTATAGCAGACTTTTGTGGATCACAGGCTTCCCGTGCCTGCCACACAAACTTGGCACTTTGAGGATGCTGAGTTTAGATGGATGTCTTCTTTTATCTATAAAAAGGCACCCAAATTAGAACTTCTGAAATTAATCCATTGAAAATTTTGATTTGTTAATGCTAAATACAGTCTTTAAGACTATACGTGGTCACTCACTTACTGTATGTGTGTGTGTCATAACCAAAGAACTGCAACATACGTGTGCTGCTCTGTATGTGAGCTGTCCCCACCTATAGAGCAAAATCTAGGGACAGGATACAGACCTAGCCCTGATCAGAAAAGGAAAAAAATCAGTTTGGAGCCAAAGAAGGAAGCATAGATTATCTACCTGTTGAAAAAGGTAGATTTACATAGTTCTACCAGCATTGCATAAGAATATTCTGGCGGAAGTAGGAATAAATTCAGTTTTCTGTAATAACTTTTTTTTTTTTGTATCTTCACAATTTCATTTGTGTACTACAGCTGTTGGTATCTCTTTACTCAACAAATGCAAAAAATTAACTAGGTGTCATACAGACAAGTGATCTTTACATTGCTGTCCAGATTCATGTTCAAGAATCCAAGAGAGTTGTCAGTGCAGAAAAATAATCTATGGTCATGTAGTTAAAATCAGTATCATAGTCTATATTTAAGCACTGTCACCAGAAATAAATTGAAGCTGCAGGGACTACCCAGTATAACACTTCCAGATTATGGTCTTGACTCTGCAGTCATAGTACTTAAATGTAGTCTTTTCTGTCTAAGTAGCACTATTAAAGGGTCAAGGGGTAGATTTTTTGCACTTGGTCCAGTGTGTTTCATAAGCAGCCCTCAGTACCCAAATGAACAACCTTTAAAAAGCTGTTTCCTGTGAAGTATCTGAGGGTTTATTTACGATGCGTTTTAAGGTATCTCTTAAACCACCAGTAAAATGCTGCTGTACTTATTTTCATTATGATCAGGGTAGAGATTCCCATGGTAGACTAATTGCAATTCCTGACTTTTTTTATATTCAGACTTTCTGCTATGTATGTTAATGTCCTTATTCCTGATTTCCACACTCAAACCCCAGACAGTTAAAAGAATTAGTTATTACAGAGGTGATAATGATGATGATGATGGAAATCTTTTTTAAAGTAGATAAATGCTAAATAAATAAATACGGGAATAAATGTGCAGAATGCGGAGTTAGAGCAGGAAGAACAGTTGGATAGTGGACAGGATGAGGACTTGGGCTCCTGATGGCTTGTCAGTAAAGATTAGAATTCCAAGTTGTGTGACAATGCTAGAGAGTAACAGCAAGAAAAGAGGCCAACAGGGAAAAGACTAAACTGATACAGTGAAGTGGTTGTAGCTTTCTGATACACTTAAACAGCTTTGCTAGTAAGTCTCTTTAGTGACATTGTTAGGAACAGAATTTGTAGTAGAGGGGTTTGGGTTTTTTTGCATTAAACTACTTTTGGTGTTGTTTGTACGAGAGAACAATGTCAGGTCCTTGCCTTCAGATTCGACTTAGTTGTTGTACCTAAAAGTTGTTTGTTTCTGTAAGGTTGGGGAAGAGTGTAGGGCAAGGGGAGTATTAAAGTTTTGAAGTTAGAGAGGAAATAATTGATACACCACCTGAACCAGAGTCTTCAGCACCCGTGGTTTTTGAGTGTGCTTTGAAGGGTTTCATTTGCACTCGAAAATAATAGGTTGCCTTTTAAATGTAGCTGTATCTGTATAAGAGGTCCCTATTGTTATTATATCTTCAAAGGTTTGACATTTCTTTAAAATAGTTGCAAAACATGATATGTGAACATGCCACCAAATCTCTTGGGTTTTGGGATTCGTGCACAAGTTTTTACAGCTGTTAGAGTGAAGACACATTCTTGGATTTTTTTTTTTTTAGTTCCTTTGGGATTCTGATGATCTCAGCTAATGTTGCAGTGTCACATCACCAGCTGCGTGGTATTGTAGACTGCTTTTGAGCTTTTTTTTATTTTTCTAAAGGTTCTAAATCTATGCAAGATGGCTGGGGAGAGAGTGATGGGCCGGTGACAGGAACACGTCATTCCAGCTGGGAAGAGGAGGAGGAGGGAGGAGTCTGGAACACAGCAGGCTCTCAGGGAAGCAGTTCCTCCCACAACTCAACAAGCTGGGGGCAAGGAGGAAAGAAGACACAAATGAAGGTAAAATGCTTGAGTGATTCATTACTACTGTGTTGTCTGAAAACAGTCTGACTGATGTGTTAGAGCGTTATATAGTTATTTTTTTAAGAAGGTTTTGCAGAGTTACAGAAAGATGCTGCGTAAAATAGTGTGAAAAAATGGGAGGTTTTTGAATTAGCTTTAATATATTACACCTGTTATAACTAATAAATCTTCCAGCAGGTGTCAAATTCTTTTGGTTTGTAAGCTGCACAGCCATTACTAAATGAAAATAAGTATCTCAAGGCTATTGCTCTTCTCTTGCTGACGCATCTTTCTGTGTTAGGCTGCTGCTGTTTTTCTTGCATAGCCTGCTGAAGTTTGGATTCCACACTCCCTTTGGCACATGCACTTCTTATTTCTAACAACTGTTGGATTTATGTTTGACTTATGTTTGTTGTTGTTGACATTTGGCCTCAAACAGGAGCAGGAGCTTGGCTGTAGTCCTGAGTAAATGTCTTTCTAAGGCTTGTTTGCATTAAAGTTCTTTAGTACAGTAACACTCGTTACTGTGTTAATATTAGAAGGACTATGTTGTGTCTACTTCTCATGAAATAGGTAGGGGAGACTCAAAAGGCAAGGCAGAACAGTTTCCTAGGACATGGAAATACTGTTGTGACATGGTAGGGAGTTTTACAATTCCTGTTTTGCAGCAGTTATTCTCAGGGACTTTTTTCTCACTTAAAGCTTTTTCGATTTTAACCGCCAAAACAACAGAAAAATTTCTTCACTGTTGAACTGTGTTAGTGTTGGTTTTGATGATCTGTAAATTATACTAAGGCCAAAGGGAGAGCCTGGTCAGCACAGTGCCTGTGCAAGAGACACCATGCTAAAGGCAAGGAAGAAATCGGCCTCTGTATGTACTGGATTAAAGAATGTATTAAACTGTAACAGAGGAAAAAATAAACAGTGTTCACAAAACTTTCCAGATTACAGAATGAAACTGAAGGTGCGATAAACATTCTACATGACAATGTTCAACCAGTTTGGAATACCTAACAGTGAGCAATTGTACGAGATAGAATATTTGGTAAAAGTTTCCAAACATGTAAATACTTTAAGTAATTTTTTCAGGAGATTAATTTCTCTGATACCAGAATTTTCATTTTACACATGCTCGTCTCAAGGATAAAGGAGAATTTAAGGACTCAAGAAGTTTCTTAAAAATATTTTTGTCTTTTTTTTTTTTCAGTGCGCATTAAAAGGAGGAAATAGTGATTCGTGGATGAACCCTTTATCCAAACAGTTTTCAAATATGGGCTTGCTAGTAAGTAAATTTTTTTAAAAAGGAAGTCCAACTTTGTGAAAAAGTTGTAAGCTTTAAATAAGTCAAAAGATCAGCTGTTTCACAGTTATTTATCTGCACCTGCTATGCTGGGATGTTGATTATAATACCTGTAGTGGCTGTCTCAGAATGGCTTCTTAGAAAAAACCCCAAATCCACTTTGATTCTCAAAGTTACTTTATGGTAGCTCTTGTTCTGAGGTTGCAGTTTCCTTGCAAGTAGTAGATTTGGGAGGAGGATGTGTGTTTTCTTGTTTTGTTTGTTTTTATGGGAGGGTTGTTGCTTTTTGGTGTGGGGTGGTTTTCTGTTGCTTTGGGTTTGGGGTTTTTTTACTTTCGTTTTCATAACATGCTGTTTATAGCACTCAAGATAGAGCCTCCTGCCTATAGTGTCAGACATCTGTGATAAATGCAATATATTCATTCTGAATCTCAGCCACCTATCAGAAAAGGAGTTTTACAGCCCTGTGTCTGTCTTGGCTGAATTTACATTTGAAATACAGCAGGGTCTTTTTAGAACAAAAAAGGCTTATTATGAACCCGTAAATAAATATTGTTTGTTAAAGTGAATAAATATATATCACATAATCGAGAAAAAGACGGAGCTGTAGGGAAGTATTTAGAAAATAATTATGTATAATTTTTTTTTTTGGAACTTCTGACAAGCTAATTTGTAAAATATTTTGTAGAATATTGTGCCAGTTGTCATCCTGTGAAGCAGGAATAGTTTGTAATGCTGGCTAACAAAAGATAACAATGCAGAGTTTGTGGGAGAAGTCCAGGGCTGTGCAAGCTGTCACTGACATGCTTAGGATGAGTTTGCAATGTCTTGGCTCCCAAGCTCTAATTCAGTTTGCTAGACTGTAGATGCTTCAGAAAGCTATGGGAACACCCTGTCCCAGACTGCCAACTGAAGAATCCTGTGGCAGCTTTTTTCAAGATTTGATGGCATGACAGGTCATGAGGATGAGCTGTCATTTTGGCCACTATTTTCAGTGTTTTGTCACTCGACCACTGGAGCACGAGGACAGAGCTTCATTTATGGAGTGTCTCTTGTGTCCATCTTTCTCTGTTGCATGCATTCATGTGTCTGGTTTCATATGGGTAAACTTGCTACACACAGGTTAGGGGTTTGAGGCAAGGTGTGTCCAGGGTGATTATCAGAAATCCCTGTGTTCAATTTTAGTTTAAAGTAAAGCTTCCATTGGCACGAGCGTGTTCTTCCTGCATTCCACCTTTCTGAAATATTTCTCAGCATTGAATAGAAGTCAGAACTGAATTGTTTTGGTTTTTTTCCCCAGAGTCAAACTGACGACATTCCAGGCAGTAAGATGGACTTGTCTGTAGGTGCGTATATTTTAATTTCAGTGCATTTGAAATGTGAGATCACGTGTAGTATTTTTATGAGGATGACATTGCTGTACTTGGGAAGAGTTTGACCCTTACTTTTAGCACTCCTTATAATATAAGGATAGAGTAAAAAGCATCCTCTGTCTTGTCTGTAAGCTTTGCCTCTGGTGTGCGAGATTGGGATGTATACCTGTACAGAGCAGAGCTATAACTTGGGCTAGAGACATCTTTTAAGATTGTTTTAATCTTTGTAGTTCGTATTCATTGTTACTGTTTTCAGAAAGTGAAAATCTTTTTCATTTGGTGGAAGAGTACTGTTTTCCCTTTATGCCAGTAGGACATCCCATTTACTACAGCTTCCTGGAGGTGATGTGAAGGGAAAAAAAATTATCCTCTATCATTGATTTCTTCAGTTGCGTGCCTCAGGCTATTGCAAATTACTTTTCACTAGAACTAGATTTTATATTCTGGATAGCTTCACCACAATTGCTACGCAGCTTAAGCACCATGGGCTGTGTGGTACTGAAGGTAGAGCTGTGGTAGTCAAGACTTACTTGCATCTAATACCAGCTCTGGATTTGGTATTCTAATACAATCCAGACAGATGGAGTGTCCCTCAGTTTAGAATCCACTGCATTCTTAAATTTCTATCACACTTCATAGAGGATTCAGTTGTTCATTTTTCCCAAAATTGCTGTCTTCCTCTGAAGTCATTAACGATCTCAATAAGAGATGATAATAATGTTTACTTAAAATGGTACAACACAGTTTTGTGGAAGGTAACAGTTTTTTTATTTCTCCAGTTTGGCCTCATGCATCCTCTCTAGAATTCAGGCTCTGATTGTATGATGCTTCTCTAAGGAATGTCTAGGTAGAGATCAGTCATCTTCATGGGCATTCAGTTCTCATCTGCCTTCAGATGCTGCTGGTAGAAAACAGATCTAAGCATATACAAATGAAGAGGATGGTGGCCTGGATTATGCTGATTATAGCTCTCTTAGTTCTTTATCTCCAAATTAAAGATCCTTTGGAATTTTCAAGGACCCTAAGGCCATCAGAGCTTCTGAGGAGATGACTGCTGCTCAGAATATCCTGTGAAAGTGATGCCTTAGGTTTAACTTTTATATTTTTCAAATCCTGCACTGCGTAGTGTGTAACTCTGAAGTTTCTTGTGGACTCTTAGCTGCTGTTCTGTCATGCTGGTTAGACAGAACAAGCCTCTCCAGGTTTGCTCTTCAAGGACACCTAGATTGTCCTAGGTCCCAAAATACGTAAACTAAGGCCTCTGAAGAGGAGGACAAACTTGGGGTGGTTACATCATTAACTGGGGTTGTAATTGGAGAATTGATCCTGATATGCAAACGAACCAAACTTATAAAAGTGTAAAGAATGCATGACCTGGCGTCCATCTTGGGTGTAGCCTTTTGACTGCCCAAGGTGTGCCTTTGAAGACTCTTCAAATAAATACCTACCTTTATTCCCTTATTCTTGTCTAGTCTCTGTTTTTAGGTGGCTGCCCCAGGCATCAAAAGCTTGCAGAAAGGCTGCATCTCTTACCTTGATATGTTGCACTTCTTTAAGTTTAGTGTGCCCATTAGTGGTAGCATCCCTTGATCTTAGGTAGAGCCATTTATTATGGCTTGTATTCTGATTCAAGGACTGAGAATGTAACAGATTTTCGTAGGCTTTTCTGTTACTTCTGTTCAGCAGTTTTGCTCTTGTTGCTTATGGCAGTTGTTTGTGGAAAGCTATAAGCTGTTTTCTCAGTCTAGGTCTACTTCTAAACTTTAAAAAGTTGGACTTATTTATGAGGTAGGCTTGTTCTTCAACTGGTTTTCACTCAAGATTACAATATACCGGATTTTTCTGACAGATAACTGCCAGCATGATGCTTTCTTAGTTTATGGATAAATGTACAGTTAAATCTGTGCTTGGAGACCATATGCGTCAAAGAATACTTGGGGTTTGGTATGCTTGGAGCACCTTGGCTCTGATCATCATGCACTGTCAGTAATTCTTACTACACTGGTCTCAGTCTCCTTGTTTGAAGAGTGTGTTCCCTCTATTTCAAGTGCTAGAGCAGTACTTTTATTTACTGACCAAGACAGAAAAGAGATGGATTGATAACATGCCTGACGCAGATGTACTTCTTTTCTTTTTCTATCAAATCTCTTTAATGGATAGCTTGTCTACTTTGAAAATAGGATATAACTTTTTTCCCATAGAAGTATCTCCTATTCTGTAAGTTCTGTGATAGGAAGTTTACTACAGTAAAGTAGTTTGTCAGAACCACTTAATATTTTGTATTTTCTTTTCCCCTGTTCGACAGTCACCTTTATCTCTTTTTTTAATATATTAGTTAAAACCTTTGCAGATCAGGGAGTTCTCAAATCACCTGTAAATACTGAGAAATTAATTTTAAATTTCTGTTGACTCAAATGCAATTAGTGCACCTGGCTATTGTAAATATGTTACAAAGCTGTTATTTGATGTATCATTCAGATGAAACACCTCAATATCTTAAGTGCATGTGCTTGCTCAGTAGGCTTGGATGATGTAAATTTATGGTAAAGGTATAAAATCAGTATCTTTAAAATGTCTTTGTGGTCAAGCAGAAAACGTTTCAAATTATTTTCTCCATTTGGGTTACCCCACTGGGTGTATCTATTTTCACCATGTTGGAGTCTCTTGTCGGCAAATGTTTTGGGTAACTTTGCTCAGCAGCAGTTTCTGTCTCCTACTTCCCAGTGCAGGATCATACTATATAATTTTGCATGGAATTCAGATTTTTTTCTTCTTTTTTAAAGCTCTGTGCATGTGGTGGGGGAGATGTACTTGATAGTGGTTTTTTCCACACTACGCAGTGAACGTCATCTTCCAAGTCCTTGCTTGATTTTGCATTTTTCGCAGTGTTTTTCACAACTCTTAATAGTAGGGAAAATCCAAGAACTGATAGGGTCTTCTTTTATGAAGATGGTTTAACTTTTAGCGTGTTCTATGTTTCTGCATGTATAGAGTTCAGGGCTTCATATTTATTCATACACAAGTGGTTTTGCCTACTGTAGAGGGTAATTCAAACTTTTCAGATTTTGATGGTTGTCTTGTACTACATAAGGTAAAGCTGTTCTTTAGCCACCTGCATTATATATAGCTTTAGTTGACAAGTTCAAAAGACAAGACTCACATGACAGGTTTCAAGGTTGCATTAGAATTTTCTCTGAATGGGATAAAGGAATGCAGTCATCTCTCTCAGTGAGGCCCTGTTTATACTGAAGTTTAAGCAGCTGTCTCAGCACTAAGTGACGTGCATATCTGTGCTTGAAACCTTCAGAGGTGCTCTTTTAATGCTCTGTATTTTACAAGGCATCATTCAGTAATGTTTGAGGAGCTGATTGGATCATCAGGATAGCTGGAGAGACAGAAGGGTGTTTCTGTGGCTTAGTCATCTTGTGTTGGCATTGACCCAGTTTCATTTCAGACAGTGATGCAACTATGCCTCGCTTTCAGTTTCTTTTCAAACAGCTAATGGCCAGGGCTTCCTGTGTGGAATTAAAGCACACGAGCCTTTTGGTAGCACATTGCTGGCATTGTGTGCAGTGGTTTGACGTAGGTATTGACAGCACCGAGCTGTGCGTGACACTTTGTGACTGCTTTTGCAGAGCCAGTTGTAGCTTTTTAGGATATGTTAGAAAGGGATCAGAGAAGCACGAGCTCATCCAGGTCAGTATGACTCCAGTTACAAGCTGAGATATGTAGGTGATTTGTCAACTGTTTTGTGATAAATGATGTTGAAGGCATCTGAGAGGATGAAGCTGGATCAACTTAGAAAGCTGTGTGGGTAAGAAAAACCCATGCTATTAGCGGTCAGTTTCATAGCTTCTTGGCAGTAGCATAGCTGTGAATATTAATAGATTGGGATTAGACATTAAGAAAAAATGCTGGATTTGAGAAGTTTTTTCAAGGAACACTGTCTTGAAGGTATTAGTGATTAGCTGTCTGCTCTGTTTGATAAAGGTTTAGTGTTTTGTCAGTGGTAGGTTAGATTATCTATCACCAACTTCCTTTGGAAAAGTCATAGATTTTCTTGTTAATTGTGCTGATGTTTTTAAAATGGTTCTTGGAAAGACCATCTGTGCTACTAACTAAACAGTATTTAAAACTAAAAATACCATCAAAAGCTCATTTCTTTCACATCCATATTTTAAAACGAAGATGTTTTCCATCTACTTCAACATAGCAATATGCATCTGATAGCTTACAGGTGCCACATATGACCAAAAAAATTGTTCCTTGGCAACAGTTCAATGTGTAAGGTAGAAAACTTCTTCCAGTCAGCTCTTAGGCTGATTATGATAAAGCTTTTAGAGAAGGTCAACGTCTTGTTCACCGTGTATGTTTCAGTTTGGTCATCTGTTATTGACATCTCCTCTTACTCATTAAACAATTGTAGAAGACTTTAGGGGGTGTTTGAGAAATGTCTCTGTTAGTGGCTGTGTTATTGTGTACAGGCTGAGGGAGATTGGTTGTCTGAAGTTTGAATATACCAGTTGATCTCTTGTGTTCAAGAGTTAAGTTCACGTGACTGTAGGAGAATTTTGACCAAAGTATATGCATGTGACCAAATTTTTCAAAGCATCTCAAAGAATTTCTCAGTGTCAAAACCACTAAAGGCTAAGTAGAATACATAGAGAACTTAAATAGTGGTCTTTCTACGTACTGAATAACAGCAAATAACAGTGCAGGTTTTGGAAGACATAGAGAACTAGATATTAATTAATATAATTAGTTGAAATGTGTATGTTTATATCTGTACATAAATTGTGAGAAATACTTCACATTAAACTCTAATAAAGTAAATTGGCATGTTCAGTGTTAAATGAAGCTTCCTACATTAATTTTTCAACACTTCTAATACCAACTGCAGCTATGCTAAGTTATGAGAGATATAATTTATACTCTGATCTAAAAGATTATTTCTGTGGCTGTGAACCTGCTGTCATGAAACATGGTAGAGATTATTTGCACTAATTTCCTCTTTTTTTACAGGTGGTCTCCCAGATAAGAAGTTTGAGGTAGATAAACGAGCCATGAATCTCGGGGATTTTAATGACATGATGAGAAAGGATCGATCTGGGTTCCGTCCACCTAATTCCAAAGACATGGGAACCACAGATAGTGGGCCTTATTTTGAGAAGGTGAGAGAACTATCTTTAGGTAAATTAATACCAACTTCTATGTTCAAGGTCCCGGTTTTTACCGTACTTCTCCAGAGGTGCTAAAAATTCAATAACCCTGAATGAGCTCAGTAATAAAACATGTGGGGGAGTTATATTGGTAGAATGAATGTGTGTATAAAACAGGTGTCAGGTGTGCATAGACAAACTGGATTGGTGAGAGTGAGGCTTTTTATTCTAGATTAGATTGATTTTGATGTAGACAGAAATACCTTTTTTTTTTTCTTGGAAGGGTAAACTGCTGGTAGCAATGAAATTCATTATTGGTTTCATCATGATGATTCTTTTGGCTACTAACTACAGTCATCTACTGTAAAAAAAAAATTGGTTGAGATCTAAGTAAATACAAGTAATCACAGTCTTCCAAATTTTTTTCTTCTTTCATGTCTGGCATTTATTGGAAACACCCTTTCTAAATTCCACAACCCCTTATGCTGTATGTCCGTGTGCTGTAAGCTTCTGTATGACATCTGTTTCTCTGTGACATCTGTTGTATGTTATGGTAGTGTTTCTTCCATATTCTTGCCTATTTTAAACAGAAGCTTTCACTGTTATTATCAAATATTAATTGCTTCACATTATGAATTGGAGAGTGTCCAATAAATTCAGAATGCTCTAGGGCTGTTTTTTTTTTAATACAGTTTATCACATGTAAAATGGAAAATAAATTTGGTTTAAAAATTCTGAGGGCATGCTAACTGTCAAGGAATTTTTTAACTCCTCCATTTTGGTATAACAAGCCAAAAAAAAGTTTTGTCAACTCCCTCTGGTGGCATAATTAATAAATACCATGAGCAAAGCTAATGCGTTTCCTAACAAATTATGCTGGTAGGTGTGTGCTAACATTAGGAATTCATTCAAGATTTGTTTGTTTCTGTAGTGGTAATAGCCACTATCAGAAACAAATTTCATGAGAGTTCAAAATGCATTTTTAAAAAGAAAACATGGGAATTTATTGATTATCTCCTTGGACCAAAATCTTAATTGTCAAGTGATCGTTTGAATCAGGAGTTTATCCTTGTAACTGCTATTACAAATTACCTTTGCTTCTTCCTAGTCACTCACAATCCCTCTTTCTCTCCTCTTGCGTTCTGTTGCTTCACTAACCAACTCCTGCTGTTGGCTAACTGCTGCTTCAGCTGACTTTGCCTTTCTCCAATCAAGATGGGTGCCTTGGGGATGAGGCTCCCTGCTCTCCCTTCTCCCCTTCTCCCAGCTACAAGCTGTCTCCCTCTGGTTCCACACTATCCAACGTCGGCCTTGGGGCAATCGGCTCAGGGCTCAGTCCCCAAAACTTCGCTGCTAGACAAGTAAGCAGGCCACCTTATAAGATGCATTGTTATAAGGCTGCAACCTGGGCTTAATCCCGGTTAGTTGGTTGCTTGCATTTGTTTTTCTGCTGAATAGATTAAAATTGTTAATGGAAATTTCAGCTGTATCAGGCCATTGAGAATCAGTCCACTTTGGTTCCTAGCATCAGAACATGCTCTGTCTGGTTTTGTTGGCCTCTTCCTAAGTCACAGTGCAACAGCAGGTAGAAGTGCTTTTTGGAAGTCATGAAGTTAGTGGCATCCTTTATTTTAATTCCTGGCTTAAAACCCAGTTAGAGGCTGTTGATTTGCCTCATCAAACCCAACACTGAATTTTTTCAGACTCCACTCAAAGACCTTGTATGTAGAAATGTGACTGTAAAATGTTGCAGTGATTTAGCATTGTGCCCGTTCCCTTCTCCCTTCCTCACAGTCTAAAGTAAGGATTGATTTAGTAGCCTTTAAAAATTCTTGAAGTAGTAATATTTTTGTGTACAGGGAAATGGTGGAGAAGAAATTAAGTGATTAACTGCAGTTTGGAAGAATTTCTAACTATTATGTTCTGCATTATTTTAGAAGAAAATATTTTAGGAGTACTAGGAAATGAAAGAATAATACCTAATTATTGCAGCTGGTCTAGCTTATGTAGTCACATGCCTAACATGATGGTGTTTCTTTGTGTTGTCTTTCTGTTTCTATGTGACACAGTGTCGAACATCAGATTAAGTCCAAAATTTGCAGGCATGTTGTTGATCTCAGTGTGCAGAACTCTGTAGAGTTATAGAGAGGACTGAAAGTGTAACTGCAGCTTCAAGGCCTCTCAAAAGTTTTAACGTGTAGTTGACTCCAGCTGGCTCTTTCCAGAATAAAACCTCTTGTCTTTTGGGTTTTTTTTGTTTGTCTTCCTGCATGCTTAGGAGTTGCTTCTGCAGGAGAAGATACTTTAAGTGGAGGGAGATGCAGGTGAATGAGGCAATCCATAGTGCTGGCGGTGTAGAAGCAGGAGGAGTGACTTGTGTTTGAGCAAAAGGATAGCAGAGGATGCTCAGTATTATGGTAGGAGTGTTATGCACAGTATTATCGTAGGATTTATAAAATCCTGGTATATAAGGGAAGGAAAGGTTTTAGTGAAGGCCTGCACAATTTCAGTTTGGAAGAATGATGAACTTTTGTTGGGTGCAGCAATGCTGGCATGGAGAGGCAGAATGGGGAATGATGGCTGAGGAGTGGAAAATACACTCTTTAGAACCCCAGGTATCTGAGGGTCACAGACATCCTGATATACAGCAGGAGATGGGAAATTCTAAGGGTCTTGAAACTGAAAGGACGAAATCATGGCACATAAGGGTGCTTTGGAGTATGAGTTTCAGCTTTTAGAAGCAAGAGAGTGTAGCATGAGAATGTTCCTTAGCTAGTGTAGGAAACTGTTCATAGCATTTTTTGTCACTTTTTTTGAAAAATGGTACCAGAAAAAGTCTGCTCAAGAGGCTGAAATCCTGAAATGTAATCACAAATGTTCTCTGGTCTTTTTCATGCATTAGGGTTTACTACGGAAGTTGCTTATAAACCAGTAAATACTTCCCATTAAAGAACTCAAACAGCAAGTATTCTTGTGTTAGAAAATAAATCACTGAAAGAAAAAAAAAACCCCACAATTCTTTTTCTCACTTGAAAATTTTCTTCAAATTTAGTGGGAGAAAAGGGGAAGGAAAATATCCAGATCCAGAATGTTGAAGTTTTCATGGCAGAAGGGAAGTTTTTAATAGTATTTTAGAATTCAAATTTCAGTTAATGAAAGGCCTGCAGAGGAAATAATAGCCTTATAAGTGATATCTCAGGAAAAGTGCCTGTCTTCTCTAAAATGGGGGACAGAATTCTTGCTGACACAGTCTTGCCATACTTGTAAGCCAGTGGAAGGGAGTTTTTAGTTTGTTGTTTGTACTCCAAGTTTCCATTTCCCAACACGTTAAGTGTAAAATATTAAAACGTTAGATTTGTCATGTGCTTTGAAGTAAGTAGATAACATGACCCTTCAGTGTTAGAGAAGAAACAACCTGCATCTCAAAAATGTAGTACAGTGGTTTTAACCCAGGTAGAATATTACTGATTTTAGGGAAACATCTATAATTCTAAGGGAACTCTGTTTAAGTCAGTACTTGTCTCACTGTTACTGATATGTAGTTACTAGCATAGAAATCCATTATCCTGCAAGATTCATCTTCTCACTACTGCTTTAATTTTATAGGGTGGCAATCATGGTTTGTTTGGAAACAGCACAGCACAATCGAGGGGCATGCACACACCAGTGCAGCCACTAAATCCTTCCCCCAATATCCGGGCGCAAGTGCCTCCCCAATTCCTTTCTCCCCAGGTAAGGAATTTATAGCAACTGGTTACTTGTAAAAGTAGAACTACAGCCTTCAGAGCACATCATTGAGGTTACTTGTACACCTATCTTAGTCTCAACTTGATGTTAAGAAATGGAAAAATTAAATAAAATAAAACCATTAAAATTCATAGTGAAAGTATTTAAAACTCCGTGCAGAAACATTAGCATTCTATCTTATTCCAAGGCAGTTGATGGTAAATGCTCGCTACCAGTATTTTTAAACCTCAAAAGTGGATTTGGGAATCCTATGTCTTACATAGGCTTTTGCAAAGTATTTTGAAAAGAACAAATAAACGTGAAAGCTTAAAAGTGTTTCTGAAGTGTGACAGGTTGCTTAATTTTTTTAAGTAGTCTTGTCCTGTGCTTCCTGTCCCCCTCAAAAGAGATGTTTGATGAAGGGCTACATGTTACATTTACATTGCAGAGCTTAATCTTAAGACCTCAGGGTCTCCGAATGTACAGGTTTACTTTCTGCTTTGGACTTGGTGAACAATTCTTGAGATTTTCTTGAATTGTACTTGCATAACTCTCAAATAATGCAGGGAGAAATGGGGGGTTTCTTCTCCACCTACTCCTGTCTTTTACTATATCTTATTCAATGTACAAAGAGATTAAATCTTTCTGTGAGGCACTGTTTCTTTGCTCCAGTGACTGCCTCAATGCCTTTCTTTTCCCTTGTCAAGCAGTACGTTTTTAATGTGATAATGCAGTACTGTGATTACTGGTTAGCTGCATATATATCAGCATTTACATTTAGTGCAGTCTCTAGCACCTGATTGGTTGCGGGAGGGACCTTTGTGTGTGTGTCTGCATCTGCACATGTAATACTGTATACTGTCAATTAAGTGAGGTATTCACTCTGCCCAAGTTATAGATTGTGCATGTTTAAATGTGATGTGTTAATAAATCTGTAATGTCTTTCCCAGACTTGGGATTGGTGTCATACTTGTTCCTTTGTAGAAATACTTCTACTTCGTCATCTTTTCCTCATAGCAGTGCATTCAGGATATGTAACTGGTTTCTGTGCAGGTTTCGGCCTCCATGCTCAAACAGTTTCCCAACAGTGGCTTGAATCCTGGTCTTTTCAATATGGGCCCCCAGCTTTCTCCACAACAGATTGCCATGCTGAGCCAGCTTCCACAGATTCCCCAGTTTCAATTAGTAAGTAGCTAGTAATCTTGTGAAACCAGACTACAAATTGTTTACACATTGTCTGCTGAAGAGTTTTCTTTTTATGCTTATTCTGTTTTGTTCTACTGATGTTATTTTGTACAAGTATTCCCCCTTTGCTAAATGGGGTAGTAAAGCCCTGCTAGAAGGCAGCAGATAAACCAAGTAAGGCCATGTAATTATTGTGGATTGCAGTGGGTTAGTAATGACTCTAAGCCGTATTTCTGTACAGAAAGCAGTTGTTTGTTGATTTTTAATGAAGTTTTCTTCAGACTTGTAGTCATAGTGATGGTAATAAAGCAGGTACGAGTAATTCTGTTGCACAATGTTAAATTAGAAAAGAGTGAAGGATGTGGTATTCTTCTAATGCATTCGTTGTCATTTTACTTGAGTGAGTGGAATGAGAAACAGTTTACCTAAGTTCTGAGCAAGGCATTTGCTAGTGAATAGCTCCTGGCAATCATATTTCGCTTGATGAGCTCTTGATTTTCACTCTTCCTACCCCCACTTACCTTGTAGGCTTGTCAGCTCCTCCTTCAGCAGCAGCAGCAGCAGCAGCAACAGCTGTTACAGAGCCAGAGAAAGTTATCTCAAGCTGTGCGACAACAGCAGGAGCAACAGGTGTGTGGCATTGTTTTTGTCAATCGTATGAAGTATGAAATGTGCTGGGGAAATGCAGTCTGCAGTCGAGATGGTGCCAGCTTTAGTAATGTCATCTGCACTTCATATTGCACTTTATGGAGAGCGGGGTCTTTTGGATCTCTTCTAAGTCACTGTTTCTTTGTGTTTACTGGAATTCTATATTACAGTATAGCATAGATGAACCGGATTTTTCTTTCATTTTCAGATTGCTCGTATGGTGAGTGCCCTCCAGCAGCAGCAGCAGAGGCAGCCTGGCATGAAGCATTCGCCATCCCACCCTGTTGGGCCTAAGCCACATTTAGACAGCATGGTACCCAATCCTTTGAATGTGGGTCTCTCAGATTTACAGACCAAAGGGCAAATACCTGGATACGGTTCAGGTGGTAAGTGCTCTGTGGAAGGAGGTTTGGTGCATTGCCTGTATCTTCCATATTATTAATGTGGTAATTGTGTTAATCACTTATATCTGCGTCCAGAAATGAGTAATTTATGTATAAACGTTAGAGTGAAGGTTATGACAAGTGTCAACTTTGAATCAAATTGCGTTATTTTTCATTACATGGGAAGAAGACAAACCTAAGAAGAAAGCATGTCATGGCATACTGACCTAACACACTTACTTGGAAGACGCCCCTTGAACTTGAACATACACTTTGCTGTTGTTGATTTTTTTTTTCACTTTTTTCTTATGATCGCAATGACTCCCTGTTTAAAGATACTTAAAAACAAAACAGAAAATGACAATGAAGTTTTGTTTGTTTGTTTCACAGGCTTTGGCTCAAGTGGCATGGATTATGGCATGGTGGGAGGGAAAGAGGCTGGAACAGAATCTCGCTTTAAGCAGTGGACTATGATGGAAGGGCTGCCCTCTGTGGCTTCACAAGATGCCAATATGCACAAAAACGGTGAGAAGGGGAATTTTGGGAATGCCCTTGTAGGATCATCTTGCCAGAGGTGAAATAGCTTAGATGAAACATGTTTTGCCTCACCAGTATGCATCTTAAATATTTTTGTTTTAATATATCATACTCCTGAAGATCCCAGCCTTTCCTGAGTGTAAATGTGTGTTTTTAATGCTTCAGGTGCAATAGTGCCCCCTGGAAAGGCTCGCGGAGGATCGCCCTACAACCAGTTTGACATAATCCAGGGCGACCCACTCAGCAGCCATGCAGGCCCTGCTGGTGATAGTTGGTTACCTGCCAAATCTCCACCAACAAACAAGATCGGAAGTAAATCCAGCAATGCCAGCTGGCCTCCAGGTATTACATGAGGGCAGGAGTTATGTCCTTGCTTTAGGATAGATGTGCTGGGCCTTACCTCATCATACTTGCTTTAATAACCATTGCAGAGAAAACACTTGTGCTGCTTGGCCTATCTTGGGTTTGAAATTTCTTCCACGTTATATTAGAATACAAATGTTGAATGTCCAGTAAAAAAATGCTGGGCTAAATATGTATTAACTCCTGAATTGCCTGAATAGCGTTTGGTTTTTGCTAGATAAACTCATATCATCTGTGGTTTTGTGACTTTACATTTACAGAAATTTTTGTGAAAACATGTGTTTGTAGAAAACACACCACCATCTCCCTTCTTTTATACTGATTCTTCATTTGTGCTGTGTTAGGCTGACAAAGTGTAAAAATTCTTATCGATAGTGTGGAATCAGAAAAATACGTGAAGTAGGGTTTTTTTGTGATGGTGGGAACACCATACTGTTGTGGTTCACCTTTGTTCGTGTGGCCTAAAGGGTAGAACAACGTTGTGATGCTTCAGTTGAGCTCAGGAATCTTGTGGCTTGAATAGAAGTCTCTTGCTTTTGGGATGACAGGCTGGTGCACATTTTTTAAGTTTTCTGGTTTCACTGGCAGAATTTTATGTTTCTGAAACGCACTGCTAGAAAACTCTCTAGGAAAAGTACATATGTATTTGAATACACGCATAATTTTCTATGTAAAACACTCATATAAACAGAGAGTGGTGTTCTTGAAGTTGCACAGATTAATCACCAATGCTGTTCAGCACAAAGTGGATGCTGTGGTTTTTCTCTTGTCTGGAAGACAGATGCATTCCAGGAAAACATTACTAACTGCAAACCCTCTGCTGTGTATCCCGTCAAGCACAAAAAGTTAAAAGTCCTGGTACGTCCCTTGGGTAAAGCAGTAGCACAGATCTTGCATCAGAAAGCCTAGGAATCTGTGTGACACATACAACTGCAGGAAACCTAGAAAATGTAGTTGAAGATTTTTATGAGGGAAGCCCTCAGTATCTAACTCCAGTAAGAAAACATTTTCTGACGAGCTAAAAGAGCTAAAGAATTAGTTATTTCAAAAACATCTGCAGATCCACAAATTTTCAGACTGCTCACTGCTTTCTGTACAGGTGTACTTGTGTTACACTGCTTTTTGGACTGCAGTTGCTGTTCATAATGCCGGAAACTCCCAAAATGTAATCTTTTACCAGACCTCACTCACAGACTCGTTGTTGCTGAACTTGTTTCCTTAGTCACCATTCCTCTGTATAATATTGAGAAACACAGTACTCTTTGGAATGTTACAAGAGACACGTGAGGATCAGCTCTGCCGTGTTTCCAAGCTTTGGAGCAACCACTGGCTTTGGCAAGATTCTTGGTACCAAAACTGTTACAGAAGTGAGAAGCTGGATAGCTACTCTTTGACCCTTGTTGATACCGTAGAGCTTCCCTAATGGTATCTGTAGTCCCACTGTCAGTGATAAGTAAAATTTTTTGTTGCTGACTGCCTCACCACTGTGAGAGGATAAGTGAAGTTCACAAATTCTGAACATAAAATTTCACTGAGATCCTCAGTACCATCCATAATTTCTTGTGTGAGCAGCCCAAGACTATGATTTCAGGCCTCATGTAACAGATCCTGGGTTTTGGCAGGTGGCATTTATTCAGTTATTGCTGTATTGCTGTTCCACTCTTACGAGATCCATAGGCTGCTGGGACAAATTACTGTTCCATAACCATCAGCCAGTTGAGCTGTCTCATAGTCTGTCTAATTTACGGACTTCATTGACAAGGAAAACTGAAATCATGATCTACCTTATCAACACAACACCCCTGATGAAGAATGAAGACCTAAAATGACTTTACACTCTAGGTCCTTCTCTGCAAGCTTGTAGATGAGGTCCACTGTCAGTTCCTGGCACGGAAATAGAATTCTTCTTCCCAGTGTTGGGAAACAAGATGTTATCGAAAATGAGTTTACAAGAGAAAACCTCTTGAAATAGGTGCATTTTTCCTTTTAATGGAAACAGTGGTCACTCAGCATTCGCCCTCACTACACCTTTCACATTTTCCTCTTAAATGCCATCTGCTGCAGAAATTCTGCCGTTCAAGAGAGCAGTGTTGTTCAGCACAAAGATAAATGAAGTGGTGCCCAGTCAAACTGATATCACAGCTGGAGGTGAGAGCAAGTTTTGCTGCGTTGGTGAGAACTCTGTCTTTTGGTTATGTTACACAGACTTGCATACTTAGGTAATACTTAGACTGTAATTTTCCCATTCAAGATCAGTCATACTTCAGGCAAACTGGCCTGGATGTGTCTGTCATGGTTTTCACAATAATCTTATGTTTGAACTTCTTGAGAGGACCTTTCAAATGTCAGTGGAGAAATTAATTTCATGTCTTCTTTACTGTCTAGAAATAAAAGAGCATGTCTGTAGACAAAAGTTGGTGAATGTGCATGATAATAGCTATCAGCCCCAAAGGAAAGTTTGGAAATTTTGTCAGTATGCCGAAGTTTAAGGAAATGCTTTTCCAGCCAGGGTTACATTGATGAGTTACATGTGAATGTGTTCATAAACAATAATACACCTGATCCTTGGAGCCTTGTTTCTATATTCATTAACCTTTTGATTAGAGCTTACTGTGCACTTAATTTTCAGCCTCACCAATTCTCAGAATCGTTACAGATAGAATACTTGGGCTTCTTTTTTTTTCTCCGAACAAGTTCTGATTTCCAGGTTCTAACCTGTGTTCATGGATTCTTTGTCTCAGAACAGAGAATATATTTTGAGTTAGACCCAAGGGCTGTATCACTTCTTCCTTAACAATAAGGTGGTCCTGCTTGTCAGGGCGTGGCAGTATTTTGGCAGTAGCTGAGCAGAATCCTTCCTTGATGCTGTGCTGGTTGCTCGTAGTGTTGGAAGAGTCGATACTTGGATTATTTTGTTGAGTTACTAAAGATTGGGGATGTAACTGATGTTTATAAAATCATGAAGGCAGTGAACAAGATAAATGCAGAACTGTAATTCTGTGACTCCTGTGATGCTAGAACCATGGTGCAAATGCTGGAATTAAGAGGATATAAATTTTAAATAGATGGGAGCTTTTTTTCCATCAGAAGCGGTGAACTTCTGGGTCGTGTTGCTTTCAGAGCTTCTTGAAACAGGTGGTACTAGCCATTTGAAACACTGATTGGATAAAATGATGGAAAAACAGTTTCACGAGCTGGTGCTAGCAGATAGTGGGTATTTCTGCCATCTTGGATTGGACAGCTGTGGATGCCAGGAAGAGTGTGAGGCCAGTAGTCCACAGATAGTGGCCAGGTTTGTGTTCTGTGCCTTAATGGTATTTCTCCTACTGCTCTTGGCAAAATACTGGACTAGATGGACCACAGTTCTGACCCAGTGGGGCATTTCTTTTGTCTTCTCTCAGATTCTCCCGTGCATTGTCACAGTCTAATACTGCTCTTGCTGTGGCAATTGTTTGAACCAGTAGTATCATATTTTCTTCTGTATTTGTCTGTGAAAGTCATAGTCTTGACTATACGTCTTCATTACAGAGGTGACTGAAATGAACCCTTCCATGCCAGATTCATCCTACAGTGCTTCATTCTAGAGAGCGCATCTTTGATCTGCTTTTAATAATGGATCTTTAATTACACTCAAATATTCTGTTATTAATTATTTCAGAAATTTGGGTTGGGAATTCTGTATTCTGGACTTGTATCTGCAAGGAATGAATCTGCCACCTTTGCACTCTTCTCTCACTTACACAAATTGTCACATAGTATGTGAAGCTTCTTTACTTGTTTTTTGTGTTTGTCAGTTTTGCTTTTGCACCACTGCTTCCAAAACTGACCACAGCAGTTATTCACTGAAGGAACCAAGTTACTGACCTTTCTTACAGTAACTAGAGTCTTTGTGTGTTCGTATTTAATGTAATTCATCCTCTTGTCTTAAAATTCTGGTGTGCCTGGAGCTATAGTTGAAACTAAAGCACGATAAGTATATCCCATCTCATTGTGAAGTGTGAAGAATGTCCATGAGTATATACATTACTTTTACCACAAGGCATCTCACCTCAGTATTGATAGGTAATGTATAAAGTGTGTGTGTATGTACAGCGTGATGTGTCAAATGTGTTCATAAACTCCTAGGTACACACACACAAAGTATGTGTACAGAATCTAATCTTACGTATCTTATACAGGATGCATTAAAACTATTGAAACCTCATCTGAATGTAGCAAAGGAGAAGCACTTAAAGGGATACTGGGTGCACTTGTACCACTTTTTTTCTAGTGTAGACTTGTCTTCAGACACCAGAGCTAGTGCTGTGGGAGGAACTGTGAAATACATTACACTTCTAAAATGTAGTCTTTTTTTTTCCCCCCAAGGAACAGTGTAGAAGACAATTGTTTACCCTCCCAAAAGACCTTCAGCAATTACTTCTAATAAATGACATTTCCCTGATCGCATATAATTCCTTTTTCTCTCCTGTCCCAGAGTTCCAACCAGGAGTGCCATGGAAAGGTATACAAAACATTGACCCTGAATCTGACCCCTATGTGACCCCTGGAAGTGTGCTGGGGGGGACAGCCACATCTCCCATTGTAGATACTGACCACCAACTTCTGCGGGACAACACCACAGGTAAAACAGTGAACAAATGGTCTGTGATGATCAAAGTTGCTCTAATACTCGGGATTATTGCGATGTTGCGGTCATAGCAGGCGAACAGTCTGTTGCATTTGCCTGAGAAGGAATCTGTGTGCCTTTGCACTGTGGCTGGGATCACCTGAAAGCTTGGCATTGGTGCAGTTGTGGCTCTCTTAGGTTTAACGGTGTTACAGAAACTCTGTGAACTTGGTCTCATCTTTCTCTGTCTTTTTCCCTTTGATAGGGTCTAATTCTTCCCTCAACACCTCGCTGCCTTCACCTGGTGCCTGGCCCTACAGTGCCTCTGACAATTCCTTCACCAACGTTCATAGCACTTCAGGTATGCGGGCTCTGAAACTTACCCAGACAAAGCATTTTTCACTTAGCACTAGCTCCTTGTTGTTCCACTTGGAGTGTTTAGTCCGTCATGTGTAACAGTGACTTGGGAAAACAAACGCCGTAACTCTGAACATAACCCCCCTCCCTCTTCTTCCCCCAGCCTTTATATGCTGAGCATGACTCCATAGGGTACGGAATATCCTTTTGCACAGTTGAGGTCAGCTGTCCTAACTGTATTTCCTCCCGTCTTCTTGTGCACCCCCATCCCTCCCGCTGGTGGGATGATGTGAGAAACAGAAAAGGTCTTGATGCTGTGTAAGCAGTGTTCGGCAGTATAACTAAATCATGTGTATTATCCACACTGTTTCCAGCACAAATCCAAAACACAGCCCTATACCAGGTACTGTGAAGAAAATTGACTCTTATCCCAACCAAAACCAGCATATTCTGCAAGTTAAAGAATAGAGTAGTAGGAAGCAGCAGGTGCAAAGGGAGAAATAAAACAGTACGTGTACAATCTGTTGACACGTCATAATTTTTAAAATATACCTGCTTGTGTATGTATTAGTAAAGGTGAGTGATTTTATTTATTTTAACTTTAGAACATGGGAGTGCTGTGAAGGGAATGTTTTTGTCTTGCTTTTTACGGTGGTCATCATTCCCTGAAATCTGAACACTGAGGACGTTTAGTCCTCTGGCTTTTAATGGTTAGTCTATAAGTATAAACTTAAATATCTGTCTCAAATCGTTCGTAAGAAGGTCTCCAAAGCTTTCTTGTAAAAAACCGTTTCTGCACACACTTCAGAGTAAAACGCTGGAAATACTTGCTCCAGATGAACCATTGGGATTTGAAGCTTCTTGCACATGTCAGAGTTTTTTCTTGAAGACATCATTGCCTTGACAATTACTTAAAAATGAAGAATTGTGTATAAATAGCAGAGGTGACGAACAGAGCTGAGAGCTATATCTGGCCCAAACTTTAGGTTTTTTTATCATACTGAATAAAAGCTGTGTTCGGGTGTTACCGCAGCATCTTCACAAAATGTGTTGAAAATGCTTTTTAGTCCTTAAGAAAAACCGAGTTCCTGCCACCAATTTGTGAGCTGACTTTGGTTTGAAGCAGTGTCTGCGTATGCGGCGTTCTAGTGACATAGAAGGTTCCTCTGTTACAGCCTGAGGAAAGGCGTGGTGTGTAGCAACTTCTTGCCTTTGCTTAATTTTTGTCTAGCACATAAGAAAGACCCAAGAGATAAAAAAAAAAAGAAGTCATAGTCAAATTGAGGAAATCAGACCACTGCCACATACCAATTTCTGTTCGTCTACTAGACACAAGTGTTTTACAGTCAGAAAACAGGTATCTGAACTGGGAATTTAGAATTCACCTATCTCTAAAGCCGAGTCTAGTGAAAGCAGGTTTTTAAGCACTTCCATATGCTTTCAGAGGTTAGTGCTTGAATCCTGCTTGCTACTGACCGTTACTGTGTCATGGAAATAGAGATCCAGCTGTAAATTGAAGCATGCCTTATACATGCTGTGAGAGCTTTATGGTCTTGGTTTCCAGATGTGTTATTTTATGATGCCCTGGTGTATTGTAAATCTGTATTTTTTCACTTTGTTTCAAATCATTCACCGCTGTCTGTTGGTGGATAGAGTTAAATACGTATATTTGCACACCCATACATGAGAGTTGTGGGTAAGATAATGTCTGATACAACATTTTCCCCCAAACTGCCATGTTTGTGTTGGCTGGTTCTGATTGCAGAACGAGTAATTTTCAAGGAATTTTGACATTTGAAATGTCCCTTGTTGTCAGGAGTTGTGGGAGAATTTTCAGTCTGCCTTATTTTGGAAAAACTGGTTTAGGCAGAGCTCACAAATATTCATGACCAATAGTGGTGTTTTGGGGAGTGCTTTTATTTTTGTCTTTTATTGCATTTCTTTATAAAGAGTTCTTGAAATGTGTTAAGGATATCCACTACTGGTCTTCTAATAGGCATCTGGTAATGCTTTCTAGTAAAAAAATGCGCTATCAAGATTGTTTAAAAGTCCAGCTGTCACACAGCTAAGTAGCCTTCTTTATGTGTTACTGCTGTGTCAACATTGTGTGAGATTTGTGATTCACAAGAAAGCTTTGATCTTGTACAGAGGACAACTTTAGGAGATAACATTAGCTTAGTAGACCAAGAATGGTAAATACTGCTTTCAGTTCTCTGCAGGTTTTTTACTTGAAGAAGGTTCAATTTCATTAAAGTCAGTAGTGCCCAAACTTGTAAGAAATTCTCAGGTTCTCAGATGAAATGTTGTGTGGACATAAAAGTTGCTGTTCGTCTAATTAATGATGTAACATACTGCAATCAGCTACATTATCATAAATGATCTAGGTATATTACTTTTTTTTTTGTCAGCATATATAAAATAAGCGAAGATTAACTTATATGTAGCATGGGGGTTTTTGGTATGATAAATTAACTGTTGTATGGTTCTGTGCTTTGTAGTTGTCTCCAATATAAATTCAGTCAAAAGGTTTACTGTGATAGGACAGGTACTTAATCTCACAGGTTTCTCTAATACATATAATTTCTTTAATCTTCTAGCAAAATTCAGTGATTACAAATCAACATGGTCCCCAGATCCCATAGGACACAATCCCACTCATCTCTCCAACAAGATGTGGAAAAACCATATTTCCTCAAGGAACACTACAGGGCTGCCCCGCCCACCTCCTGGCCTGACCAACCCCAAACCATCATCTCCATGGAACAGCACAGCACCCCGATCGGTCAGGGGCTGGGGGGCACAGGACTCAAGGCTTGGCTCTGGTGAGAACAATCAGCTGGTAGCACCATTGGTCAGATCTGAGCAGTGTATGTTTTACAGCACCAGTGGTTTGGAGGAAAGAAAGTTGCAGTTGTCTGGTAATAGGAAAAAAGAGAGTTGCTTCTTGAAATGGAAATTTGCTGTCAGTAATTGGGGCGGGTGGGGGTCGGAATCCCAGGCCCTGCTGCAGGGAATGAGTGAAGAAGGGCTGAGAGCTGCCAGAAGAGAATACCTGCTACATAGGGCCTGTCAAGACTAGATGTTTGCTTTGAGTGGGAAACTCCTTGAACATAAACTCTAGTAAAATGAATCTTGATGTGAAATGTGAGGAAAGGTGTGGTTTTGTTTTCAGGGCTGAAGATTAGACTTTTGTGTTTTAACAGGGCTGGTAATGCTGATTTTTTTCTGAAAGACCTAACTGTAAAGAAGGATGGTTTTTCTTTGTATCAAATCTGTCTTGATTGCTCTGTCTTATAATTTGCAGCATCTACTTGGAGTGATGGTGGCTCAGTTCGTCCTAGCTACTGGCTGGTTCTTCACAATCTCACTCCACAGGTATTTTCTGTGGTTGTTTCTGGGAACTTGTTTGCTTTAGCAAGGATTTGTGAATTCTTCAGTTGTTTCTCTTGGAATAAAATCTGACAAAATCAGATTTGTCAGCATATGTAACGTATTTCTACTAAACTGAGCTGCAGTCTGACTGGTTTTTCTATTGTAATCTCTTCAGCTAGCTTTGAGATGTTCAGGTTTTGCTATGTGACTGTTAAAACATTACTTAAGAGTTATAAAAAAATATTAAACAGAAAGATTTTTCTTAGAAGTGAGGGTAAATTTCATGACTGGGAAGTGGAATGGTTTATAGCTGTTCTTTGGGATGTTGTCAGTAAGAAATTTGATATAACTGCCAGTTTTCACTTTAGTGTTTCCATAGTGAAACCACGGAATTTTTCCAGCACTCCTGCCAAAACCAGTCTAGTTAGGTTATTTCTGCAAGTATTCTCAAAGCTTGCTGCCATTCAAAATTAATTCCGTAGAGATCCTGGTTTCAGCATTCCCAGTTAGTCCTGTATTCAAGGGCTAGGAAAAGCCTATATGATTATCATCAGCACCCTGAGTTCTAGACAGAGGGTCCTCTGTTCAGTAGGATAATTTACCATGCTTCTACAATCTCCAAAAAAAGGTTGAGGTGAAAGGAGAAACTGAGGTCTCCATTAGGTCACCCAAAATGGCAAACAGTGCTCCTTTTGTAGAAAAGACTTGTTTTCCTTGATGAGAAGGAAGAAGTGGTGTGGGGAAAAGGCACAGTTCTAAGTTTGGCTTGTGTAAAATATTTTAATGCTGCTTTAGGAATTATTTAATGGAAGAAGAATATATTTTGGAGGCATTTAAGTTAGTAGGGAGGAGAAACAGATCATAGTTGTCTCATTATGGATTCTCTCTTTATTGTGGATCAGTACACTAAAAAGAAGTGTAAAGGTTCAGATGGATTCATAGACTCACAGAATGGTTAGGCTTGGAAGGAACAATATGTTCATTTCAAGGTTCTCTGTTTTAACTTTGACCATATTTATACCCCCACACAACTTCCTTTTCCCTCATTTGAAGCTGTATTATAAAACGGGGGAAAGAAGGAAGAAAGTAGCCCTTCCTTAAGTATTTGCACAAACTGATCCCATTCGTGTGTCCATGTTCCTGTGGCACACCAGGAATGGAATCTGTCTGTACAGAACACCTGGGAGAACAGCTGTTACTGGAGGTAAGTAGCAAGCTGTTTCTGCTGCAGAAAGAATGTAGGCAACAACTGCTGTGAAAACATTAGTTCAGATGGAATAGACGTTGGTGAGTTTGGCAGGAAGATCACTGACTCTGTCACTGTTTCATAAACTGCAAAGATGAAGAAGCACCAAAATAAATTTTCAAAAATTTCATTGGAGAGATATTTCCAGTTTTGCAAAAACCTTTTAAATAGTAGTTTATCTAAATTCTGCTGAAATCAGAGAGCTGGAGACAAAGACATTCTGATGCCTTTGGTAAAAATTCTGATGCCTGAAGATGGTGAGAAGTACAAGTTGTATGTAATTACTGGAAAAGCTGTCAATGTAAGGATAGTGACAGTGTAAGAAACTCAGAGAGGGAGAACGGGACTCAAGCTGTAAGTGAGCAGGAGAGATAAGTGAGATTATTCCATACTAAAGCAAACTCCATGTAATTGTGAGAAGTCAAGGCATACCAGTTCCTGTTTGAAAATCAACTTCTGTCACCTTTGCTTACTTCCCACTGCTTTCATCTCTTTTTCTTTCTGAGAGCAGAATATCTTTCAATTGCTGTGACAAAGTCAGGATTGAAGTATGTTTGGAGAAATAATTACAAACATCTGTTTCATCCTGGCTGTTCTTCCTCAGATTGATGGGTCAACCTTGAGGACGATCTGCATGCAGCATGGCCCACTGCTGACATTCCATCTGAACCTGACCCAGGGCACCGCCCTCATCCGATATAACACCAAACAGGAGGCGGCCAAGGCCCAGACTGCACTGCACATGTGAGCAAAGTTTTGAGACAAAAATCTTGGCGGGGTGTGAGGGGTTGGTGGTCTAAGCCCCTAAAGTCAGCGAAAACTTTTGAATTATACTAATCTCCTGAATTTCAAAGGCTTTTAACCTGTTCTTCTGTTTTGTTTGAACATTTACCTACATGGTATAGGCACTTCTATTGCTTTTGGTGTTAAGGTTCAGGATCTTAGTTTAAATTTATAAAGATTTTGTTCAGGCATAATTGAATGTTGGTGCAAGGGGATTCGGGTGGTTTTGTTTTGTTTTGTTTTTTCCCCTTATAAAATGGAAGTTCTTGTGTTTTGGGTGAGTTTCACTGTCAAGAACAGCTGAAGTTTTCCATGTCCACTCCATTGTAGCAATGTAACTGATACCTCCTTTGGTTTGGGCACCTATTAGTACTGTTCCCGTGCTTTCTGAATCCCTTGCCCTTACCTTTTGGCTCTAATTATTTTTTTTTTTCTTCTGTGTATCTTGCCTTGTAGGTGTGTGTTGGGAAACACTACCATCCTGGCTGAGTTTGCCACAGATGAAGAGGTTAGTCGCTTTTTGGCACAAGCTCAGCCCCCTACACCTGCAGCAACCCCGAGTGCACCCGCAGCGGGCTGGCAATCCCTGGAGACAGGACAGAACCAGACAGATCCAGTTGGACCTGCTTTGAATCTCTTTGGTGGGTCAACAGGGCTTGGGCAGTGGAGCAGTGGTGGCGGCGGCGGCAGCAGTGGGGGTGATCTCACTGGCGCTTCATTGTGGGGGCCCCCAAACTATTCTTCAAGCTTGTGGGGGGTCCCAAGCGTAGAGGATCCACACAGAATGGGCAGTCCTGCTCCCTTACTACCTGGAGACCTTCTGGGAGGAGGGTCGGATTCAATCTGAACTTAGAACTTTCAACTCTGACCTCGTGACCTTTTTTGGAACAGCAGCAGCACTAACTTGACCTTTTCGTTTTTTTCAACTTGCAATAAATACATTTATAAAAGGAAAAAAGAAAACGGAGAAAGAAAAAAAGGTGGGTCATTGACAGACTGTCTGAGCACATAGTTGCCTCCCTTATATAACTTCAGTTTTTTCGTTTGGAATATGAATCCAAAAAGAGAACATATCACTCTTGAAATACTTGAATCGTGAACGCCAACTTAGAAAGACAATGTGAAGCAAGTACACATACCATTTAAATTTAAACAGAAAAAATTAAAAAAATTAGTTTCTAGTTTTTCACTTTTTCATGTTATACGGAAGTTGTTGCTAAGAAACATATATACTGAAAAAATAGCTTTTTAACTTTGTTTGCACTGGGTGTGTTTCCGTCCTTAGGTCTACCATGTTGGGTTGGGGTTGGGGAGGGGTTCAAAAGAATAAGGGGAGGGAGGGAAAGACTTGACGGAGCCTCACTTTAAAAACAAAACAAAAAAAAACTAAAAAAAAAAATTTTAAAAAATTAAAAACCCACAAAAAAAAACAAAACCGAAAAAACAAACAAACAAAACAAAAAAACCAACACTTTGTGATTGGCTGGTTGATAAGTACCGGTGTGTTCTGACACATGTAACTGCCCACGTGTGCTTGTTTCTGTGTGAGTGCGTGTGCACATGTTTGTGTGTGTGCATTTTTTTCTCTATATATATAATCTTGAAACGCTGCATTGCTGATGGTCTACGGGCTGGCTGGCCATCTGCATGTCTTGATTCTGAAAGCAAGACAGTCATGGTGGAGTCCCTGTGGCTGAAGCAGAATCCAGTTGGGCTGGATTAAAATTTGTCAGTAGGTTTTTTTAAATTCATTTTAGCAGGGTGCTATCTCAAATCTGCAGATCATACAGAATGGATAGTTGCTTCCTAGTCCTTGTTCGAACCTTGTGGTAGAGCAGAACACTGCCATATCCAAAGGATTTGGTGAGAGGGGAGACAATGTTGTCATTTGAGTAACAGTGTCTTTATTTATGTCTCCATGTGGAGTTTTTGTACTGAATGAACCCTAGAGTGTTTGTTATATAATGCAAGCCATTTATTCCTTCCAACAAGGGGAAAAGAGGAGGAAAGAAGACATTGCCATTTTTTGTGCAGCTAGACAAATGTTCTTTTTCAGTCTCTTGCAAGCTTCAGTACCTCTAAAAAAAAACCGAGTGTTTCTTTTCTCCCCCAAACCTAAATAAGCACCTATACTCACTCTAGAGGAATCCATCAAAAGCTTGAAAATCCAGCCCAACCAAATTAGCCTTTTAACTGATTTACTGCTTCTGTTAAAACTGACAAAAAACCAAATGGTGTCAGCAAAGTGCTGGCCGGCCTGCCTCATCTCCTGAAAGCACATGCAGCTAACTCCTTCCTGCGTCCTTCATGGTGAGCGTTACCTGTGCCAGGCCTTGGTGTCATTACAGCGCCAGACCATCACTGACAGAAACGTTTACTTACGAATGTTCTTAAACCAGTGTGTACTTCAAAGGTTTCCTTTTGTTTCTCTGTGTTGTGTTTTTTCCTGTGTATGTGGTTTTGCTTAGGGAGGTATATAACTAGCAAAGACTTTTTTTTAAAAAAGTATTGCACCTTTTTGTTTTTTGTTTTTACTTTTTTCTGTACTGTTGCTTTTTAATTTCTGTATTTAAGGAAAGGTTTGGGGTTTTTTTAGCATCAGTGTAGTAGTACTCTGGGCAGGATAGGGGTGACCTATAATCCACAGTGATAGCCAGTGTGTTGCGTGCATGTGTGCGCTGGGAACAAAACTTTTAAGACCTGTTGTGAAAAGAGTTGTAGCAGACTTGAAGGAACATCCCTTGACACGAAGCGGGAAGTCTCTTGTGGGGGTGGGGCCAGGGGAAGAGGGAAGAGAGATGCCGGTACTTTTTCCATAAGTGCTAGGACTTCCGTGTGGCATTGTCCAGCTGTTATACTGTCTGACAAAGTGCCGACATTCTGTACCAGCACATACCTGTCCATTCCAGCCCTCAGAGGGAGCAGTGCTGTATCACCTGGCGGAGGGGGGCAGATAGAGGAGTCTGTTTCTTCAGCGTTTTCATTGAAGGATACGACCATGTCTAATACATTTAACTCATGGGTTTGGTGGGGAGAAGCAAAAACAGATGCAAGTCATGGGGGGGAGGTTGGTGCTCGTGTGTGTGTGTGTGTGTGTGTGTGTGTGTATGCCTGTGTGCTGGGGGTGGGAGAGAAGGGCTAGGGAATTACATGGCTGTTTTATTTAATTCACCCTTTCTATGTAAACCCAATGTCACAAGGAAGACTGACTAAGGGAAATGCTGCATATACACATGCCTGTAGATTTGTATGCAAAGCGTTATGTGGTAAAAAAATACGAGTAGGTTTGTATTTGTTTAGTAAACTGGAGTGTGCAGCATACTCTGGCCCCTTTGGAATATACTTTCCTATCATGTCTCCTCCTCCATCTATCCCACCATGCACAAAGAAACAAAATGCTCTCTTTCAGCTCCTGCTAGCTGGCTAATGCCCCTCGTGTGCAGACATCTGTGCAGCTTTGTTTCTGCTCAAAGACCAAGCACGCTCGGACACGCAGAGCAGGTTCTTAAAAGTCCTGTGCCAGCAGTACTTCCTAGTGAAGTACCTTTGGCCTGAGCAAGCCAGTATCTGTTCTGTCACATGATTTGCTATACATCCTGGTTCATTGCTGTGTTCCACCCTCACTTCTCTCTCCCAACCTGCCCTAAGGTCCCTTTTCCTGCACTTTGGGCTAGTTGAGTTCATTGCGATACTACGGTGAAAGCCGGGTGCTAGAGCCCCTCTTGTTTACAAGACATAATGAGGGATTTGAAATATTTAAAAAGAAAAGCTAAATTGTTCTTCCATTGTAAGCTTAAAGGGAAAAAATTAAAACGTAAAAAAAAAAAAAAAAGACCAAAAAGTGCATATATATATTTTAGATGAAGACTAACTCTGGGAGCATTTAACAGTGTTTTTGTTTTTATTTTAACATTTTATTTTCCTGCTTTAAATTTGCAAGCATTCTCAGGAATTCTAGGGTAGGAAGCCAGTTTTTTGAAGATGGTTTATTTAACCTTATCCTAGATAGATGGCTGTTTCTTGTTGATAAACTTTTACAAGTTCCTGAATCTTCAAAATGTTTGAAAGTTTTTACTTTAAAATAAAAATGCTAAAAAAAAAATAAAAAGAAAAAGAAAAAAAGAAGAAATCTCCAAATGTTATTGTCAAGCGAGGGATCAAGAATTTTAAAGACTTTCTAAATTGAGATACATTAAGAAAACTTCTCAATATCAGCAACAGGAATTCACTGCAATCTTAAACAATTTGTGAGAGAAGGGTTATCATTTATTGTGCTTTGTTACTCATGCAGACGTGTGCAGTTGCATGGAGAAGAGAAGTGTGTGAATGGAAATCTACTATTCCCTCTCGATTGAAACTAGACAAAAATATTCTTCCAAGCACCTTTTCAAAAGCAGAGTGAAAATATAAACCTTACAAAAATGCAGTAGAGTTTAACTGAAAGATTCCTTGGTTAGGACGACTAGCAGCAAATACACGATGGTGCTTCTTTGAACCACTTCTGAGCAGTGCTAAAGAAAACCAGTGCTGACAGAATACTCAGTAATGAAGTAGTTCTATGAACCTGCCTTTTTCAGTACAGAAAAAAAAAGAATATGGGAAAACTCCACAAAAATGTACATTGGAAATCAACTTTCCTGTTTTCCGCTACTTGGTCAGTTTAATTCCCCACTTGGAGATTTGCTGCTTGCTTTTCTTCATCCACCCCACCTCCCAGTCTTACTGTTTCATTTTCAATGAGGGAAATAGCTGTTAAACTCCTCTGTTCACCCTGTTGCTGCTGGCTGTCAGGGCTTACAGTCTTGAACTTAAGAGTTTGGTGTTGGGATGGCCGACTTCTGCCTCCCAGCTCTAAGTGTCAGGGGCTTACTCCGCCTGAAACGGCTCGGCTCAAACCACAAAACCGCGCTAGTGCCTTGTTACATGCACCCACATGCCCTACGGTAGGGGAGCGGAGGGGAGACGAGGCAAAGTGAGGCAGTGTAGCCACTTCATGGAAATAGATATACCCATTCTTAAGGGAAGAAGAGCATGCTGTGTGAGCAAGTCGTGCAATGAGTTACTTAATAGTAGTTGAGATAAGTTGTTATTATTATTTTTAAAAAAATCAGATGCCAAATTCTGTCTTTCTAATAGCAGTTGCCCAGTGTTTTCATGTGCTGCGTGTGCATGTGAGTCTATTGAAAATAATGCATCAGTAGGAATAATAATGTGCTTTAAAAATCGTGTCATGGGCCAGTAGAAGGAGGGCTTACTTAGCAAGTTTAGGGATTGATTTTATTTTATTGTTTGTTTTAAAGAGAGGATTTGAGTGCTTTGCCAGATGTTGTGTTTTACCGAATCAGCAGTGTCCTAAAAGAGAGGAAACCATAGCATTTAGTCAAAAAAGCCGACACTTGACATTCACTTGGAAGTGGATTGTGACTGACTGCTGAAGGGTTGACAGTCTCAAGTTTCAGCAGTCTGCTGGGTCCAAACCTATTGTAGTACAATAGTCTGCTCCTCGTTTCCTGAATGTGTATCCTGCAAGTGTTAGTGACTGTCTCCTCGGTGACAGTTTCCCTGCGTTGTCAAAGTAACATTAATCTGTTTTCCAGCTACAGTTGACAGCTCTATGTTGCTTAGTCATGGCACTCCCAAGCATTGCAAGTGGTGTCTGAGAACTGTGCTAAGCAGACTCAACTGCTGGGGACAACCATTGCTTAATGTTGTAAAAATTCTGCTACCTTTTGAGGTCCTAACAGCAAAAAGTCAGCAGGAATTGATGTTAGGGTACTTCTGGGCTTTTACAAAACTGTTCCCGGGAGGGAATCTGTGGCAGCATCTTGTTTAAATGTGTTGGCAAGGTAGGGAGAAGAGGCTGGGGAAAGCACAGTTTGGAATACAGTAAAGGCATCTCTTTCCAGATAAAAATCCTGCCGCTTTGCTTACCCTGCCTTGCAGTCTCTATCAAGCTGAGAGTTTTTAATCTGTTTGATAATTCTTTGCTCCATTTGAGGATTTCATCTTAGCAGTGATAACAGAGTCTAGCCAGCAAAACAAAGTGTGGTACAGCTCAGAAATTTGTGTTTAGACTTCTGACATTTACTTTGGAATACTTGCCATCTTTTCCCAGTGTTTTTATGTTTCTACCCAGACACTTGCCTAGCAGTCTTGAGAGTGGGTTTTTTGTTCGTTTAGGGTTTTTTGCAATCACAGGGTGTCAGGTTTTCTTTAAAAGTTTTTTTTTTATTGTGCTTCACATTAAGTGGCTTTTGTAATGAGTAGAAATGTTACGCCAAGTATGTTTTTACCTCTGCAATATAAGCAGGTTGTTTTCAACAAACTGGCTGGGATAACCACCTCAAAGATTAAATAACAATTAAACATTTATATTAAGTTGGCTTCTTTTTTCTTTTTTTACAATGAAATTTCTAATCATTTATTTCTTTGAACTTTTGTCCTATTTTTTCTTCCTAAAAATGCTGCCACATCTTCCACTGTATCCTAATAGTGTATCCAGATAGTACTGTAGGTTTTGGGGGGAAATTTTGGTTAGGTTGGGTTTTTTGCTTCATTCTTTATTATGTTCAACTCCTTAAGTTTCTGATTTTGTTTGTGCATATTGTTTTCCTATTGACTTTAAGAGGAGCGCTGTTTGTGTATCTGAGGTACTCAAATTTGACCAAGCCTGGTGAAGGAAATCAGCTGGATCAGGGTCAGTGTAGCAGATGAGGACCTGTTGTGTTTCCAGTGCGTGTTGCATTTATCACCTTCACTGTAAATCATGTGACCTTATTATCCAGGTTCTCAAGTGGATTGAAATGCAGGTTTTGTGGAGGCTGGTTAACATCTCAGGGTAATAGTCCTGATTGAGTAGAAGGTAGGGGTTTTTTTCTAAAGATGTGAGGTTCCCTTAACAGAAGCAGCTTTCTTAATTGTAAATATGCATGCATGCTTTGTGGGCAGGAAAGTAAGACCAAGACAACTAAGTTGAAATTAATTCCAAAAAAAAACCCAATAAATAAATGCTGTTGAAGCGCAACTTTGGTCCTCAATCTGAAGCAACGTATGCAGAATCTGTTGGTTTGTCTAAATTGATTTTGCACACAATATCATTTCAGTTCTGTAGTTTTATTTGCAACTGTTTTGCAGTTTTAGGAACTGATGCTGTTAGATCATATCGGTCATTCCCACTGTGATCAAAATACAGATATCTAAAACCCAAACTCTGTTTCCCTTTACCTCCAGTACTAGGCGTCCACCCGTGGCAGAAGGATGTTAACAGTAATGGGGAGAAATACGTGAAGTTTCCCAGTGTAGACAGAGCTGGTACTCCCTGTTGTCCTGAATTCACATCCAAACCTAAACCTCAAAGCAACAGTTAGGCTGTAGCAGACCTGTTGGTTGGACTAAACGACAGGAGCCAAACTGGAGATTTTTAGCAGCCTTGCTAGTTCATGTCCTTCACAATGTTTTGCGTAAGTGTCCCATCACTGTAAATACCAGTGTTGCTGATTTTTACCAAAGTTCCCTTGCAGTAGATAATAGGAAACAGGTCCACTTTTTAGTGACTCACGAAGCAGAGCTTTGCCTACAGTAGACTTTGAGGGTCTGTCTACATTGCTGTTAAAATTGAGTCAGGGTCCTGTTTAAAATTATAGCTCTCTATTTTGTGGTGTTATGTGACTTTAAACTTTGTGATGTAGTAACTATAGCTTCTGATCCTTGTACGAAAAGTGATTTATGGTTTCATCTGTACAAAAAACACCACAGCTCCTGGTGGGTTGGAGCCTACTTTTAAAACTTGTCAGGCCACGATAAATGCAGTTTCATCTGTAGCACGCAGCAGACAACATCTGTTTGCATCCACAGTTTGCCTGCGCGTTGCTTTTCATTGAGCTATGCAGGAAAGCTTTTCTCTAATAGTCTCCCAGAGGCCTAGCAAGCTTCTAGCAAATCAAGTGCCCTCTGCAGAAGAGCCATTTTTGCCCTGTACGTGTGATAGTTGGGACTGGTGACATTCAGCAGTGTCCTGTAAACTTTGTAGTGAGAAAGGGAGTTTTTTGACTTGACTCTGACAGCATTTCTGTAAAGTAATACAGAGCACTCCAGGGAAGAAGAAAAAAACAAAAAAAGGGAAGTATGCATTGTGCCAGCCAGCGTTAAGTATTTACGTGTTTTAGCAGCAAACTTGACTGTGGTGGGCAGAGTGGAAGAGACTGGAGAATTTTGCATGAGTGCGCAATACAACGAGGCCGTGTTCGGCAAGAAATGTTTCCTTGAGCACTAAATGCCTCTTCTTGGCTACTGGTGTGTGTTGTTACATTTGCAGAACTAACTTCCTCTTTTTTTTTGTTTGTTTTTATTAATTAAGACAAAATGGAAGCTCCTCCTGTTTCAGATGAAACACAACCAACCATAAGTGATCATTTTCTTCATCATTTACTGTTGAGCAGGTTGCACAGCTTGTTAGAATCGCTATTTTAGTGACATGGTTATGATATTATGTGCTTTCTTCCCCCTCCCTCTCCATGCCAGATATGGCTTACCCTTTCTATATAAGGCGCTGTGTGGGTTTTTTTGTTTTGTTTTGGGGACGTGTGGAGAAGAAGCAAAATGAAGTGAAAATGCAAGCCAAGGTAGAACAGCCTTACTTTAGGGGGTAGCCTTACAACAGAGCTTTATAGTGAGTGTGCTGTATTCCAAAATATGTAAGCCAAAAACAAACAAACAAACAAAAAAAGCATTCATTTATGCAAAAAAAAAAAATTAAAAGAGGTGTTGGAAGACTTCTTTAATATGTACCTTCTAAAGGTGGAGTAAGGTCTCACCAAGTGATACGTTATTGTGATACTTCTTGCTGGGTCAGTAGGAATGGGTTGGGGTATAAGCGCTTAACGTTTCCGCCTACATTTTACAAGCAGTAAGTTAAATGTGGTATTTATGAATGTGCCTTTGTGAGTATAGTGACTGTCTAACTGAGGAGACTGCTTGGGCTGGAGGGGAGACAATGGTCAATTTATTCTTTCAAGAGGTCAGACATTGAGATTGCAGCCCACTGGTCCCTTTTGACAAGCAGCATCATTGGCTGGTCTCTACACTGCACAATACGTATTCATATGTGGTAGAGATTGGGGTGGGGGGTGCGGAGGGATGTCATGTGATGCACAGAAGCTGTTGATAGTTTTAGGCTAGTCTGCTGTTGCAGGTTGAGTTTGTATATGTATTATGTGGCTTCTCTTTATGTTTGTGTGCATGAGTGTGAGTGTGTGTGGCTTTGGTTTTTTGTAAGCACTGGAGAATTGAAACACAGTGATGTTTGAGACAAATTTATACATGTAGAGAAGATGATGTTTTGTAGCTTCTGTTAAATAGTGGGTGCAGGCACACTTTCACCCTCTCTGCCCGTGTCCTGATAAGCGAAACAGGAATTTATTTTTTTTTCAACCCTTCAACTTCCAGCACACTTAATGTTGCCATTTAAATGAACAGGGTATTACACAAGAAGAAAAAAAAAAGTTTTTGAAATGGTGAGATAGAAGTGTTTAAAAGGAAAAAAATCTGAAGTAATTTTTTGTTTCTTCGAAGCTGTTTGTAGCTAAACATGGGAATCTGCAGTGTCTCCTTCCATTTGTTTTTTTTTTTTCCTAATAATTCACCTCTTCGTCCCACCCAAAACATGAGGTGTACAAGATCAAGAGCTGTTGTTGTAGCGCTTTGTAATTCCCACCCTGAAAAGAAACTCCAGTGGGATCCCTCAGCTCTATTCAGGAAGACAAAGAGAGGAGAGACTCTGCAGTTTTCTTTGCTTCGCTCTCATTCCTCTCTAATGGCCTTGAAATGTATTATTATGCAAATGTGAATTTTGATACTGAACTTAAGAAGAGGTTGTTTGTTCTTTTTTCAAAAAAAAAAGGTCCCATATGTGGTCAGCATTGCTTCTTTATTTTGTAAGTGAATTGTAAACTATGCATTCTGCAAAGGGGGTGTAGGGGACAAAGATACTTTGCTAAACTGTTCAGGAGTTTCTGTGTCCATGGCATATCCATTATAGTTTGGGGAAGTGGGGAAGTGATAACTTTGAATTAAGAAGGAATTGATAAGAACCTTTCTTTTGTCAGAAGCTGGCCAATAGATAACTGGGCAGAGATTTGAATAGCTAATGTTGGCTGCAAAACAAAATCAGCTCTCAGCCTTGCACAGGGCTGTGAATTCAGCCACGCAGTGTTAACCCAGGGCCAAAAGGGTGAATGGGACACCAGGTCTACCTGGGGAATATCTTCCACCTCCTGTGCTCTGGCCCTTGTTAAGCTCAGGAAACTCACTGCCACAGGCACTGCTTTTTTTGGATTTACTACTCGTTTTCCATTTCAGCAGTCTTTGTGCTCTTCCAGGAGAATTGGAACATGGCTGGGCCTTGATAGCTACACTTCCTTATCCCTAAAATTTTCTTTGCTGCTGTTTCTGGCACAGTTCGTACAGTGGCAGTACAGCTGTGGGCAAGATGGTGGAGATGGTACTTACTTTCTAGTGCTGATCAAAGCCCAACTATGAGGACTGTGTTTTTTCAACATCAGCAGCTACCAGTGTTTAGTTGTCTGGTGTTGCTGCCAGTGACTTAGCACTAATGTTGACAGTGTGTGAAATTTTAGGGGAAGTAGACTGATATGTAGACCAGGTCCTCTCTATTTAAAAGAAACTATCCTGTTTTTACTGTAAGGTGATATCGTAATGGTCATTAAAAAGGATTTACTTCTCCACATCTCCAAAATGCAATCATTGTGAATTATGTGCAGTCCTTGAAGCTTGCTGAGCTTCCAGGAAGAGTCTCCTCAGAAAAATGCAGATCTCACTGCTCTCTCTGTCATTATAATAGGGACCTTTTGACTTGACTTTTTCTTTTGTCCATGGTGAACCATGTTACCTGCATTATCCTTGGCATTATCTTAGGTGTAATATCATAAACTGAGAGATGATCCTGTCTGTATTCAGTGTTTTCATGCAGCAGTTTTATTTTTGTTGACATTCACAGTACTGTAATAAGTAATAGACTTGATGATCACTCTCGCATCTGTGCCTGCCTTGCAGATGTGATCTTATCAGGGTTCCACTCTGTCAGAATGCCTTTAAAAAAAAAAAAAAAGGAAAAAAAAAGAAAAATCAGAAGCTTAAACTCATTCACAAAAATACCTCGTGGTACATTTCCCTTTCTGATGTAACCTTTTAAATCTTGGCTTTTCTCCTATACTTGATGAGCTTTTATTTCCATCTGTTATCTCCTTTGTAAAAAGGTATTTGAACTAGTGGTTTTGAGCACAGGTCCGGAAGCCTGAAACTCCTGAATTTTAACATTGGCCATTACTCTTCCCTTGCCTTGGGCAAGTCATTTAACTACTTTGCCTTTGTTTTTTCACCTGTAAAGCGGGGTTGTTGATAATACTTACCTACCTCACAGGTGTTTTGTGAGGATCAACTAGTAATGTTTGTCAAGTGCTTTAAAGAAAAAAGCATGATAGAAGTATTATGAGGTTTTCACAGCAAGATCGCTAGTTCTTTTTACATTGTTTGCTTGTGTGGAGGGAGATAACCCTTTTTTTTTTAATTATTGAAGCCATCAGACACTCAGATCCTAAATGATAGAAGTTGATAGAGATTCAGTTACTCATACTCCTCAGTCTTTATGCCTGTTTCCTTCTTCTCTTCTTTCTAGTTACGCCAGTGTTGCTACAGGTCACGTCTCCAGTACTTTTAGATAAGCTTCAAAATTGAAGTACTTTGAGCTTGCTGCTTCTTTCACCAGACCACCAAATCAGACTAAGTTTGTGTACTTCTCCCTGCCGTTAAATGGCAGTTTTGGTAATGTCATCTTTCAAGTAGACACATCTTTTCCTGCCATCAGGAAGGGGAGGTGGTGGTGTATAGTTCCAGAGAGGGGACTGTAAGATGAAGAACCTGGCCATTTTATGCTGCTGCTCCAGGGATAAAGGGCAGAGTAGCTTCCTATGTCCTTCCCTGAGTTAATTTCAGTGTGTTACCAGTCACACTTCAAATGCAGTGTCTCTTCTTGTCCACAATATACAGAAGCCATCACCTACCAGTCGAACGTAGGAACAGAGAGAATGATAGTAGATGCTGCTTGTGTATATGCCTTACAGCTCTCCCAGAACGTCTCTGGGAGGGTGGTGGGGGAAGAGGTCTTCATTGGGTAAATCCCACAGCTGTCAGGGAACCTCTGCTACTTTCTCCCTTCTCAGTCACATGATCACTGTTTCTTCTTTCTTGGGTGTGCGTCTCAGGGATGTGCATATGAACCCATGCCTCTTGGAATTTGGCGTTTGAAATATCAAGAATATGGTTTCTGTACCTGAAACCTTTCTGACTGACACTCCCTGGTCCTCTCTGTCCTGCATTGCTCCTCGTGGCCTTAGGAACATCTCTCCGCTGTTGCCCTGTGCCACCCTCTTCATTTCTGCCAGTAATCAAGGTGAAGTGTATACAGTGATTCTGCAGAGAAAGAAGCTGAAGTGATGCATGTGCGCCTGTGGGATTTACACACGTAGGTATCTTGGTTTTCTGCCGCATCTGCTCTAAAGCCTGCAGAACGTCTATTGCACAGTGCTTTTTCTTTCTCATCTAGAAAGCAGAACAAACAGCAGTATAACTCTGATGATGGTAATTCTGTCATGTTTACTTTGGACTAAATGCTAAGTATTTTCCTCAAAGAACCAAAAAAGCCCCCACCTTCTAACAAAAGTAACCAAATGTAATCTTCCTGGGTGCGGAAGAGGAAAGGGGAGGAGGAAAAGCAGTGACAGGGGAGCGTTCTGATCTATTTTCATCTCCACCGCTCGGCTGGAGGTTTGAAATGCTGCTTTGAGTTCCACGAACATAAGGGATTATGTTTACAAAGGTAAATGCCTTCTACCTGTTCAGGAAACTGGCTACTGGTGGGCATCGGGAGTTTAGCAAGTTTCTCTCCATTGCAAACAAGTAATGGGAAGAGGGTGTGTCTGGAAGAGGAATGGAGAAAGAGATTCATTTCATCTAGTCTTCTTGGTAAAATAATGCCACCTTCTTCTCTCCTTATGGAATGGAGAGATGAGGTGGCTGAATAGAAAATCAATTATGTCCAATATGGCTGGATTAGAAAAGGCAGCTTTTCTACTTTGCACATAAATAGGTAACAGGAAGGTACAGCTAAAGTCCTCTTGCCTGAAACACTGTCCCCCAGAAGCAGACATTGTGATAATAAAAATAGTGGCTGTGTGTATATTGATGCTATTTGCAAGTTACCTGTAAGTGTTTATTTTTTTTCTTATACTTGAAATGGCTTCCTTTACTAAACTCTTACCGTAGTTCTGGTTTCTCCCCTCCTTCTATAGTGTGCAGTAAAAAAAATTACAGGACAAGTGGGGAGAATGTAGAGGAGATGACACAATGTCTTGCATATCCAGATTTCATCTTAATTTCCATCCCATATTCTCCAAAATGTTTGAACTTCCTAAGGGTTTTCCATGGACACAGAAACTCAGCACTTTAGAAGGTGCTCTTGTAAGGCTGGCTGCCCCCTTTTCCTCCTTTTCTATATTTTTATTTTACTTTTAGTATAGTGGTACTTAAGATCACTGGTTCACTTAAAAAGAAAAAAAAACCAATAAAATGTTTAAACTCTACTAATGTACAAATAAGCTGAAATGTTGCATTTTATGTGTATTTTTGCCATAGCAGGTACTGTATTTCTCATGCTGGATTTAGAAAAAAAAAAGGCAAAAAAAAAGAAAAAAAAACAAACAAAAGGGTGATGTTTTATTGGAGTGTGACAAGTTAAGAGTAATAAGGAATTAAGTCGTCGTCATTTCATTGAAACTGAGAGATGGTGTAATACTTATATAAGTTTTCTGAAGGTTTTTTTTTTTGGGCTTTTAAACAGCTTGTTTTGTTTTGTTTTTTTTTTTGAAAGATATGATTGTATTATGTGCAACTCAGTTGCTTACATTATAACTACAAACTATTTTTGGGTTCCTGGAAAAAAAAAAAAGACTAATAAATGTGTTTGGCTGCTAAGCATTTAAAGCTCGTGTTTTCTGCACGTTTTGTGTCCCGCGGCCGTGTCGGGGCCCCTCAGGCGGCGTTGGCCTCCGAGCGCGGGGGGGCGCCGGGCCCGCCATGTGCTCGGGGGCGGGGCCTCTGCCCGCCCTTATCCCGCGGGCCCCGCGCGCTGGCCGTGACTGCCCTGCGCCGCTGCCGCTGCCATGGCGGCCCCCGGAGAGGAGCAGGACGTGATGGCGCGGTACCGCTCCCCGCTGGTGTCGCGGTACGCCAGCGCCGAGATGGCCTACAACTTCAGCGAGAGGAAGAAGTTCGGCACCTGGCGCCGCCTCTGGCTCTACCTCGCCCAGGCTGAGAAGGTAACGGCGGGACGGGTGCTGAGGGCAGAGCGGTCCGGGGCGGGCGGAGCGTGTGGCCGGGGCGTCTTCACGTCCCGATTCCCTTAAGGGCTCTGGCGGAGGAGGGCCCCGGAACCGGCGGGAATCGGCCCTGCTTTCCCGGAGTTACCCTCGGGAAACCGATCAGAGCAACTTTCCAGGCGCTCCTTGGCGTGTTCCAGGGAGGAAAGGGGCGCAGGGGATGGGGGGTGTGCGAGTTCAGGGTTACCCAACCCTCTGTACACAATCCTCCGCGTACCTGTCGCCCCTTAGCAAATCACCTCTTCTCGCCTCATACCCTCCCCCTTGCACTTTTGCCTGCACTGTAAAATCGGTTTTGTAAAAGCTCTGCTAAGCAATCTTTTGGTGAGGGGTTTGCCTTTGAGCAAACATCGGTGTCCTTCCCAAGCGCTCGGCTATTTGCTTTCCAGGAGGTGTGACGGATGAGATCCGCTGTCCCGTTCAATCCGATGGCTGTCCGTCCTTGCCAACCGGACCACCTCCTGCATCTGCAGCCACTTGTTTTTAGATAGCCCTTTTTTCCGAGATAAGTTTACTTTTGGCCAAAGTGAGCAGAACACTTACCCCGCAAGTAGTTGTGATGTTTCTGGTAGACTGAGTTCCACAAAAAAAAATAATACCTCGAAAGATTGGGTATTGTGTATTATTAATTCAGCTATCAGGAAGCAGCAACTGAGAGTATGTCCATATGATTGCAAACTGTTGTGTTAGTAGAGTATGTGAAATTAACTTTCTTCACGTGTAGTTTAAGCTGAACCTTCTGACTTTGACTCTGGTCCTAATTACGGATACATATACAGCCATTATTACATCTTAATTGAGACACAGTCAATTTTAAGATGCACTAACTTGATTCCCTGTGACTCTTACCAGGTTTTTGACAGTGAAAAAGCTGTAATGTGTTCCAAAAAAAAAAAGGCGAAGAAAAACAGGCACAAAACCACCCCACTTTCTGACAGAATGGCTTTAGCTTTCAGACTCAATAGGTGCTCGTTGGTTTTGTACAGAGTCCAGTTTCTGTTTTTCAAAGCCCTGAGATTGTTAGGAAGCAATCCAAGCACTAGGTCTGGCTGTTACAATGAATGCGAGGGCAGAGAAGCACCGTGCTGGAGAATGAACAAGCAGTGCACAGTGTCGTTACCGTGTTCCTTCTCCATGCAAGGATCATGTCACTACAGCAGCTTTGTCAATTATATGCTGGACCAAATGTATGTTTCAGAAGCTGAAGATGTAATTATACAGCTGTGCTAAACAGGAGTCACCTTCTGAAATGCCACATGCCTGATTTTGTCACAGTTCAGATGCTGGAGTGAGAAAGCTGCAAATCTCATCTAGCACAGAAAGTGCCAATACCATGAATGCATGCTTGAGGAGCTTTGCATTTTGGAAGCATGACAATGTAAACATAGTCATATCAATTCCAGCAGATAATCATCACTTTTTCTTCTGTTCAAGAACAGAATATGTGGGTTGCCTAATAGGAAAAAGCAATCTGCTTGAAAGAACCAGTTTGATATTTCTAGGTTTCCACTCCCAAGCCCTGAACTCAGAGCTACCCCATCTCTTGACCCTTGCTCTGCCTCCCATTGCAGCCCCAGAGTTTTGTTCCCAGAAAGTAGAGACAGGTCTTACAACTTCTTGAGCTCTCTTTTCATAGTGGGAAGAGGGAGACTACTATTTTTATCTGTCTCCTCATTCCAGAGCAGTTTGTAATCTCATGTCAGCTCTGGACTAAAGGAGACAGAGCTAGCTACTTCTAACACCTGTTATCTCTGTCAGTGATCAGTTAGTTACAGATACAAGCAGTTTCTTTAGGTTCCTTATAGAAGATGCATAGTACTTCTATGAAAAAGAACACCAACTCAAATACCAGGTAATAAATAAACTATGGCAATTTACTGCAGCACATATCCTCACTTTCAAGACATTCATATGTCGCTTCTTCAGTCATTGTTATTGAAGATACATAGCTTTGGGATTCAGGTACATTAAAAACCGAACACTTCCAGATGAACTGTGGGCAGTACTTTCTTTTGTCTTCTGAGAAATCAGATCTGAAAGTTGCAGGGAGTAGTAAGAGGGAAGACATGCAACTTAGTCATAAAATTTTAGGTAAAGTACAGGGCCAGGCAGATGGCTTCAATATTCACTCTACTTAATAGGTGAAATTTTCAAGTGGTCCACTTGGAATATGTGAGATAAGAATGGAAGAATTATTTCAGTAGAAACTGAATTTGGCAGAAAGTCTATACAGTGTTTTGCTCCTTTCAGCAGGCAATAGCAGGACTTTGAAAGAGCAGGCTTAGCAAAGTGTGTGATTAGTAAGAAAACCTTATCTTTTCCCAGCTGACAGTATTTAAAGTTTGGGTTAAGAGCTAAATTTATACCCATCCCAAAACTCTAGTTTAATTTTTTTGCATAAATTCCTTTGTATTATGATTCTTCTGTTAATACTTTTTATCTTGAACTCTTGACTTAATTGTATTTGAAAGTTAAGTACAAATTTCTTGGCGCTCTCCCTTCCCGTAGAAGTAGCTTTGGCATCCTGCAGCATCAAACTGACTTACAATATGTTTTGCACATGTGAAATATAAATGTTTTCTCTCTTTCTATAGTAACCCTCCATCTATTTTTCCTGTCCAATTCAATTTTCAGTATTTTTCTGTTATATGTTCTTTATATGATGAGCGGCCCAGTGTTATCATTCTGTGTGCAGGAGCTGTGCCAATGATATCCACCTGCTCTGCCCCATCCTTTAGGAATAGTGATGAACACTCATAGCTGTTAGAGTGGCACATCAAAATATTGGGACAGTCTCACAGGAATGACACCCTAAAAGCACAGTCCAGAGAGCTCATCACTGACCTCACTGACCTGTGCTGCTTTGGGAAAACCTTGTGTTCTCCCTCGTGTAGTTTTCCTACTTGATTTTCTTAGGTACACGGGTTTGAAGGATATTCAGTTGTTTTCTTTCCGAGGTACTGCCAGTGTCAGCGAAAGCTCGTAGGGAAGAGGCCTCACACATTTGTGGACAGATGAGAACATCATTTGTCTTGGCACTACCCTACCTTGCATGTGTTCTACGTCAAGTCATCCCTTTTTGGGGGGGTTATTTCTTTGCTGTCTGTATGACTGTGTACTGTGGTCAGCTTTTCCCAGAGGATCACAGATGTCTGAGCAAGGCATGAGATTTTAATCCTGGCACAAGAGTGTATTGCCTGCAGAGCTGCCTGTGCTTTTAGGCAGTTACAGTCTGTATCAGTGCACCTCAAAGGTAGCAGTCTGGGACCTGGTGCTTTTCCTCATTTAGCTGAACACTCGTGGTCATGTATATGCTTGCAACAGCATAAATTTGGGTACTTATTATCTGATGAGGACCTTGAGGACATATCTGCTTCACCTGCTGTCTTCTTCAGTTCCAGGTTTCACATCTGCAAAACATTTTTTCAGTCAGTTTGATTCTGAACAGAACCAGTTTTTTAAATACTTCGAATCCTGGAAACCTCCTGGTTGGTGATTTCTCATTACTAATGCACAGGACAATACAATTTTAATCTGGAAAAGGCAGTAATGCCAAGTTCGTTGTGAGACTTTTAATTCCTCAATATCAGGAAAAGACATTTTTCTCATCTTAGTTTGTGCAAGAATTACACCAGTGTATAATCTTGTGGTTGGATATCTTTGGTTTTAAGTCAGCTTGCTGAAAAGCTGTAGCAATTCATTTCGAATGTGAACTAGGAGCATTCATCTCCTTCTTCCAGATCAAGTAATTGATTTCACAAGGTCTCGTATTCAGTCTGAGATGAGGTACTTCAGGACTTTTGAAAAGGTACAAACATATATACCTTTCCGTATGTTTTAAGTCCCCTGTTTACAGTTGTGTAGGTCTAGTTGTGGTCCAGAGAGTTTCTCCTGACACAAGCTGTTTGGTCACATGGTAGCTGGATTTTTCTTTACCCAAAAGGTAAACTTCATGAAAAGAAGTTTAAACTATGCTATTTTTATATCACTTTCCCCCATGTGCTTTAATTTTTGTAGTTTTCGCAGGAATGTTACATGATTGAGGAAAGTATGAAGCCCAAGAGGAACGTCTAAGAATGGGCACTGTCCTATCCTACTGGAAAAGGCTGGAGAGCCCTAGAATGAAAGCATTTGCTGTTACAGCTCAATTATACCAAATTGTCAGGCTTCTGGGAGATGTCATATGGGAGTAATTATTTCAACAGCATTTGTCTCAGTTTGTTGGTAAAGAGAAAAAGCAATAAAAGTTCTTTTCCCCTTGCAGTCACTTGGGCTTCCTATCACAGATGAGCAGATACAGGAGATGGAAGCAAATCTGGACAACATTGACTTCAAGATGGCAGCAGAGGAAGAGAAGAAGCTGCGTCACGATGTGATGGCCCACGTGCACACCTTTGCCCACTGCTGTCCGAAAGCTGCAGCCATCATTCACCTTGGAGCAACTTCCTGCTACGTAGGGGATAACACGGTAATATAATATTTCCAGTTTCCTGCCTGCAGAGCTGGGCAAAACAAAGCTACAGTTCTTTATTTTATAGCTCTTTGTAAACTTTTCTGTATAAAATATTAGAAGGATTTTTCAGACATTATTGTTAATTTTACTGTTGAAGTTAATTCAGTTCTTTAACCTGGCTACCCTAGGAAGGCAAGCTCCACTTGCCTTCTTTCTTCTGATGTGGTGCAAGATCTAACTGGAAACTGTTCCCTAACCTCTGCTTGCGTGTTAAATATTCAAGGAGATCAGAGGGGAGTTGTAAACACATGAAGAAACATGTGAACTGTGTGATTTATCAGTTACACCACTGGGACAAGAGTTCACTGACTTAGAAAACAAGGTCCGCGAGCTTTCAATTTGTTCTTGGAACCCCTGCATAATTCAGGGGAAAACAAGCTTTTCAGCAGCCAAGAGAATAGATCAATGTGATAAGTGAAAAAGGAAGTACTACCATTCTACAAAAGTGTAAAATTTTTGTGAAAAACCTCATCTAAAACAGAATGCAAACTTAAGCCTCATTTCTCAGTATATGTTGCTGTTCCACTGTTCAAGCCATTGCAACTTCACAGGTGCTTTTGTCGCATGAGAAGCTGCTATGTGATTATTTTTTCTCTACCCCTTTGCAAACCTTTTTAGCTTTTGGGTAATTATCACCTTCCTTGTGACACTTGTGCCCAGCTGTACCATGGTCACAAAATAAGGAGTAAAGATGACTGGTGCCTCATTAGTCCACTTACCTTCTTGCTGTCTTTAGCCTACGGTGCCTGTATTTTCCACTTGGGACTGTGTGATTTAGTCTGTCTTTCTGTGGGCAGTCCCAAGAACCTCAAAATAATCATTCATAGGCACTTGGTGGAAACAGGTCTTCCACCATTCATTATGACCTTCCATGGACAGTATAAAAGGAGGAATGGTGGAGCCAGCATTTTTGTCATAAGCAAGTTCAGTGCAAGTTGTTACAAGAAGGAAAGCAAAGCATTTGTTTTAAGAGGAGACTTGAGTCAACGAAGCATAATTTGTGTCCTCTCTGAGAGAAACCATTACATCTGGTCCTTTAGACATGGCCTAAAGTTCCTTTCTTTGCTTCTTTCAGGATCTGATTGTCCTCCGTGATGGGTTTAACCTGCTGCTACCCAAGGTGAGAAGGCGGTTCTGCAGTGTCTCAAAATTGGGGAGCACTCATGTCCTGTGCATAGCCTGTGTTTAACTTGGATTTTCCTAAACCTTTGTGGGAAGCTAGGACGAGTTGTCTGTCTGGGTTGTTCTCAGAAAAGGGAATGGTTCCCTTCCTTTGCTTTCTCAAGTCTTTTCCCGGAGCTCTTTTGCTCACAGTGGGAATTAGAAGCCACTCCTTGTTTATCTGTGCCACAGGTACTAGCTTCAGAAAGCAATTGTATTGGTTTCAGGATTATCTTAGTTTTATCCTCAGCTAAATTCCTAGGAGTGTGTCAGCATTCAAGAAACTATATAATACAATTTTCTGAGGTCAGATATAGCAGGAGTGTAGTGCAGTGGTGTCTACCTGACTTGAATGAATTGGCATCCAATTTGCCCTGGACTGTACGTGTGTCAATTATACCCAAACCAACTTTATTTCTGACTAATTCCAGGAGTAAAGAAAATACCTAAGGATGAACCAGCTGCAGGATTGGTTTGAGCATGAAGATTAGACTAGTTTGAGCTCAAGTGCAATGACTTGTGTTAGCTCTTGCTTGAGTTTCGTTGCAAGCAGAAATTGCATGCATGCCCTGAAAACCTGAAACACACCATATTCTGCAATTGGAGGGGGCTGCACAGTTGCTCCTCAAGGTCCCTCCCTGCACAACTGTTCCTCCCTGCGCAGTTGTTTCTCTCCCCTTTTTCTCATAGTGTTGCGCTTAAGCATGCTAACTTCTGCTGTGTTGTTTCGGGTTTTTTTCTGTCTCATTCCACCTCTTTTCTATCCTTCATGCTTCCACCAGCTCGCAAGGGTGATCAGCCGGCTGGCCGACTTTGCTGAGAAGTATGCTGACATGCCTGCTTTGGGCTTCACTCACTACCAGTAAGTAGCCATCAACCTTTGCTTTCTTTTTGTTCTCTATGCTTTGATTAAATTGACCTGCTACTGCTCTTTTGTCATCCTTTTTCTCATCTCTGACCAGTGGCAGTTGGTGGTTCAGAAAAGGCGTATGTGCCTGACTCCAGGCTTGTCTCAGGAAACTGGACTGTTGCTTTGACTAGCTGTCAGCAGTTGCTTCAATATAGCTTCATAAAGGATCACTTCCAGGCAAACACAGATGTGCATATTCTGGGCTGTTTCAAAAAAGTGTAACTGGGAATTGCACCAAGCCTGTCTTCCAGTCACATTTTCTTTGTTTTTCTCTAAGTTATTTTCCACTGCAGCCTAGAAAGTTTTGCTAATGGCTACTCGTTACTACAGATACTGAGTCAAAGGAGAATGAGATCTAGGTGGTTCTGTTCTTGGGGTAGTTTAATCTGCTTCATGAAGACTGTTTTCAGAAGCATTAAACTGTACTATGAGGTAAGCCTGGATCTTCTACCCCGGTGATACAGGAACAACAGAGGTAGGGAAATTACACACAGGTCATGTCAGACTCGGTGTCTGGCACTTTAACGTTTCTCCCGAAGGAGAGTGAAAGGTCAGGTCTCTGATTAATTGTCTTGCTGTATGTGTGGTGTCAGTTCCATCAGCTCTACTCCTAGGGCCCTCTTCTTTACGGCTTTTTGGAGGAGTATCTGTGTTGTATTTTGGCTTTTGGAAAGAGGACAGAGGAGTATTCAAGAAGTATATACAAGGTGAAATCATAATTGATGCCTCAGCCTTTTCTGTGTCATTTGTTAGCAGGGCCTTTGCTCTGTTTACAGTCAGGTCCGTGTTTTCCCTTGCCTTCCCTTTTCCTGCTTATGTACCTGCAGAGGCCTGTCTTGTTGCCTTTCACATCCCACACTAAATTCAACCAGGTGGGTTTTGGTTTTCCTTGCCCCATCCCTGCAGTGTGGAATAGTGTCTTTGTATTCCTCCTGGATTGCCCGTCCCTGCTTCCAGATCTTACAAGCTTCCTTTTTATATCTGAGCTTAATCAGGAGCACCTTGTTCATGTGCGTTTGGTTTTCCAAAGTAGTATAGAGGTTTTCTTTGGAGTGCATGTGGATAATTTGAAATATTTCAGTTTCTGGGTTCTGCTTAATAACACCCATGTTTTCACCTCAAAGCATTTGCAGGGGGAGTGAAGGGTAGCTGAAGCTTGCAGTTACTTATTCCAAGGTAGAGGTCTTAAAAGAAGTGTTGGCTGACAGTGTTGTTGAAGTGTGTTTGCCCAGAGGCTGAGGAACACAGTTTTATAAATAAGATGGAAAGGTTCCTGAGAGGAATCATTTAAAATCACGAAGTGAATGCAGATGTTTCTATGCTGAGAAGTTCACACAAGTGCTGTAAGTCAGCCAGGGTGCCCCACCCTGCCTTGGGTGAGCGGAATTGAGTTGGGGGACAGAGGCACCCCTAGTTTGTCACAGCCCCTGCAGGCCGGCAGGAGGCGCACGCCTGGCACATGGACACAGAATTGCTGTTTTCTGGTAATGTAATTCCATCTAATTCCTGAAAGGAATGATTGCATCTTCAGTACCATTTACTGCTGACATTGGTACATCCTTCTGCCTAAGCCAAATCCTGTTAATTTTTGCTCAAGTGAGTGAAGAGAGATGAATCCGTAGGGAGGTCCTACTGGCAGACTCAGCAGTAAAGTGTGGTGCTTGTGCAAATCTTCGATGAGTTGTGTTCTTGATTGTTTTCAGACCTGCCCAGCTCACCACTGTGGGGAAACGCTGCTGCTTGTGGATTCAGGACTTGTGCATGGACCTGCAGAACCTGGAGCGGGCTCGGGATGACCTGCGCTTCCGGGGCGTGAAAGGCACTACTGGCACTCAAGCCAGCTTCTTGCAGCTCTTTGAGGGAGACCATAGTAAAGTACGTCAGACAGCCCAGGGTGCACACTTAGACTCTTGGCAGTTTTCCATTCTGGAATGCTGTTTTCTCTAAAGGGAACATTGAAATTCTGGCATTAAATTTACAAGGGCACCGTGATCCCGCTGCGGGTCACTGACACAAGGCTCGGTGTGAAAATGAGCAGCATTTGGGAAGTGATGTTTCACAGAAAGTAGACGATTTTTTGACAGTAAACTGAGAAGAGCAAAGGATCATTTTTGCTCTTGCTGACCTTACTGAGTCGTATTTTGAACTCTGTTTTATTTTTTGCTTCACCCCAAGGTTGAAGAACTGGACAGATTAGTGACTGCAAAGGCAGGATTTAAGCGGTATGTAACAAGCATTCTTACCAGTGTGTGACTCTTGCTGGTGGTGTTGGCCCAGATTCCCCTGGTTGCCAAACTGACATCTGTGCTGCTGTTCACTTATTCCCCCTTACCATCTTCCATTCCCAGTTGAATTTTCTTGCATGAAATTTCACTTCCTAAATAGGCCACTTCAACTTGTTTCCCTGTCAAAGCACAGCTGTCCGTTTTTCCTCTGTTTACCTCTCTCCCATCTGCATGCTGCCCTAAGAAATTGACAGCCTGAATCCAAAGTTGTTTTCATCAGGGCAGAATGACAGCCCTCCACTTCAAGAGCCACATCACTCTTTGCTCAGGTTCTTACAGTACTGTTGTGTCTGGCTGGAACACTCAGCTTCTGTGCTTATTTCTAGGGCTTACATGGTCACAGGGCAGACCTACAGTCGCAAGGTGGATATTGGAGTCCTGGCTGTGCTGGCCAGTCTGGGGGCTTCTATTCACAAGGTGAGCACCCTACTTATATACATTTGGAAGAGGGAGAAACGTTTCAGATCTTGAAGGAGAGGTGCTCGTGGTGCAGAATGGTCTTCTCAAGAAATACCGGTGTTCCTTGTTCAGCTGTCTTCTTTGTGATCATATAAATTCACCGCTGGGTACATGCCTGGTACTCAAATATCAAAGATCTTAAGACCAATGACAAATAAAGCAAGTTAACTGAGCAGATTCTAAGATGGGTTAACAACTCCCACACCAGCTATTAGTCTAATCTATGCTAGATTGATCCCATTTGAGTAAATGTCTTTCCTAGTGGTGTGTGAGTTTTTAAATTTCACCATTTGCTCCTAGTTAATTGCCTTTCTGATAATGGTGTTATTCTCTCTGTCCTTGTGGATTCTTTTCATTTATTTATTTCTGTTCCCTCTTCCTCCTCCTGGGCTAAAGTGATCTGTGGTATTTTCTTATGTTTTGGTTTTTTCCCAGTTCAGTGAGCACACATTATATGTGTTTACAAATCACTATGTAATTTTGTTAAGCATTTTCAATGTTCTCTTTTGATCTATCTTCCATTCCCTGCAAACATTTGCCCTCGTTGGAGTCCTGTTCTCATCTAATACAGTGGACATGCTGTTTTCTTTGTTTCCTTGAGAAGCATTTTTAGGCCAGGAGGTATGATTGCAATGTCAATTTTTTTTGTCACATTTTTCACTGCCCCCAGTGTACTTCTTGCACATAGATGCAAAGATTCTCCAAGAGCACTAACGGTAAAATATATTGGTGTGTGTCAATTTGGTTCTGTTTTGTTAATTTCTTATGCTTTCTTTCTAGATTTGCACTGACATTCGTCTTTTGGCCAACCTGAAGGAGATAGAGGAGCCTTTTGAGAAAGACCAGATTGGTAAGGGATGAGAGAGATTTCCTGGACTGGTGTATATGTCTTTTCATTTATGTTGGTGTGGCCTTTTAAACAGACTTAGAAATGTCACTGACAGAAGTTGCTTTAAATTAACTGGAGTTGACATTGTCAGTGTTTTGGGTCCTTTTAAAACAAAAAGAAAGGGAGGTGGAAAAAAAGGAAAAAGAAAAAACGCCTTACCTAAAAGTTTTTTGGATATTAAGTAATTAAAATCAGATTTCTATTTGTGCACTTCCTGTGTCTGGGGGGAGAGCACAAGTAGCCATGTATGTCCCGTTGCCTAGAGAGGAAGACTTGGGTCTGAGGAGTGCTTAACATTTTCTGGTCCTCATGAAGCTAACTGGAAAATAGGTTTTCAGCTCAACTCAGCATTTTTATCTTTATAGGCAGACAAATTAGGAACTAAAATTAAACTAGAGTGGACCCTTTCACCCTCACCAGAAGAATACCGATGATGTGATACTGACATTGCTAGAAAGGGGAAAGGAAAGGTAGTGTTTTGGCTCTTGGCTGAAAGAAAGTTCAGGTCCCTCAAATAGTTGTATAGAATTGAATCAGCAAATTAAGCCTTATTCCCGTCTAGTACTTGTATCATTCTGCATTCTGTGGATGATTTTGATATCCATTCACTAGAGCAACAGGCAGCAGTCTTAACTATCTGACTTTGAAGGACAGTGTTCTTGAGCAGATGGAGGCTCAAACACTACTAAGATTACCAGGGGTAGCCTAGAGAGATGGTGCTAAATACTACATTAAAAAGTAAGATTATTTGTCCTTTTTATGTGGTAGTACTTCCATTGTGCAGAACTGCAAAAATGTCTTCTCACTTTTTCTCTGCCCACATTTGGATGTTTCTGGTTTGAAGGGGAAAGCGGCAGTGTCATTTTCGTTATTACATATTGCCCTTAGAATATTGTTGCGTTTTGAGGCTTTAGTCAAAACGATGATTCCTGGCACGTTTTTCTTTCCTGGGGGAGGATCTTCATCTCTTCTTCCCGAATGCACTCCTGCTGTTGCTCTGTTTGCATCCCTTTTCCTGCTTTGACAGGTTCGAGTGCTATGCCTTACAAGAGGAACCCAATGCGTTCGGAGCGCTGCTGCAGCCTCGCTCGGCACCTGATGACGCTGGTGATGGATCCCCTCCAAACAGCCGCCGTGCAGTGGTTTGAGCGAACGCTGGATGACAGCGCCAACAGGTCTGTTTAGATTGTGCAGTGCAGCAATTGCAGATGGCCTTGTGCAGAAAGGTCCTTTGCTCTGTTTAGAAAATACTGCCTTTAAACTAAACCCACAAGATACGTCCTTGACAAAAAGCTGTCTCGATAGAACCTAGAGACTACAAACTGGTTTCCTCTGTAACAGCAGATAAAAACTTTTAGGTTTTTTTTAAGGTCTAGATCTTCTGCTAAGTAAACCAGCAGTGAAAGGGAGGGATACAGAAGCCAGGGTAATAAACTGCTTTCACAGTCTTCCTGTTTCAACAGCACAGTATTATAGTACTCACATTTCTCAAATTTTCCTCCTTGTTGTGAATGTGTTGTTTTGACCCTGCTTTTTTTCACTTCTTAAGGAATAGTTCAATACCTTAACCCTCCAAATAATCTAAACAAACATATCTTAATTTTGAAAAGTGTTGTTCTTTACAAGAAGTAGTTCAGATCCTAGAGAAAGAGCACAATTACTGTACTTTTTAAAAAATGTTTCATGAAAATCTGTGCAAGTCTTTAGGATATTGCTCAGCAAATTTTGCTTTGTTTTATGATTCCTCATTACAGCTATTTTGAGCTGAGCAGAAGTTATCTACAATTATTATCAAGTAAATTACAGCAATTAAATTCAATGCTTCCATCTTTTATTTAGTACTAAATCTGCATAAAGCTGGTACCTACCTTTGAAACATTTTAGCTTCAAAGTCATATTCTGTTGCAGCATTTGATCTCTTAGAATCTTAGAAATCTCTAGACTTCCAAGGTATGGCACCTGTGAAACAATGAACAGCAGCAGTTTTGGCTGTAGAGTAGCATTAAGATTGCTGATGAGAATGTTATTTTTAAAATGTCTCCACAAACGTAATACCTGCATAAAATTTCATGAAAAAATAGGAGATTTTTCCCAAAGAGACTTTACTCCACAGCTCCTGGTCTCATTTAAGAAAGATCTGCATAGGCAGCAGAAAACAATGTAAATTTAAGAAATTGCATACTGGTTGATATGGTGTGTTTATTTCCCAATAGCTACCAAGTGTTGAGAGATGTACTGGAATGTTTAAAATTTTATTTTTATCTCATCTAAGAGATAAAGACTCATTTGTCCACTTCATTAACAAATTATAAAAATCTGTGCCCTGGATTTTTCTTGTTGAAGCTATAGTGTTTCGGAAGGAGAACAAGCTAGAGAAAGTTCAATCAATCTACAGTCCAGAAAAGTTCTTTTAAGACACTGTGATAGAATTGGAGGGCTTAGATGTAGCACAAGGTTCAAGAACTAGGATATTTTCTAAGATCACAGTTTGAAATGGGCCAGGCCCTGCTGTCACAGATGGATGATGCTGTGTTTGCTGCACTGTGACGCAGAGCATTTTGCCTGATACAGCTCAGTCTCCTACCCCTCTTGTTTCCATCCTCTCCTTTTTGTCAGAAGCCTCCTTTGTGACCAGGAGCTGGTTTCTTGGAGGAAGCCCTCGCCAAATGCATGGATCCCTTTGGAAGTTCCCCACTGAGCACAGCCAGGCACAGCATGAGCATGCAGCATGTCTTACTCCTGCAGGGTAGGATCAGTAGTATACAGTTCAACATAGAACAATAGGGGAAGATACTGTAGATCGCTGTCCTGTTTCCTATCTGTGTAATCACAGAATTATCTTGGAGCTTTCTACGTGTGCCTTCACCCTTTTCTCTTTCCCTCTTTACTAACCAAAAAGAAAAAAAAGAGAACCGCTCCAGTGTTAGGCCACAGTAAGGCTATTTACAGCATTATTTACAGAAACTGAAGGATCTGGGGTGGACTTGGAACATGGCCTTTGTTGCTGACCAGGGCTCTGGATATGTGTGTTTCGTAGGCGCGTGTGTCTGGCTGAGGCTTTCCTCACAGCTGACATCATTCTGAGTACGCTGCAGAACATCTCTGAGGGACTCGTGGTGTATCCAAAGGTAAAGCAGGAGATAATGGACTTCCTTGGTAATGCTACAACTATGCCAAAGTGTATAAAAATGCTCCCACTCCAAGGATTACGTTTTTATCTGTTAGTTCAAATGGTTTCTGAATTTTGCTCTATTCTTGCCGTATTCTCACTGTTGTAGGACATACATGAAAGGTCTCTTGTGAGGTCCGTAAAAGAGTAAATACAAAACTTCTCATGAAGGATATTTTTCCCTGAATTACAGAATGGATCTGTAGAACACAGCAGCAAAATATACTGTCTAGACAGATCTCATCCAGTCCTGTGACTTACTACAGGTTAAAAAAAAATTATTGTACATCTTTTCCGAAGTAACGTCTCTTACAAGATACAGCTTCCAAGTATTATCAACGTCTATATCTGGATTTCCAGAGCTAAGTTCAAAATGAGAATTTGTATTTGCATCATGGGGACAAACTTTTTATCAGGGCCTGTTATAATAGGACAAGGGGTGACAGTTTTAAACTTACAGAGAGACAATTTAGATGATACAGGAAAGAATTTTTATTACAAAGAGGGTGGTGAAACGCTAGAATAGGTTGCCCAGAGAGGTGGTGGATGCCCCATCCCTGGAAACATTCACAGTCAGGTTGGACAGGGCTCTGAGCAACCTAATCTAGTTGAAGATGTCCCTGCTTGTTGCAGAGGGGTTGGACTAGATGGCCTTTAAAGGTCCCTTCCAACTCAAACTTTTCTGTGATTCTGTGACTGTTGTCCAGTCCTAGAGATTCAAGGGGAGAGGAAAAAACTTCGCTGCGATGTTTTCAGTCATCTATAGGCTTTCTATAATGCTGTTTCTTTTTTCCTGTTTTTTTTTTTTGTGTGTTTAAGGTGATTGAGAGAAGGATCCGGCAGGAGCTGCCATTCATGGCCACAGAGAATATAATCATGGCAATGGTGAAGGCTGGGGGAAATCGTCAGGTACAAATGAAGTGTCCAAATTACCTTTGTTCACAGCCTGGTGTTTATCTCCGGAGAAACAAATGTATCTGGGCTCCTGTCCTATCGCACCTTTCTCTGCTCTTCACCTGCTCCTATGGAGTTATTATAATTACACTGCTGCTGCCAAGCCGGGCTCTGCTCTCTGAGGGGAGAGCACTTGTGGAGATGCCTATTTTCTGTTAGGAACACTGGGTGTTTCTGATGTGGCTGGCTGTGCTGGAGAAGAGGGAGACCTATTTTTATATTTGATACTCGTAGGCGTTTTCCTTTTTTAAGTGTTTGAAGGAACTTGGAACACAGGCCAGGCTTCTTTAAATGGAACATGTTGGCAGTTGGCTACCTTATAAATTAGAAGAGGATGAATCAGTGCTGTTAACAAAAAAGCAAGTAAGACCATCCTGAACCACTCATTCATGTGTCATTCTTCCCTAACTCTGTATAGTATATTAACCACTTGGTTTATAGTCCTTCATTCAGCTTCCTGTGTTCAAGCAAACTGTAATTAAATATTTTCCTTAGTAAATAAACCCAGACACAATTAGATGATATTTCCTTATCATTTAATTTCACAATTCAAGTCAAAACTGATAATCAAATTTCCATCTTAATAAAACACCTTATTTTCACTTACCTTTTAGATAGTAATTTTTCCTTCTATGATTATTTCCACATCAAGGACAGAAGGACAGAAATTAAACTTGCAAGAATAACGAAAGGGTTTGATAGAAGCTTTGAGCAGAATAGTTCTAGTTTTCTGAAACACTTGAGGCAAATCACCCACTATATTAGTCAGGAAACATCCTTTTTTCCTTTTTTATTCCCCTGTGTCTCTGATGTCAGTGGGTCAGTGAGTAAGCTTCCTGACTAAATGCATTAAGGGTCACATCATGTGAATCACATTCTGTGATTCATTTGTGTCTCTTGTTGACCTGCCTTCTTTCTGGTGCTGTTTAATTACACACCTATAGGGCTTAGTACATTTGTAGAAGGTATTCATATTCACATTCATATGTTGTTTTCCTGTGCTGGGAACTTTGGAACAGCACATTTTCTAGGCTTTCCCACCTCATAGCACAGAAACTCACTTCCCCACTATTAAACAGCTCCCTCCCCTAAACATCCAGAAGATAGATCTGTTCACCTGAGGCAGGTCAGTGCTGAAGCCAAATGACATTTGGATGGAGGAAACAGGATAATTTTTGTCCTAATTGTAGATCAAGTATTATACATTTAAGGAAAAGATTCTTGCACAGCTGTAAATGCAATCACATGGCTGTATTTTAGGACCAGCATGGCAATATCTGATTTTGCAGGTGGTATCTGACTACAGTCGGGTTCCCTTATTCTTACCAATCGATTCCAAAGGAATGGGTTTTTTCCTCAGTATATCCTTATGTAAGCCATGGTTTGCAAAGTCTTACTGCTTGTTAAGTTGGACGGATTCTTTTCTTTTCCCTTTTCCAATTCTGTAGAGGTTTTACATGGTTTACAGCTGAAAAAAAACCCTATAGTGACTCAGAGTATTGGGGAAATTTGAAGAAGTATGAATGATTCCAGTGTCATTAGTTTATGTTATAGTTCAACAGGGAGTGTATGTGACATTCAGACAGTTTTAGCCTGAAAGGGCAGATGTGAAAGCATGAAGAAAATCTCGTTTTAATGTAGTGGTATGTGAGACTGCAGTCCAAACTGTCTTCTTTTTGCACTGTCCAGGGCAATACACTTCAGTATTTTTCCCTCCCACTCAAGTTGATGAGATGACCATGTGCTGTCAGTAGCAATAGAATGACTTTTCTTTTCCCATCTTCTTCCCCCTGTACCTACAGGATTGCCACGAGAAGATTCGTGTTCTCTCTCAGCAAGCAGCAGCTGTTGTGAAACAGGAAGGGGGCGATAATGACTTCATTGCCCGTGTCCGTGCTGATCCTTACTTCAGCCCTATCCATAAACAACTTGAAAGCCTGTTGGATCCCTCTTCCTTCACTGGACGTGCTCCTCAACAGGTAAAGTAGTGGGAAGAGGCTATGGGTTGTAATCTAGTGTGTTGATAATTCCTGCATCCTTTTTGTATGCTATAGAGTGTACATATTATATAACTCTGGCCATGCTACTAAGGAAGACACATTTCTCTCTTCTGATTTCCTTGGCTATCTTGTCTATCTTTGCTGTGGCTTCACACTTTTGACCCTGGACATACCAGACTTTGTTGGGTGTCTTTGTGAAAGAGAGACCCCAGTGAGACAAGCGGGTCTGAGTGGGGAGCAGGAGGCAAGCCCTTTTCCTAATTTTATTTTTCTCATCTTGAACAGGTGGCAAAGTTCCTGAAGGAGGAGGTTCGACCGGCGCTGATTCCATACCAAAGCAAGATGGGTGGGAAAATTGAACTGGCACTTTAGGTATAATCTGCAAATGTGTGTGGGTAGAGGAAGATAATAAAAGCCTTATTGATCCGGGTCTATTTACTGTGTCCTATTATTTTGGTTCTCTACAGTACATTTAACCCCCAGAGCTTACAGCCACCTTGATTCCAGATGGGCTTTTCATTCTTTGTCTGCTGTTTGGTCAAGCCTCCGTTTATAGTGTGCTGAGTTACTGAGAAACGCTCAATTGTGACAAGGTAACTTTATCACAGCACCTTTCATTGGCCCCTTACAGAGCACTGTCAGCTCTTCAAGAGCAATGCCAGGTGCTGCCTAACATTCCTGTAGGACTGACTTGTTGAAGACAGAGGTAAGGGGAGTTGAGCCCACTCCCATTTTCGTCTTTCTTTCCGTGCCTTGAAACTTTCTCCGCAGGTGTCTCGAAAGTTGATAAAAGTGTGTCCTGGCTTTCAGAGTACTGTGACTTGGGGAGCAAACAGGCCAAAATATTAGAAATAATGAAAGAGAGAAGCTGTGGAACTTCTTGCCTCATCAAACAGGTGCTCCTTCAGTGCTCCTTTCCTAGTTTAATACTGTAGCTGTGGCTTTGTAGCTTCTGAAAGTCGTACTTACAGGTGTGGGTAAGAAACCAGTCATTGTGTTTTGGCTGTGATTGTGGTCCTTGGCTGTAGGTGCTTGATACTGAGTGGCAGGTGGACTCCGGCATGTGAAAGTTGTTCTCTACTACAAGTTTTGTTTGATATGGAAAGAAAAAAGATAATGGAAATTAATGGAATGCCAGAGAAATTAAAGAGCTTCAGGTTTATTTCTGATATGAATGATCTATTCTGTAATGTCTGTGCTTTACTGGACATTCAGTACTGGATCAAATTCTTCTCCTTTTGACTTAAACTGGAATAATTCCCTTACCTCTTCTTCCAGTGTTATTACACCACAGAGCATTTCCTCTGCTTCAGTGCAATAAAAAGGCTCCCTCTTGCCTCTGTTATTTATTCAGACTCTCGGAGATGACATGATAAGGATTACTTGATGATTTTTGAAGTGTGGTTGCTGAAGACAATTAAGCAAAGCAGAACTAACTGAAAGAAGCTACCTGCTGTCCTTCAGGCCATCCTTGTTGAAAGAGGATTTAAAAATACTGTATGTTTTAATAAGGCTTGTCTTTATTAAGTAGTCAGAGCAGTTGGAAGCTTCAGGCTGTGATCTCCTTCCATCGAGATTGCTCTGGCTTTACCTTGCCCCTAGAATATGGCATTCAAAATGTCTCAAACATTTGTGAGTTTGATGGTGTTTAAAACATTTTGCTTGCTTGTGCTATTAACATTTAATTAGCCATCTGTTTGAAAAGGATAACTCTAATTGAACCCTCGTAATTTTCAGGCTATTACTCAAACTGTTAGCCAAGAAAGAAAACAGACAGATGCGTAAGCCCTCCTTCTTTGGTCCTCTTTCCTCCTTAAAAAAAATCAACCAACTCTGTGTGGAGAGGAGGAACAGCTAATGTATCTTTTCTCATCATTGGAAATAAATCTTTGTCAGGTAGAGGCTGCCAGCTGTGAGCTGTTGGGTTTGTTTTCCTGGAAATTTTAAAAAGAGTAACTGGTACAGAGGGAATGTCATCCTCCTAGAAAATTGGCATGATGCGCAAATCCTTCAGGAGACTTCTACTTTCCCACAGAGTTGACAGTGGCACCAGCCAGAGATTAATTCTCCCTTCTGCTTGGCTGTTGGGAGGAGGTCACTAAGCAGTGCTTCAGCTGTACAGCTCTTGATTCTCGCCCTGTACACAGCACTGGTGAGGCCACACCTTGAGTAGTGTGTCCAGTTCTGGGCCCCTCAGTTCAGAAAGGACATCGAGGTGCTGGAGCAAGTCCAGAGAGGGGCAGCAAAGCTGGTGGAGAGTCTGGAGCACAAATCTGATGAGGAGCAGCTGAGGGAGCTGGTGTTTACCCTGGAGAGAAGGATGTTTAGGGGAGTTGTCACCCTCTACAACTACATGGAAGTAGGTGGTAGCCAAGTGGGGGTCAGCCTTTTCTCCCAGGCAACCAGCAACAGGACAAGACATAGCCTTAAGCTGCACCAGGGGAGGTTCAGGTTGGACGTTATGAGGAATTTCACAGAATGGGTGATGAGACAGAGTGGTGGAGTCACCGTCCCTGGAGGTGTTTAAGGAAACACTGGACGTGGCACTCGGTGCCATGGTCTGGTTGACAAGGTGGTGTTCGGTCAGAGGCTGGGCTCCATGATCTCAGAGGGCTTTTCTAACATGATTCTGTGATTCTGTGACAGCTTCGTGAGGCCAGATCACACTTTGGGCTATTCGGTGCATGTCCCTGCAGCCCGTGCCTGTGGTGAGCAGGGCCATCGCGGCGCCTCTCCGCGCCTGCCCGGCCGCGCTTCCCGGCCTACAGCCCCCGCCGCGCCGCGCGCCGCCGCCCGCATCCTGCGCATGCGCCTCGGCAGNCCCCGCTGCTGGGGCTGTGTGCGGGGCTAGGGTGCGCGGCCGCGGCTCCGCTCGCCGGGCTGGGGCGGGGGAGCAGGGAAGGACCCCCGGCCCGCGGAAGGCGCCGGGCACCGGCCGCGCTGACGCAGGGTCTGGCTCCGGGGAGTGACTCACGCTGTGCTTCTCCGTCAGGGCTGCCCGGGGCACGTTCTCCCTGCGCCCCGCTTCCCCCGGCTAGGCTCTCCCCTGTTCCCCGGGACGTGCCTCTCCTCTAACCCGCCTCTTCTCCTGCCTGTGGCTGCGACTCCCGGGGGTCCTGCTCTGCCATACTCATCTGCTCTGCGCGCCTGCGCCTTTTCGGAGGTGCCCCAGAGGAGAGACAGTCTGTCTCCTGTCTGGCTGGGGGGAAGGAACAGTCACGAAACGGAGATGGAAATATGGCAGTATCCTCTAGGCAATGGGCACAAATAGGCGTGCTGCAGGCCCTGTGATTGTCAGCTGTAATAAATGTTAGAAGGAGAGCAGGAGACAGATGTAATTCTTCGTACCTGGTGATGTAAATCGAAGGGAGCAAAGAGCCACAGTCACGCGGATATAAATCTCATTGCAGGCAGTGGCTGTGGGCTCCGGGAGGACTCTTGATGTCTCTTCACAGAACTGGTAAGGGCGGGACAGAAAAAATTTCCTGTATGTCGGCTTTGCTTCCTTCCTAATTTTTTGAGGGATGCCTGAGTTTAAGCAGGTACTTTCCTTCTAAACAAGTGGGTTTAAGTGTTGGTGTGTGGGAGGTTTATGTGATGTCATAGTTTCCTTCTTGATGTCTCAGCCCTACTCTGTATGGCTTGCTGTGTTTTTTTTGTTTTAAGGGGGGGAAGTGGGAATAAAGTAATAACAGTACCTTGAGGAAATGGAGAATCCTGTAGTGCAAATAGATGGGAGACCGAAGCAGTCTTACTGGAATTAAGATCACTGGGTTTTTAGTGGTGCAAGACTGGGTCTTAAAATCACTCAAGAAGGAACTGTCAGGCTAGCAGGAGTGGGGCACTGCTGTGCTTTTGCTGAGCTGTTGATCAGAATACAGTTGCTTGCTGGATGATCTGAATTCTAGAGTAGTTTCTCAGCTGCTGCAGAGTCTGGAGTGGTGGCCTGGAAAGAAACAGCCACTGGAACAAAATTCAATTTCATTATTTATTTCTGGATCCACACAATATGTGTGTGACTGTCCCTATGCAGAAACAAAGGCTGAATTCCTACTCTGGAGAATTCATAAAGTAAAAGGAAAGGAACAGGGTGAGAAGAGGCATGACATGTAATTAAAGAGGTCAGGGTGAGGTCATGTTAATACGATGTTCATTCTGTATTTAACAGATTAAAATGACAAGTACTGCCTTTCTTAATTCCTGTTCATGATAATATTTTGATAATGTGGTTTGATATTCTTAGGGAGATGTCATTCATAGTGACTCTTCTTCTGAAGAAAGATGAAGGGAATCCCTGAGGGGCAGCAGAGAGGAGGGGCATATTTCTGGAGGAATTGCACTGGCCAGGGAATGATAGAGTTGAGGGGAGGAAAGTACTGCACACCTGCTCAGGACTGAAATAATTCTCCAGTTTTAGGGATCTCTGCTAATGTTGTTTAGGTTTTTCTTCTTTGCTGTGCTTTTAACCTGTCACCTTCCCACAAGATGGGATCTTTTGCCAATCTCTGTGTTCTAAAGGATCGTGACAATCTTAAAAAACAAGCAGTAATCAAAATATTTAGCTTTTAAAAATTAATGTGTCTTACCTAAGGTGATATGGTAACGGTAGAGATCATTGGTTAAGAGATGTGTGTAAGAGCTGCCAGTCTTAGTCCCATTCTTGGTGAATTGATTTGTGTGTTCGACATTGTTTCCCATGTTTGGTATTTGGGATGCTTTGACAAAGGAATTGGTGATACCGTGTTTGAGGCAATAACTGGTTTGGAAATTGTTGGAATGATGCGTCTTCCTGGCTGTTAATTGCAAACTTCTCACCAACACATCAGAAGTAACGAAAACTTAAAAAAAATAAATCCTAAGGAGCATTGCAGCTTTATCTGCAGTGGTAAAGTTAAGGTGCTTTGTATTTTGGTGTACGTATGTGGTCCTACAGCTCTTCTAGCTAAATCAGCAATGACCCTTGCTGGTGATCTGTGTCACACTGGTTATGCTGGATCCTACCCTAATTCAAATGGATAAGATGCTGAGAATTTGCAACTGTCCAGTAGGAGGAGGTAAACAAACAGCTTTATTCTGTGTTGTGAGTGCCTTAAGTGTCCTACATGTCCCTTAAGAGATGGAGAGATGTTGGTACTTCAGGTTTGTGTCCTCAGCCACACAGAGACTTGCCTAAACTTCTTTCTCTGCCACTTTTTATCACAGGGTCGAGGGTTTTGATACATAAAGCTTACACAGGGTGAGTATCTGGGAGCGCTGGGGAAAATTGCATTTTTCAACTGTGTTACTGTTGACACCGGGTAGGGAAGAGAAGGATGTTGCCACATTTGTTTTGTCTTTGAGGAAGTCTCAGATTTTTTTAAACTGGAGTGCAAATATCAAGTTACATTGATAACAGGGCAATTTTGTTTCTGACTTAAGAAAAACACCCTGGGAGAAATGCAAACACGCTTGTTTTATGAGATAGTGGAAGAGAAGAGAGTATATTGGTATTAGTATGATTACAAGAACTGTTGTTACTGCCATGTCAGTGCTGGCTGGGAAGTATTTGATGATTCAGAGACGAGAGAAAAAGTCCATAACCTGATAGTCTTTTTTTTCTGAAGAAGAAATCTTCCTGATCCCCAGAATCAGGAGATATCAGAGGTTTTATCTTGTTTTCTTACAAATGTTAACAATCATTGTATATTTTGCTTTTTTCCCTCTTAAGTTATCTGTGCGTATAAATCTCTGCAGGAGCAAGATCTAAGTAGTCCAACATGACATGCTAGATAAGAGCTTTGCAAACAGTCCTGAGAGGTGTTTTGAGTGTTACTAACCTCTTCAGAAAGTTGAGTCCTGTAAAGACTGAGCCCTGAAGGAGAAAAGTTTTCAATGATGTGGGATATACTTGCCTTAAAAGCCATTTTCTGGAGCCAAATGAAGCGAGACCTGCTTAGAGTCCTGCGAAGCGAATCTGACTTTTTTTGCGAATACTGGAGCAAGTAGTAACGAAACAGAGCTACAGGAGAGTGACCTGAATCGAGCCTTTCCTGTGCCTCGCCAAGGTAACAGCAACCCTGACAGCTGAACCTCTGCAAATCCTCTGAGGCCCTATCAAGGAAGAGCCATTATTCAGGCTCTTGTTCTGTTGTCACTGGAAGCAGTAGGATGAGACCAGCTTGAGAATCAAACTTCCACCTGTGTGAGCCTACAGGGCTGGTGATGGAGAGAGCCTCGGATGGCACTGCTTGTCACCACTCAGGATAGAAGTGTGAGATAAAACACTTCATAGTACTCGACTTTAAATAACTGTCAGAAGTGTCTTTCAACCTTTCTTTGATTGGTGCAGCCCTGCATCTGTAACAGAAATATTTTCTTTCAAGCTTCTGTGTTCAAATGAAGCTGGACAGTTGTGATTGCTTTCCACAGACATCTCATAAATAGTTTGCAGTCTTGCGATGGACCAGAAGGCAAAAAACTCTTCTGAAAATCTTTTGGGAAAACAAATTTCTGTAGGGTTCTGCAGAAGTGCCTTGGTCCTGCACTGCGCTTATTTAGGTGAAAGTGCCCATTTATTGTGCAGTACTTGACTCTCATGGAAGATATGTTTGGGGTCTCCTTAGACACTAATCAGAAACCTTTGGTTTATATTTGCATAGTGGTGTCTAACGTGGAATTGCCTTTACGCTAAGTCTTGAAGACTAGGGTGACTGCAGGCCTGCCTTTTTTGGCACATATGGGTTTTCTTGCCTCTGTGTTGGAAGCAAGGAGAATTTTGCAGTGCAGAAGGGGTGAACACCATGCTAGGTTGTATCCTGGCCTCTTTTTCTAACTTCATTTGATGCAGATAGAAAACCCCAAAAACTGTTGTTCCTGTATTGATTGTAATCCTCCTGTGTGAGTTGCAAGGAGCACTCTATATTCCTTTCACGTATCTTTTCACCACTCAAATAATTGGAGGACTGGGAAAGGGGAAACTCCTCCTCCTCTGATTCTGATCCCAAGGGTCTTGGCTAACAAGAGGTTCTCCACAGAGGTGCAGTTCATGCTTATCTGGCATGCTATTTGCTTTGGAGCCAGGTAAATAAAAGGCAGTTCTGCTCTGGAAATAAAGTATCTGTTGATATGTAGGAGACATCTGCATTCTACATAAGTAGGTGTTATGTAGGGGTTTTTCTGAGACAAATTTGGCACACTGAACTGTGATCAGGAAGTCCATCCGTGGTCTGTCTGTCCAGTGCATAACCAGTAGGAAGCAGGATTCTGCTTTTTCACATCCTTATTTTCAAAATGGAGAGGCAATGGAAACAAAACTGAGAGTTACTTGTTTTGTTCCTTTTGTGTAAACTGACAATGGTTCAGCAGCTTGAGCTTTGCTGGGACTCTCTGTGTCATTGCAGTGGGCATTGCTGGACACCGAGCAGTGCACGGAGCAGAACTGTTGCATGGAAGTACCTTTTAGTTACATTTCTACACTGAATTACGTTTCCAAGGAGGCCAGGAATCTACAAGGTGCTTTATGGCAGGAGACACAGAGTCCCAGTTTACCTTCTGCTGTCTCTGTTGCTTTAGTAGTGCCCTGAGGCAGCTGGGAGGAAACGCTTTGCCCTGCCACATTCCTGCTGTCAGTATGTGATCCCAGTTGGTGACTGGGCAGCACCGGAGTCCTGGGTGGTGCCTCTGCAGTCAGTGACATAACCTGTCAGCAGCTTGCCCTCCCGCCTGCCTGCCCACCTGGCTCTGCAAGCCTCCCCCTTGCTGCTCTCCAGGTCTTGCATCCCTGTTTGAGACCTGTCCTAGGCTTTTGGTGCATCTCTGGTTCACTTCCAGTGCCACAAGGAAGTGGACTGAGGGCAGTTAAAGTTCTGAGCTCTTCATTCCCAGTCATGTCAAGAGGAAGCTTGAAGGCCACCTCAGCACCTCTGGCCTGCATTTGTATGTGTTGCTCAACACCCAAAGCAGTGTGAGGCTGGTCGTGGTTTGTAAGCCTTGGACAGAAAGTTTGGGATGAGCCAGGTTCACTAACACCGTAGTGACTCCTTAACCAGGAGCTGGGGTGTGTCAGCGTCTGTGTGGGATTCTGCATTTTTTACAAAGCCAGGGTGTGAGGGCCAGGAATTCTCTGCATCTTGTCCGCCCCTTGGTCAGGTGTGTGGCTGCGCTTTGCTCACTTACGTATTTGTGAAGCTGGAGTTCTCTTCTGACTCTGTGTGCAAAGCAAATATTGACTTGTGGACTGATGGCATTTGCAGCTCCAGGATATGCCTTTGCCTGACCTGAAGGAGACACTGATGAGGGAAGGGAAGGAAGGCCAAGGGCATCCTGCTGAGAGTTTCCCTTGGGCGTTTCACTGAGCAAGTCAGGATTTTAATTTGAAAAATGTAAGTTTTCCAGTTGTGAGAGAATGAAACTGAACTGCCTGATTCATGTAGATCTTTTGTCTGATTTCTGAGAGAGGGAGATGTTAAAGTGGATCCAATCTACTTGGGATTTCAAAAGCTGAGCTGCAAGAGGCTTCTAGAACTACACCTAAGTGCATAGCGTCCTGATGGCTACTGTGACTTTCAATCACTTTTCTCTCTTCCAAAGCCTTTTTTCTTAATAAAGGAAGAGAATAGAGAGCAGTGGAAACCAGCTAACAGTCCAGAGGTAGCAGTGGAATTTACTGCATACACTGTTGCTTTCTGTTCATCAAATATAAAGGAAAACAGAGTTTTTCCCATGCTAGCTTACTGTCAGAAGAGGTGGTGTAACCATCAGAACAGAGATGCAGTTCTTGTAATGGTGGATGAAAATTATTTTAGAAATAATTATTATGCTTGTTCTGCTCCTTCTGATGATACTCAGTGGAGGCTCCTGCATAGTTTACTGGTTGTAAAGTTCTCAGGATACAAAAACATTGCTTGGTAAAATGTTTGTCTTCTGCACAGTCTGCTAGAGGTATGTTGCCTTTTTGGTGGATCTTTTTTTTTGTTGTTGTTTAATTGCTAAAATCAGTGGGGGCAGAGCACTCCTGGGAAGGAGTTTCTGTCCCAAAATAAAGATCCTACTGAAAGGCTCCAGACAACATCATTTTGTGCTTAGCACATCCAGGCACTACCACCACAGGCTTAGGTGGAGATCACGTGGCAAAAGAGGCCAAGCAAGTAAAACACAGGCAGCAGGAGATTGCTATCTGGTGTTTGCCAGGAGCCAGCTAATTGAAATCTCTCATACTGCAGCTGTGGGGAAGAGCCAGTGTGTCCAGAGGAGGCACAGAATTGCCAAGTGGAAGTAAATTTGCAGGACTCCTTTGCAAACATCAATTTCTAAAGGAGACCTGCACTGGAAAATAAACTAATTGGATATAATCCTGTATGGTGTGTGTTTGCAACTCCAACAAAGGTGTTGCAGGTGGAGTTCTTCAAATGGTTGTTTCTATGCTGACTGCACGCTTCCTTTGCAGTCTTCTTTTTCAGGTACATACATTCATTACACCTGTCTTCTAGCAGGCTGAAAAAAGTGGTGGTGTGATTTGTTTTGGACTCTGAATTCAAAAAGTAAATCTGTGAATAACAGGTATCATTTGCATTTTAGCAAAAAGTACATTTCTTTCAAAATGTGGAGACTAGCTGTTGTGTGACCAAAATTGCTTCATATAAGAAACTTAAATTGCCTTTAAACATGGGAGATGCTCCTTAATGTGTGGGTGAAACTAGTTTTAATTTTGTAGTACTGAGGGTTTGGGAGTTGCCATTAATATTTGTTGGATCTGATGTGTTTTTTGCTTTGTATTTCTTACTGTTGCTTGTTTTCAGAAGTATGTACATTGCAAATAACACAGCAATTTCACACGTGTGGTTTCATAAGCTTTGTGGAGCCCCTTTTGTTACTTGCTATCTCCTGGCTAGGAGAGCTTTAGTTTTATATCCCTCAGTCACAGGAAAGACCTTACTATGTCATTCCCATATACCAGATATTTTCTTCCTCCTCCTGGCTCACACTAGGTGGTGCCTGGCTGTGTCAGGGAACCTTCTTCCCAGTTCCTGTGATGCTGGAAGGGCTGGTGCAGTGGCCTCAGCGCCTTCTCTTGGAGACACGTGGCTCTGTGGGCAGTGCCCAGGGCAGTGTCTCCATGTGCCACAGCAGGAGCCTTCCTTTGGTGTGATTCATGCCTCTCACCCTGCCCTTCTGCACAACCGCACCAGCAGCAAGGTGAGCCTCACGCTCTCTCTGGGCTCTGTCCCAAATGGGTGCTTGCAGGAAGGTTTCTATGGGAACAAGGGCAGGAAAAACCTGCCCACCAAGTTCAGTGCTCTTATGTCAGGGACAGGAGAGCAGGCAGGGGAGTGATCCCCAGCAAGGTGGAGGCACATGGACAAGGGAAGGTGTTCCATCTGCTACACCTGTCTTGGGATAAGGAGAGAGACTCACTCAGCACTCTCCTGCCCTGTTTCCAAGCACTGTGGTTAATTCTCTCATTATGAGGTTTTTCCTCAGCCACATGCCGGACACCCTGGCCTGGCTCCTCCGTAGCAGGTTGGGTCAGCAGTGGCTGTGTGTGCAGTGAAGGTTAATGGCTGAGGGGAATCCCTACTCACAAGCTTGAGGCACTGAGGATGGATTTGGCACACAGGCAACGAGAAGCATGGCAGACATACCACATGGTGGCTGCATTCCTAATAAAAGTCACTGGAAACAGGGTTAACTGGGCTGAGAGCAGGCAGGGGAGAACACCTTGCAGGCTCAGGAACAGAGCAGCCATGGTTGCAAGGCAGTGAAAAAAGCATCAAAATACATTCACAGTGATGTTGAAAGGAAAGTAAGTATTGTCAGCCGATTTACCTGCTTGGGGTGCACACTGTGTATGTTCCCATGTAATATGAGCATGCAGATGCTCATTTGGTAATTGCTTAATGTCTTCAACCACTAACGGAAGAGTTGGTGCTAAGGGAACAAATGGGACTAGAGTGATTGGGAAGAACAGACAAACGTTTACGGAACTGGTGGATATGCGACTGACCATCCTGTGGACAACATTGCTTCTCAGAAACAAAAGCTGGATTTTGTTTGTTTGTTTGTTTGTTTGTTTGTTATTCTTTTTGCCTAAGAGTTGGTATCAGAATGGAAGAAAGTGTCTGTTCATCCATGCTGGCCTTTCTCTGGCAGAGAGCTGTTTAAATCTGTGAGGAGGAAACCTTATCATTTGTGTTCCCAGACACAGATGTTTTTTATGCTTTTGCAGTGTTGCACAGCTGCTTATCTTGGAGTGCTGTAGCAAGTCGCTTCCTGGCTGCAAGTGCTCACTGGAAAGCTCACTGAGATGCAAAGGCAATATAACCTGGTACTAATCAGCACTGTGAAACAACTTGGATAGGGCTTGTGGGATGAATCCCTGGGATACCTCCTTTTAGCACCTTACAGTTTTAAGTAGCTTTACTGAAAAGGGAAGCTGGAAAAGCCATCCTAGATGTGCAAATGTTAGTTTCTCCCAGGTTCTTTCCCAAGGAAGTGTGGGTGACTGATACATCCCAGCACTGGCTTTATCTGCTTGGTAGAGGTGGCTCTTGCTGTCTCCCACACACGAATTGTAAGGTTGATCTTAAAGTCCAGAATCTCTCTCTTTGGTTACTGAACTATTCCATTGTTTTCCTGGAAATCCCCATAGAAATCCCCTAAAAATCTGCTGTTAACTAGTGTCGGGAAAGCAAGGAGGGGAGCTCTATCACCTGATTTAGTTCAGAGGAGCCTGGTTCCTGACTCATTGCAGAGGTACTTGATAGCATCTTGTCCACATCCTTCAGGGAGTTGTATTCCACAGCCCTACACACTTTACTCCTGTGCTTTGTGGTGCTACTCCAAAAATCTGTTTTGGACTTATTGCATCTAATGATACCCCCTTAAACCTTTTTCACTATTCCTGTCGCGTCTTCATGGTTAGTGTCTTCAGAGGATGGATGTATGGTGTGTTTTTTTAGTTTACATAATTAAATACAGGACTCACGATATGCAATGGAAAAGGTGTTAAAAGTTGACTTGTTTTTTGGCATTCTTTCAACCAGCAATGCTGCTATTTTCACAAGAAATTTGGCAAATGACAGTGTGCTCTTTCTAGCTGGTCAGTAGGTATGAAACCAAAAGGAAATTCCTGTCTCTGGAATGTATTTCTTGTGGGGGTGGAACTTAGGAATTTAGTTTTCACGTGAGGAAGTTGTATGTGAGGGGTCTGTCAGTCCTCCACCATGTTCTTAGATGCTGATTGAATTCTCTCATCACCCTTTTTTTCTTTTTATAACAGGAGTGTAACATCTCACCTCTGTGGACAGAATTTCTGGACCTGCTGACACCTGTGCCACTCAGCCTTGCCTAGAGCAATGTCAGGTGAGCACACAGAAATGGCCACAGTATCTTCTCATTTGGTTGCTTGCTCTGTCTTCAGCTGAAACTTCATAACAAGGTTTCTGGTTCCAAGAGCCATTCTTTACATGAACATGCTTTCTGGTCAGATTGAGAGAGAGGACACTTTGTGACCCAGCAGCCTTCTCACTCAGAGTGAACTCAGTTCCTTCTTTTACAACGCAGAAGCTTTTTCAGCCGTTGAACAGAGAGGAAGAAGGAGGTTGAAATGTGGTCTGCCTTCCCCATTTTTCATTAAGATTTGCTTGATTCTGTTCTCCTCCAAAGATTTCCCCCAAAGTGAGTGGCTCACAATGACTGTGAGAGATTTTTGCTGTACAGTGGTAGCTCTAGAGCAGGCAGAATGCTGAAGAATAACTGGAGTTCAGTTGTGGACTTCTGAGATACAAGCTTTACTAAAACTAGATCTTCTTACAGAAGCCAACTTTCCCACCCTGTGCTTTTTTCTAAGCCGGCCTTCCTGGTCCAGCTGGTTATTTCAGGGCATATAACCTGGGGGAGACTATGCTTCAAAGCCAAGTAAACCTTTGTCTTGCTAATAGAACAATCAGCATGGAACATGTTTATCTGCTTCAATTGCAAGACTTGATGTCTGCTTGTATTCCAAGGGAAGCTGTTCACTGGGACTCTACCTGAGACTGGAAGGGTGCTTGTCTTGAACACAAAAGACCAAGATTATAGGCATGCTTTCACTGCTGCAGCTCTCTGTACATGGTCTGACAATATCCCAGCCCACTGGGAAAAAAGGGAGCAGTTGAGCATCTTTCTGAGGGCTCTGATTTTCCATTCTGGTTCCTGGGTGACAGAGTTTCAGGGAACTCTGGAATGCTGCTGGTGCTGGTCCATAGGAGGCATTTACTTCTGCAAAATAATAGTTATTTGGTGATGATTCCCCTAACTTGTTGCTGATCACACAGCTTTTCCAAGCAGGTGAGTGATCATATGATGCCATGGAACTATTTCTCTTCCCTAAGAATCGCTTTCTTAGAGGGAACTCCATTTGGCCTTTTTGCCTCTTTTGCTCAATAATAAGGAACAAAACCATCTGAAATTACTGGCTTCCTTGGTGAAGTGGGAGCTGTCTCAGTGTCTAGAGTAGCAGCAGCAACAAACTGATGAGTCCTTCCCATGCTGGAACAGTCTGTATTGAGTGTATCTTCCAAGGATGTTCTTCCAGGTTTTCACTGCTGTGTGTTGATCTCTTTCTGTTTAGGCCATCACACTCCCTCTGCTGGGGGTCCCTTCTCAGCACTCACACCCAGCATTTGGCCTCAGGAGATCCTGGCGAAATATACACAGGTACAATGTGGGGCAGGGTGGGGATGTTCTCTGGCTCTGCAAAAGTAGAGGGATCCTGGTGTTTTCTGGTGGTCTCTGAAAGCCACAGGGAAAAGGAGGGAGAGGTGCACTTTTCCTCCAGTGCTTTGGTTGTGGACTTCACATGTTTTGTGGTTGCATCCTGGCTCTTGCAAGAGGATCTTGCAGAGTACAAAGAAACTTGTTTGAATTATTTCCCTGTTGTTTTGCAACTATTGCTCCACTGTAAAAATGTTGACACCCTCAGGAAGCCTCTGTCATCATCAAGCTACTCTGGATGGCTTGTGCATGGCAGGAAATGCTAGCCTCGAGCTTGTCACCAGGTGGGTAGAGCAGGAAGGAAGGAAGCAGCTGTGGAATTTTGTAACTTAGCCACAGTGTTTGCTGAAAGCAGAGTAAAGGTTTTTGTGGAGCTATGTGGGCAGTGCTTCTTGGGTGATGCCCGAGTGCAGTGCTTGCAAGAGTCCACACAGGAGGCGCAGGTGGGCTTGCAGAAAAGGGGAGAGAGCAGTAGTTTTTTACTCCTGAAAAAAGCCTGGTTGTAACCTCCAGTGTGTATCCCCTAATATGCCCCAATGCCAACCATGAGCGCAGATGAGAAAGGTTGAGATTTGCATCCTGGACCTTAAGTTTCTTTGGCCTGTAATTTGGACTTGCATCACAGGTGGAAATCCCAGTTTTGCCCACTGCCTTTCAAAGGAAATTTGAGAGCAACAGGCAGGAGATTGAGTGGTTCAGGGAGCTGAATTAGCAGTGTGTGTGCAGAGGTAACAGGAAGGACTGCTGTGTATTACTGATGCAGACCGTAAAGACCACTTCAGCTGGTGTGTGTATATTCCTCCGTCTGTGAGGAGGGCTGCGTATCCCTCCAGGTGGGCAGTTTTGATCTTGATAAGATGGTGAGCTCAAGTCCTGCTGGGAAAATCTGTACAGTTTTTTTCCGTGGAGAAGTTAAATGGGAATGGCATGCAACATCTCTTCAGCTGGGAATTGTGGTGCAAGGCTTTAAAAATTAAAGGGCAAGGGGTCTAGTTGCTCAGAGGGCACAGTGTGGATAGTGGTGGGATGGGGCAATATCCACATGTCTGTGTTCAGTTATTCAGTGATAAACTGCTGAAAATGTCTGTTTTCCTTCCTCACATCTCCCAGAAAGAAGAATCTGTCGAGCAGCCAGAGTTCCGCTATGATGAATTTGGTTTCCGAGTTGACAAGGAAGGTAAAACTAGTCCTGTCCCTCCAACCTGCATTGTGTCCAGCCGTTCCCATGCTTTCGAGTGTGGCAGGATTTTGCAACCATTCTGTGCTAGATCTTGTCTACCCACCTGTTTCTCTATCCTACCATTTGTAATCAAGTGCATTAGACAAGCTGGTCTTTTGGAAGTTCAGAGCGTAGACTATGCAGCAGTCATTTCCATCCCCTTACCTTTGCGCCATGGCTAAGAGGGAGAAAAGTTGAAAAGTTACCATTTCCATTAGCAGCTGCATGCTGGGGAAGAGTGCCTTTCCCACTTCGCAGTGGGATCTCCATTGTGTTCAGTAGCACTGCAAGGGCTCATAGCAGGCACAGTGAAATGTGCTGTCTGTTGAAAAACTCATGGCCAAGGTGAGTGGTGGTATGTTCTGCCCACCTCAGCATCTCGGCAAAGTGTGGGGCAAATTGTAGGGGAAAAACCTACATCCTGGCTTTTCTGCAAGCTGTGGAGGCAGGCAACCAAACAGGAGGAGGCATGGAGTGCTATTGCAGCTGAGCATTGAACTACAACAGCTGGCTGCCTTAGCAAAGAGGAAGACAAAGGAGTGGGAGATGTAGGAATTGTTTCATGTGCTCTGGGGGTTATTCCCAGGGCTCAGGCTATATAATGTAAGGGCAGAAGTTGTTTGCATGTGTGCCCTGAGGTACCTTGAGTCATAGAGGATCCTCTTTGAAGCAATGACCTGAAGATGAGGACAGAACACAGTGATTTTTTTCAGCCAGAGCATTTGATAGACCTGTGCATTATAAAATCCGCAGAAAGATTTGGAGCGCATTGTTGGGATGTATTATATGATGAAGGACAGAGTGCCTTATGTCAAACCTGTCCTTGTGCTAAAGTATCTATTTTAGGAAGCCAGCCTCAGGTTAAGGTGCTCTCTCATTGTGAATTTGGAAGTGTCCTTATTAAAGCTTTTTTGCTGATTAAATATCCCCAAAGTTAACATTTTGCACCTCATTACTTCCATGAGCATATAGCTTCTGCTTTCCAGCTCTGGGGCTTGCTATGCTTTTGTCAGCCTGATTTACAGATCCTTACAAAACCCAGCAAGATAACTGCTGCCAGGATCTTGTTTAATTCCAGACACACTGTGCTCTAAATCATGAGTGAGTAGAGACTAGAAGCCTGCTGACAGCTGCTTAGTTCTCAAGGTCCCAAGCCTTTTGCTTATGGCCATAAAATTTGCTTCATGGAGCAGGCAGTTAGAAACCAACCTTTGCCTTTCCATGGTCTGACTGTAAGAAATTAATGTTTTGAATGTGCTTTTTTCAGATGGCCATCCTGTTCCCCACCCCGCCTTGTTTTCATTTTCTCTCCTGTTCCCTCTCTCACTTGTCTCCATTCCTTTCCCTTCCCTTTGCTGAAGCAGATGGTGCTGAGCCAAACTCCAGCAAGCTTTTGGGGGTCCCACTGACAGAGGAGCCACAGCAGAGGCTCAAGTGGCAGGCTCATCTGGAATTCACACACAACCATGATGTGGGTGACCTCACCTGGGACAAAATTGAGGTCACCCTGCCACATTCAGACAAACTGCGCTCCCTGGTGCTGGCTGGCATCCCACATAGCATGAGGCCACAGGTGAGAGTGCTGCCTGTTCTGGGCGGGCACTCCTGCCCGGAGTACGAGATCATGGAGTGGGATCTCTTGGTTGAGAGGGTGCCAGATTATGGCTTTCTGTGTCTGGCTGAGTGACTTGTATCTCTGTTCACCTTGTCCCCCCAGCTGTGGATGCGCCTTTCAGGGGCTTTGCAGAAGAAGCGGAACTCAGAGATGTCATATCGGGATATCGTGAAAAACAGCTCTAACGATGAAACCATTGCTGCCAAACAGGTAGGAGATACTTCCCAGTGCTGAGTGGGAAAAAGGGCAAGATTTCCTGTGTGAGGAGGAAGGGCTGTCTGCCTGACACCTACGGCAGGGGCAGTTGAGAAGGATGTGTGGTTAAATCCTGCTAAAGCTTAATCCTGTGGGGCATATTTCTTCTCTGTTTTGTTAGAATAGCAATTGTTTAGCTCTGCCCTTTCCTAGGACAGCGGGGAAAGGGTTTGATCCATGCTACTTGCAAACTAGAAAACAGTGCTGCAGTTGCATCTCAGCAAACATCCTCATACCCGCTGAGGGAAGGGAAGGGTGAAAGACTGACAGATGCACCTCTGTTAAGGTTGTGGCAGTTGTTTTCAGGGCTTGTCTTTGTTCCCCCTAGCACCAACAAGACTATTAAAGGGTGTTTTCCCTCTTCCTTTGACCTCACAGAGTTAGCCAGGTTGTTGGTTTTTCTCTGGAATACACTTGTTGGGAAGCCATGCTTGAAATCCAAGCAGATTAAATTCCCAACTAGTGCATGTTTACTATTGTCAGTGGTGAAACTAGGGTCTGAGTTTAGATAAGTATTTCTAGGGATTTGGCAAGTCACTGTCTGCACTGGCATTTTCCCACATGTCAGTAAAGGCTGTTAAACTGACCCCGGGTGCTTGGACAGGGCCACCTTCTTTGGTGCCTGAGGACTTACAGGTGGGTGTGGGAAGGCAGAGTTCCCTGAGGCAGGAGGCCAGGGGGAAGTGCAGAGAGCTGAAGGCAGTTTTGCAGATGCTGCAAGCTGACTCTGTCCTTGTTTATGGCTGCCTGACAGATTGAAAAGGACTTGCTACGCACAATGCCCAGCAACGCCTGCTTCTCCAACATGAATAGCATCGGGGTGCCACGGCTGCGCAGGATACTACGGGGACTTGCCTGGCTCTACCCAGACATTGGATATTGCCAGGGCACTGGCATGGTAACCCGCTTTCAGAGTGTCTATAATAGGGATCAGTTTGTCTCTGGTTGCTGCACCAGAGTGAATGATTTGAGGTAGTGCTGCCAGATACTGTGGTCTCCAGATGAGCTGAAGAGAAATCCCTTCCACCTGGAATAGTTTTCCTAAGGAAGAGAGAGCAGAGTAGCACCACACATCCAAAGATATGGAAGACTTTGGTCCATCTGTTGGGGAGAGGGGAGTCATTATACTGAGGAGAAATCCCTTCAGTGGAGACTGCAGGAGAGCTCCTGCAGAAGGAAGATTTTTGTCACCTAGATACTGCTCCATCTCTTCATGTGAGAAAGTGGGGAAGGAGTTCTATTCCTCTTAGGACATGCAGTTTTTCTTCGTTCAAAATCCTAGGTGGCTGCCTCTCTGCTGCTCTTCTTGGAGGAGGAAGATGCCTTCTGGATGATGTGTGCTATCATCGAGGAATTGGTTCCTGCCTCCTACTTCAGCACCACCCTCATGGGTGTGCAGACAGACCAGCGTGTCCTGCGGCAGCTCATCGTGCAGTACTTGCCCCGCCTGGACAAGCTGCTTCAGGAGCATGACATTGGTAAAAGTGTGCCCTAGAAACCATAGCTTTTCTTGCCAGGGTGACATGCAGACAAAGGGTGTTGTTCTTTTTTCACAAAGAGGAGCATCAGGGAGAGGAGCAAACCTCCTGACCCTGGAGGCAATGCGTGGAGGAAAGCCCTTAGGAGAGTCCACGTTCACTGGTTGACTGACTTCTGTTGTGATTATTTCCCATGTCTCTGTTCACAGAGCTCTCCTTGATCACCTTGCACTGGTTCCTCACCTCTTTTGCTAGTGTTGTCCACATCAAGCTGCTGCTGCGTATTTGGGACCTCTTCTTCTATGAGGGCTCTCTGGTGCTGTTCCAAGTCACTTTGGGCATGCTAAGTATGAAGGTAATTCCCAACTCCTCTCCCTCCTTTACAGTACTTCAGTGTTTAATTCTGAGATTTAGGGGCACATACTTGCTGTATGTGGTTTGGAAGTGTGTTAGGGAAGACGACTTCCTGCTGCCTTCGGAACTGGAGGCTGTGAAAAACTTCTAAGATACTTCACAGAAATTAGAGATTGCTGTTTCCTGTGTATACCTCATTTGTTGCCGCATAATTAAACCTCATCAGCTGCCCCCCTCTAATCAGTCTAGATCCCAACCTGAGGGTCCATCTTACCTAAACCTAAACCAAGACACCTCTTGATTTTGTACAATCTATGAGGAAAGAGAAAGCCAAAGTTGTGATCATCTGGGAAGTTTTGGATGGCATTGCTGAATGCTCTTAAGAGATGAGCATTGTCATGACTGCATTTGATTTGGCTGACCTCTTTTCCTTTTTTATGTGAAAAACAGTTTTGTATTCAGTGTGCTGTGTCAAGGGTGATCCTGCTGGGAGTAAGGGGAAGGTGGAGCACAGTTTGACATGGTAGGTGCTCTATAGTACAGCTTCCGTTCTCTTATCCCTAGCAAGATCCCTGCTGTGACCAGTCCTAGTGGTTGGTGCAGAATAGGTTTGAGTTTGTTTTTCCGTGCTGATTTGATTTCATTTCAATGGTGAATGCCATGATTCAAAAAAATGCCGGCTAGAATTCCGGGAGGAGAGGGCAGTAGAGCAGTAAAAGATGCTGTCCCCCTCTCAAAAGTAGCTAGGACTCTTCCTGCTAAAGGTTTTTTTATGGAATTTTTTATTTGTACCTGCCCAGGCTGTACACTGAATGTAAAACTGCATCTAGCAGCCTCAGGAGCACAGCTGTGGTGTTCACCACTCCGTGTGGCAAAAATAACTATGTTGTTGCAGGAGGATGAGCTGATCCAGTCTGAGAACTCTGCCTCGATCTTCAACACGCTGTCAGACATCCCGAGCCAGATTGAGGATGCAGATGTCTTGCTGCGGGAGGCCATGCGCGTGGCCGGCTCGCTGACGGACGTGGCGGTGGAGACCCAGCGCCGCAAACACTTGGCCTACCTCATCGCTGAGCAGGGGCAGCTGCTCAACTCCAGCACCACTGTCAACAATCTATCCAAAGTGAGTGCACAGAGTCCCACCTGCCTCTGCTGCTCCCTTTTTACCATTCCCTTACGTATTCCCGCCCAATTTCAGTTTGTGAGCAAGAGGTCCTCCTGTTTGGGAGGATTTTTGGCTCCGGGATAATTATTATCCAGTGGAGAAAATGTATTGGGAAGTTCTGTACCAATGAAATGCTGCCAGATCTGTCCTGGTTGATAAATCCCCAGATGAAAGGGATATTAGCATTGATTGTAATTACCATTCATGAGAGTTATGATGAAATGTGATGCATTTCATTAAGGGAAACTAAAAGAAACAACATAGGCTTTTGGCAGAATTTGCTTGAAGCACACAGAGAGTAGGAACTGGATTTAATCCTTTAGTAAGAAATTGGTACACTAAAATAACCTTGGAAGATAGAGTCAGAAAACAGCAGCAGCTGCTTTTGATAAGCTGAATTAAAAATATGCTTGTGTTTAATCTTGGACTAAAATCTGCAGTTGCAGACAAGACACTCAGGCAATTCTAAAATGTAGTAGCCATACACTTAGAAATTTATATACAGTTACATGTGGAACTGCTTTTGACAACAAATAGAAGTAGAATTAAAATTATTTACATGGATCATGGTTGATTCTTGAACTTCAATTATGCTTTTTTAATAATTAAGATATAAATAACCTGTTGCACGTGGAGCAGGTGAAGCAGTAGAGCTGATTCAATGCATTAGGACTAGAATGACTCCTGTCTAAAACTGCCAGTTCACCGGCCTGCCCCTTCTAGTGGTAGCTGTCAGGACCCCTTGCCCAGAGCTGACTGGTTTGGAGGGTTCCTTTATTTTATTTCTGAAATCTGTCCTAATGTGTGCACTTTGTTCTCTCTTCCCTCTCCCTCAGATTGTGCGGCGCAGGACTCAGCGCAGGAAATCTGGCATCACCTCTCTGCTTTTCGGTAAGGACAATCCTGCACCTTTCATGTGTAGTTGATGGCTACACCAACTTAGGAAGGAGGGGGGAGCAGGCAAAGCAGGGAAACATTGGGACAGAGGGATTGGAGAGGAAGGAGTCAGAACTGAAGGCTGAGAGGGAAGAAGTGCCATTTACTACTTGCTTTCTTTGATTTGAGCTCAGAAAGTAAATTTTAGGTTAGACAGTCCGTGAATGGTGACCAACAGCAGATGCAGCTCAGCCCAGCTGTAATGTCCTTCTTGCACTGACCAACAGGTCAAACACATTTTCTGGCAGACCTTATGCAGTCCACAGTCTGGATGTGGTACTCTCTGATCTTACTCTGCGCAATTCAGGAACATCTCTAAAGATGTGAGACAGAGCAGGATGTCTAGTGTGTCACCCATCAAAATTATAAATGAAAGCATCATTATATTTTCCCTTACTTATTCTGAGAGTTCAATATTGTGAATGCTTTTGACTCTTAATTTTCTTCACTTATGAGCCAAGCCAACACATGTCCAGAAAGGGCACAGTCAGAATAGCTTTTGCATGGGTTTAAGAGTAACTTATTTCTTGACTCCATAAGAGCCCTCTCTGCTGTAAGCCTCACTGTCATCACCTTACTTGAAATTGGCTAGCTTTCTTGAAATTGCCACATGTCACCACAGGAATTGTTTTTCCGGAAGAAGATAACATACTGAATTTACAGGGCTCAAACAGTGTTCCTGTTGTGGTTGAAAAGGCCTAAATAAATCTAAAAATGGGCTTTACTGTTCTTTCCAGAGAGCAGCTTTTCTGATGTCCTCCAGGAAGCTGATATACTGTCACAGGCTTCCTACAAGCACACAGAGCATTAAATAGAAAAATTATGGTAGAATACCCACAATGCTGTAAAGTCAAGCATGCAGAAGTGAAGAAACGCAGGAAATTTCTTGTGCAACCTAAACTCAGAGCTTCTGTATGTAATGTTATCATACAGTTGGTACAGACTGAACTGGCAGGAACTTGGCTGCCACATGCACCTTTCTTGTGTCTCAGTCTCCTTGATTGTGTTTGAGTATTTTTATGAAGGTAATAGTGAGTTATACACGTGCACAAAGATAAAGTTTAAGTTCAAGCTTCAAAATATATCAGTGGTAGAACCGAGATAATTGATAGGGTTTTCTTATTTTAGTGGAGCTTCTGTACAATGACCATCATGTTTTTTACTTACATTATTCTTAATATTTAAAATGTTGGTTAAAACTGAGAAGTTGTCATCCTGCAGCAGTTGACCACAATGGACAAATTCAGCCCAAGTGAGAGGAAGGAAAGTTTGAGTGTGATAAATTCACCATCTACTGTGAACTGACAGTCAATCCTAAATGGAAAGCCTGCTGCCTGTGATAGTTACTGTGTAGAACTGGTACTTAGCCGTCATCTGGGAGGGAATGAGAACTTACCTAGAGCTTAATTCTTCTTCCTTAGAGTGAATTCAGATGTGGTAGTAACTTGGACAGGAGTCATAGAACCACAGGAGCACCGTTTAGAAAAGACCTCTCAGTGTCTGTATTCCAACAGCTCCTGCTCGAAACCAGACTCTTGCTCATGCTAGATCAGGTTGTTCAGGGCTTTCTCTAATTGAGATTCGAGGAGTTGAACCAGATTTCCAGTGCAGGAATAGAAAGAAATAACGAAAGGTAATTTGGTGGAGAGCAGAATGTGCCAGATGTGTTTTCCTGTTGTGTGGGCATTGCACCAAGGGAATGCAGGAGACCTCATCCTGTGCAGAGCTGTGCAGCTCGTAAGCCTTTGCAGGCTCAAAGTAGAGCCTCCTCACATGTGGCTGATCATGCACTGGTTTCCTGTTTGGAAATGTACGTGTTGAAGTTTGAAAGTGTACATGTGGAGTGCAGTGAGGTGAGGCTGGGGCACACGCCAGCTGCTTTCCGCTGTACTGCGTCCACTCTAACGTGGGAGAGTGTGGAACTTGCTTCCCACATTTCCTGCTTGTGTTTGGGTAGGATTGATCTGAGTACAGGGGGAAGAGCCTGGTGTTTTGGCCAGATGGGACTGAGAGATGACAGAAAGAATCAATGATCTATGTAAATGAGAGCAGCCCACAGAGCTAGTGTGGCTGTGGTTTAGTTTCTTCTCTAGTCGCCTTCTATTTTAGCAGCATGAAATTTCTAGGAATCTCTGATGTCTACATGCTCACCTATCTGTTTGCAATCTTTGCATCTCTGAATAGTAAGAGTTCTTGCATGCTCTCTATCCTACCCCTGGACACAGAGGAGGAGATTTTGTTCTTTTTTTATTGCTTGGACTGGGAGTAACTGAGCCCCACAATTTTTCTAGTCCAAAAGCAAAGTTCAGTTTTCTCTTAAGCTCTGTGTATCTGATGTATCTCAAATAATTTATTGTAGCAAATAGAAAACAATTATAAAAATAATTTTAAATCTAATTTTGTCTTTCTATTTACGTTCCTAAAGTTTGGGCCTTTTTAATTAGGATCACATGATTAAAAGATACTGTTAATCACTTTTCAATTAGCAGAAGCTTAATGTGTATATAGCTGTTGCAGCACCTGTAGCTCAGGCCACACTTTATTCTTAGTGTTTTCTATAATGCTGCTAGAAGATAAGCAGACCACTAATTTGCTAGCCAATGATTTCCTTGGCTCCTGAATGAAAGCTGTGTTTGTATAAACATTGGAGTTCGGTGAAAAATACATTTATTTAAATGTTAATTTTGTTAATCAAGCTACCACATCTTCAATATATTGTAGAGAGAGCAAAAATAGATATATGAAAGTACACTTTGAATTTAACACAAAAGGATTTTTTTAGAAAAAGAAGTGAATGGTTCATTGTTCCCAAACATCATGTACCCAGTATTTAAGGCATTCAGATACATTAACTGTCTAAAGAATCCATCCCATCAGGTATCTTTCTGCATAAAGTACTAAACATAGGCTGTCAAAAATCCTGGGGGGATTAGTGATAGTTGAAAGATGCTTTGGTAACTTTTACTTTGGGCTGATGACCATTTCTATACACCCCAAACCTTTGAAGCATGGTTCCTAAGGAGGTTGAGGTCTAAAGCAGGTGGTGGCTTTTCTCTTGTGGCTCTGACTTCACGACTGGCACAGGAAAGTGGGCTGTCTTGGTTTTTCAAATCTTTTCCAAGACTCAGTGAAGAATGTGTTCTCAGCCTGTGACTTATACAAATATCAGAAGTAGTTCAACCAAAAGCTGATTCAGTTTCAAGATAATTTCAGTTGAAGAGAATTACTGCAAGTTCTCCAGCCTTGTGTGCCGCCCTTCAGCTGACTATATATTGTAGACACTTCTCTAAAGTAGTAGCTTGATATACTGAGTTTCCCAGACAGATCAAAGATGACATATTCCAGTTCTATGTGTGGTTTGAAGTACCATCTCCTTAAAATTTGATGCAGTCAAATTGGTATTTGCTATTTATGTTATTGAATAGCTTGGCAGTAAGTACTTGCCTTAGTCTAGGGACTTCTGATGTTAGGCTTTTTCAGTTGCTTCAGAACCAGTAATTTCTAGTGGTAACAAAAAATAAATACCATGTACTTGTTTTCCTTCTCTCACCTTCCCTCTGGCTGCGTGGGCTCCACCAGGGGATGATGATCTGGAGGCACTGAAAGCCAAGAACATCAAGCAGACAGAGCTGGTGGCTGACCTGCGTGAGGCCATTCTCCAGGTGGCACGGCACTTCCAGTGTGTGGATCCCAAGAACTGCAGCATTGTGAGTGGAAATAGCTGAATCTGCACTGCTGTGTGCTCCAGGCATGGGTTTTGAATGTCCACCACAGAACAGGGCTGTTCAAATGCTCCTGAAGTGTGGGCTTGAGAAAGAACATGCCATATGTAATAGCTTGAGGGTGAAGCTTGCTTAATCCATCCCTGGTGGAGGAGGGCCATGCTGGGAGGTTGTCTGCTGGCTAGGAGCAGGAAAACAGTTGGGAACAGGGGCAGGCAAGCTTTGCAGGTAGCTGGGAGTCACCTGTGGCTTTTCATTCCCCTCTGCTCTCATGTGCATGCCTGCTAGGATCTGACCCCAGACTACAGCATGGAGAGCCACCAGCGGGACCACGAGAACTACGTGGCCTGTTCCCGCAACCGGCGCCGCCGAGCCAAGGCACTGCTGGATTTTGAGCGCCATGATGACGATGAGCTGGGCTTCCGCAAGAACGACATCATCACGGTGTGTGAGCTGAGGGGACAGGCACCGGAGGGACATGCAGACCCGGCTTGTTTGGGATGCTGCACTACCTCTTCTGCAGGGAAAGAAGGGAGAAGATAAGCTCAGAGCCCAGTTAGGAGCCCAGGAGAAGCAGCTGGTGTTCCAGGGGGCTGCCTGGGGATGAGGCAGTGTGTTCCTGTGAGTGTTGTTTTGTGGGTCCTTCTCACTGCCACCACAAAGTCCCTTTCCTGGCTGCTGTACAGCTGTGCGAAAGATGGATTTGGTCCAACCCAAGTCCCAGTTTAACACTGCACACTGAACTGGGGTAAGACTGTAAAAGCATCCATTTGCATTTAACTGTGAGCATCCCATCTGGAATTGGGGAGAACAGGACGTTTGCATTAGTTTTGTGCCCTTGAAGGCCCTGGGCCATGTTAGAAGAGAACATTGGCAAAGCAGTTGAGAAGAAAGCAGTTCCTCATTGTGGGCACACAGCCAGGCAGCTGTACCCCTCCTGCCACTGCAACCTCTTCAACTGGCATTTTCCACTCTCTCTTTTTCAGATCATTTCCCAGAAGGATGAGCACTGTTGGGTGGGAGAGCTGAATGGACTGAGAGGTGAGAACGGGATGGGTTGCACTGGGGAGAATGGGGCCAGATGCAGAGCATCCATTCATCTACAACAACTGCTCTGGCAGCAAAGGCTGTGCCAGGTACCCAGACTATCTGCCAGGGACAAAGGAAATGTATGAGAGCAGTCATGCAGCAGTGACCTGGTTACTTCCTGCAAACAGCAAGTTTAGGCTCCATCCTCCTGGCGTGGGGTGCTTGGGTGCATGTCACCACTGCTGTGTGTGGGCAGTGTCCTGCAATTGGCTTTCTTGTGAAGCTGCCTTAATTATTGTGATTTTGAGGCTGCTTGCTTCCTTTTTTGAGGTTGGGCCCTATGAACTCTGATTTGTTGTCAGCTCTCACTGGGCTTTGTGTAAGGATTTCTCAGTATGTTTTTCAGGCTCATCTTTTTGTTCACTCTTTGTAGGTTGGTTTCCTGCAAAATTTGTGGAGATCTTGGATGAGCGGAGTAAAGAGGTACTTTAAAAACCCCACAACTACAAAAAACTCCACATTAAAAAAAGAGTTATGTCATAACTGAAAAAAACACAGTTGAAAAGAGCCATAGCTTTCCCTCCTTCAGTCTGTTTACTTTCTCTGGCCATTTGTGATGTGATCAGGCAGCTTATCTTCCTAAGCCTGTTTGCTCAACTTCCTCATGCTGACCAAGCGGTGAATGAGGGCCCCAGAGGGCTGTCAGGGGCACCTGTGTGGGATGCCTGGGGTTGCAAGGACCCTAGAGATGAAAGCTGAGAAAGCAGCAGGGAGAGAAGCAGGAGCATCCCATGGGCAGTGTTTGTGTGGTCCCAGCTGCCTGTGTTCTTTTACTCCTTTGAGGCTTTGCCTATGGATCCTGCTCATGCTTTGTGACCATGACAGTAAATTCTCCCCAAGCAGCTGTGCCCAAAGGGACAATCTTAGTTCCTCTTACAGCTGGCAGGGATGAGATGGCACTTACCTATAGCAGATACTTCAATATGTCCTCAAGATTAGGGTAGTGTGTATGAGACAAACAGCAGCAGCTGTTGACCTAAGCAATTTTCAGGGAAAGTGGAGAAGGCCCAGTTCTCCCTCTTCTCAGCATTTGGGGAGTGAGGAAGAGCTCAAAGGCTGACCCAGGATGCCCAGGAGAAGCCCCCAGAGAGATGTCACTATTGACATCTCAGTTCCTTACCCCTCTCTCAGGGCTGGCTCCTTAGATGCAGATCACCTCTCTGTGCAAACATGTCCTGCACTGCTGAGCATTTCTCCTCCTAACTGTGGAAACAGACAGGATGCCACTTATGGGAGCATTAACAGAGTGTCAGCGTGGTACCTCAAAGTGATGTACCCCCTTACCTGGAAATTCCCATCTAGTTCTGTTTGTCTTGACTTGTAGCAGCTTAGAGAGTCTCAGAGACCCTCAGTGCAAGTCTCTCTCCATACCTTAGCTCAGTCAGCATCACACCATCACATTCCTCTGTGCTGAACGCTGTGGGATGGTGCTGTGTGGTCTCCTGGGCACCACCTAAGCACAAAGGTCCCAAGAGATCCCCTGCAGTAGCACAGAACATGGGGCCTTATGCAAGAGCATGACAGGTAAAGGGGGGAAGGGGTTCTGGCAGGCACCTGGGAATGGAATTGGTCTGTGCAGAGGTGTAGGTGAGTGAACCACCTCCATGCTCTGCTGCCCACGAGTATGCTGAGAGCTGGCTCTTCCTGTTCCTCAGTACTCCATCGCTGGAGATGACTCTGTCACCGAGGGGGTGACTGACTTGGTGCGAGGGACACTCTGTCCAGCCTTGAAGTCCATATTTGAACATGGATTGAAGAAGCCATCTCTTCTGGGGGGGGCCTGCCACCCTTGGCTGTTCATTGAAGAGGTGAGATGTCCCAGTTCCTTTCATGAGGCAGTGTTGCCGGAAGGCTGAGGTGAGGGGTTGTAGGGCAGATTGTGCTAACTGTCCCTCTGCTCCTCTAGGCTGCAAGCCGGGAAGTGGAACGGGACTTTGACTCTGTGTATTCTCGCCTCGTGCTCTGCAAGACTTACAGGTCTGTGCCCTCCTCCTCCATGCTCATCAAACTGATGCTGCTCTGCACCTTGGCAAGGGTCATGGTCTGCCCCATCCTCCTGTGGGTGTGGTGCCTTTGCTGACCTGGGCTGGCAGTGGCTCTTGTCCCCTCCACTGGGCTCCTCCGTTTGTTTCTGGGTCTGTATCTGGCTCTCTCGTGCCTGTGGGGGCACCTGTGGGCTCAGCAGTAGCATGCGAGAGCTGTTGGGGTATGAAGCAGGAAAGGCCTGTGTGTGCCCAAGTGGCTCTGGAGCTAGCTGGGTCTCTGCTGTGATCTTTACAGGCTTGATGAAGATGGCAAAGTCCTCACTCCAGAGGAGCTGCTTTACCGGGTGAGTGCTGCCCCAAGCCCAGCCAGAGCCCAGCTCCTACTTTGGAGACGTTTCCTGTGGAGACTGTTGGAGGCAGACGCCTGAGAGTCTCCCAGACCTTCCCTTAGCCCCTCTGGTGCTAGCAGGGGGCACTGGTGAGGGTGGGAGCTCCAGGGAGGGCAGCATTTGGCTGTGTTGCTGAAGTGGCTGCCAGCAGTAACCACACATTCCCTCCCTGTAGGCGGTTCAGGCTGTGAACGTGACACATGATGCTGCACATGCACAGATGGATGTGAAGCTTCGTTCTCTCATCTGTGTTGGACTCAAGTGAGTCATCTGGTCCTGATACCCTCAGCACTGTGGGTGCAAAGAACTTGGGAAGGGACAGTGGGCTTAAGGGCAGCAGTGGTTTCAATCTTAGGCCACAGCATCATTTTTCCCCCCTCTCACTGCAGCCACTGGGTGAGACTTGTTCCTTGTCTATTGTGCTGGCATGATTCCTAGCTGGAAGAAGGAGCTCCTATTGTATGGAGTGGCTCAAACAAGTTTACTGGGTTATCCTGTTCCCGCTGGGGACAGGACTGTGGGTGGGGGTCAAGACTTGGGCTGAAAATAGACTGTCCCAGAGGGATGGGGTTTCTTTCCCTGGCTGCAGCTCAGTAACATGCCTCAACCCCACTGTTGCAGCGAGCAGGTGCTACATTTGTGGCTGGAGGTGCTGTGCTCAAGCCTGCAGACCGTGGAGAAATGGTTCCATCCCTGGTCATTCCTGCGCAGTCCTGGCTGGGTGCAGATCAAATGTGAGCTGAGGTGAGTGTCCTCATGGGCCTTGCCGGTGTCTGGAATGGATTTCGTCCTCCTCTGCGGGAGGTGGCCCTCACTATGGCTGGGTTTGGGCCCTCTCCAGTGAGTTGCAGCGTGGGCTGCCCAGACATCCCAGCTGCAGAGATTTCCTGCTGTCTGCTAAGGCAGCAACAAATCTCTGGATGGTTTAGTGCGAGGCACTGTGCCTGCCTGATCCAAGAGTAGAGCTTGGCTCCTGGGGACCTGTTGTGACAAGCAGGCAGCCTTTGCCTGCCAGCAACCTCCTGCTGTACACCTGCTGTGATGGAGAGACTGCCTTTTCAGCCCCACTGCTCTCCATGTTCTTTGCCAGCCACTCTAAGTCCAAGCAGGGAACAGGGAATGTGCGAGGGAGACAGTTGGACTGTCATGGAGTCAGTCACCCATTGACTCCCTGTTTAGGTGAGGGAACGATGTCAGGGGCTGAAAGCAGTTTTAGTGCCTGAGTTCACACAAGGCAGTCGCTTGGTGCGCAGGGCACACATCCCTGTGGCTCCTGGCATCCATGCTCCTGGCCCTCCTGCACTCTCCAAAGCCAGGTGAAGTCCCAGAGAGCTGGAGGGAAAATCCCCTGCCATTGCCACTGCGCCAGCCTGGTTGCTGCTGCCATTCAGTGGGAGCTGGCTTTTGTCTGCATTGCTGGGCTGCTTTGGGCCCCAGTGGGAGCATGGGTAGCCAGAGCAGGCCTGTGTATGCTCTGGCACCTCAGGGTGTCATGTTCTCGGTCTGCTGCTGAATGGGAGGGGGTTTCCGCTGCCTCTGGACTGCCACGTCCCATGGCTGCTTTCTCACAGCATGGGGACAGTGCCAGTAGGGCACAGCCAAAGAACCGAGGGGGACTGGTTCATGTCTTATGTCATTCTCCCAGCCAGCAAGGGAGCTCCCAAGCCAACCCCTTAGAGCACTTCTGCTGCAGGACACTTCTCTTGCTCCAGGGAGAGAGAGGGGGCTGCAGAACTCTGAGGTGCTACTGGCAGGGGTCTGCTTTCTGGAGGGGAACCTCCAGTCTGCCATTGCCAGCTGCGTGCAGCCCTCAGCCACGCCTGTCTGAGGTCCCCCAGAGCCCGGGGCTGCCCGTGCCTCCCTGTGCTGCTGCACCAGGCTCTGTAGGGGCTGCACTTGAGTCACATCTTCAAGCTCCTCCTTCCAGCCTGGGCCTGGCAGGATGTGAAGCCCAACGAGAAGGGGGAAACAGGGAATGAGTGACTGCTGCTGTCTTTTCAACACCATCAGACAAGGAATTTCATCCTTGTAAGCTTAGTGGCATGCCGGCACAAGCTGGGGAGGCAGTGTATTGGTGTGCCTGGGCCAGCAGTTGTGGGCACAGGCTGGGAGTGTGGTCTGGGGGTCTGTGTTAACATCGATCTCTTCTGTTTGTGTTGCAGAGTCCTCTGCAAATTTGCCTTCAGCCTCTCTCAGGACTGGGAGCTGCCAATAAAGAGGGAGGTGAGTAGGTGGCATCTCATCCTCTCACTCAGCCGTGGACTCCGCCTACTGCCTCCCTCTCCCAGCTTTGTGCTTCAGCCCATCCTTTGCCTCCTGTTGAGCCAGCTCCAGAGGCTGTGGATGGGGCTGCTTTCCCTGCCAGGGCGGGCTGTGCAGCAGGAGCTGTGTAGCAGAGGGGGCTACCTGCCCTGCCCAGCTGGGGCAGAGGGAAATGGCAGGCTCCCTTTCCCCGGTGCTCTCCAAACCGCAGGGCCTCTCCCTGTGCCAGCTGTGCAAAGGTGGGAAGCGCAGAAAGCCGCTCTATCTGCGTGCCAGAGGCCTCGGCCTGCTTTGGCTCTGCCCACAGATGACCTCCCCTCTTCTGGGTGTGGTGCACTGACCCGGCTCTCTGTGTCATCCTGTAGGAGAAGGAGAAGAAGCCACTGAAGGAAGGGGTGCAGGACATGCTCGTGAAGCACCATCTCTTCAGCTGGGACATAGATGGGTGACCCCCACCCTGCCCCATCCTGGGGACCTTCTTGATGGCGCACACTCCTCTCCCCCACCCCCTCATGTCTCACCCCCTGCCCTTCCCTACCCCACCCACTTGTATCTGTGACAAAATCCCCTCTGGGGGCTGCCAGACCACCTGGGACAGATGGCAGCAGTGCTGAGAGGCCGAGCTGCAGACGCGAGGAGGGTGATGGTCGAGGGTGATGCTGCAAAGGGACAAGTGTGTTCTGACTACAAAAACCAAGTGCCCCCTCCCAGCTTTCCACATCTCTGCCACCCTCATCTTTTGCTTTCCTTAGCCCTGCTTCCCTACCCATGCCCCAGGGAGCAGCCTGGCTGGAGCCACTTCGTGCTGCCCCATGGGCCAGCAGTCACGTGGGAGTGTGAGTGTGTCTGTGGCTGGAGCTGTGGGGAAGAGACAGCCCTTGTGGGGTGGCTTTGATCCATGAGAGCTAGTGCCATTGACAGTTGGCACTGCAGCTGCATGTAGAACTGGGCTGGTGAGAGACTCACTGCTGTACAGGAGCAGGGAGAGCACATCCCCTCCCCATGCCAGCCAAGGGATCCCCTCTGCTGGGGGATACTTGGGCAAGTTCTTTTGACCTGGAGCTGAGAAAGGGGAACTGGCATCAGCTTCATCCCACCTCCCTCGCACTGGTGTGGGGCGTTGACAAGAGTTGCTCAAATTTACCAGCCTGTTACCACTGTAACAGCCTTAGGGGATGGTCCTTGTCTCCTCTGGGAGCAGACAAAAACCACCTCTCCCCTAAACAAAGAGTGTTTCGTGTTGTCATTTTAGTCTCTAGATGATTTTTACTGTTAACCAAAAAGCTGTAAATTTACTCCAGGAACATGTATATTTTGGCACCATTGTAGCTCAGGACAAGGTTTAGGTTGGAGCTGGCTCAGGGAGACTAACTCGTCCTCCTCACCCTGCGATGGCAACGGGGACGCGGGTCAGGAGTGGAGAATCGCTGCTTTGTGGTGGTGGCTCTGGATACGGAGTCTGTGACTTTCTACTGAAAGCGCTTGTCTGTGAGCACAAACTACTGATGGGATGACACTAGATTCTTACTTTCCTTTATTTGGTGGGTTTGTAAATAAAAACTGCGTCTTGGGAGAGGGCTGGGCTTTGTCTTATTTTTTGACAGGGCCAAGACTTTTTTTTTAATTTTTCCTTTCTTCCATTTGACAACGGCGATCCCATTTCTGCGCTGGCACTGAGGGAGATCCTTGCATCGGAGCAGCCCACAAGGTCAGGCAGCAGCCGGGGCACAGCCAGTTCTGCTGCCAGCAGTGGCAGCCCTGCCTCGCCTCTGCACCACCAGCCTTCCCTAAGAGCAGGTCTGCAGCAGAGCCCCAGAAAAGCCAGAAATACTGGAAACTATGGGTTGTAGCGACTCTGCAGGGGGAGGGCCCTTAGGAAAGGGAGAGAGGCTGGCAGAAAGCAGGGCTGGCTGGTGGGGACAGGACTGTTGTCTGTACAAGAAGTGTCTGTGGAAAAAGCAGGTGTAGGCTGAGCTGCAAACTGGGACAGTAACAGGGCATGGGCCTTTGGGAGAACTGTTCAGAAGTCCAAGCTCGTGGGAGGGTGGAAGTTGCAGCATATGTACCGATTTGAAAGTGTTTTCAGTGAAGGTAATTCCTTTGGAATGTGGCTGTGGAAGGGGCAGTGTCACCTCACCACCACCTGCAGTCCAGACCAGCCTGCTGGGCTGGGGGAGACTGTAATAGCTGCCCCTGGTAAAACCTGCTTCTGGTTGCAGGGTAGGTAATTTCCATATGCTGAGGGAATCTCCCTGCAGCTGAGAAGGATGAGCCACCACTGCTTAAGCTGCTTTTTTCAGGTTTGAGAACGACATGGAGGGATCACCCACCCTTAGCTGGAAAAGGCAGAGTGGCCCCAAGCCCTCCCATCAGCATAGCAGAGAAGTTTTTGAGAATGTGGTTGTTTGGAATTTTTTTAATAAAATGGATTTTTTTCTTCAAATATTTGTAACTGAAAAAATAATTCAATTTAAAGATCAATTCTCTCCCCCATTAACTTGTCACTTTTATCCTTTTCCAGTTGAATACTCGCTCTGGATCTGATGCCCCAACACCATCCGGCTCTGATGGTGCTGATCACCCCTCGCCATTGGCTGCATAGTGGGAGAGTGCGTGCTAGTCAAATACACATTACAAACAAGTAGTGGTTACAGCAGAAAGATTCAGGATTACATTCAAGGTAGAGGCAGAACATCAGACGTCGTTTTTCCCAATGGGTGCAAAAATGTATGTCCAGGGGAATACCTCTTCTGACAAAGAACTATTGAACTATTATTCAAACAAATAATAGTAAGAAAGCAGAGAACTGGGAAAGCCTGCTCTGGGCACTGCTTGGGGAAAAGACTTTCTAACGTTTCAGGGGCTGAGGCACCACCTTCCCCTCTGTCTGCAGGCACAGGGTTATCGCTCACTCTCCTGGCAGAAGCCCCTTGTGCGGAGGGACTCTCACAGGTCAGCCGGGCTCCTCGGGACATGAGGCTCATGGTTCTGTATCCTCTGGGCTCCTTGAAGCTCTTCAGCCCATGCAAGTATGTTGGGCAAAGTCAGGGTCACTAAATTCCTACAGTTTCACACCTGATGGTGGATGGGTGAAGGTGAAAGGGAGCAGCTCTGAGCTCAGCCTTTCACCAGCAACCTCTGGAAGGGCTACATTGGTAACAGGTGTTGGCATCTCTCTGCCAATGACTGGAGTACCTGGCCCAGGGCTGGGTCAGGCCAGGACTGCAGCTGGAGTGCTTCCACCTTCCTCTAGGAGCTCATTGCACTTTATCAGTAATTTCCTTCTTTATTTAATGGCTGCAGATTTGTAATTATTTGTACAAAAGAAATCACACAGCTGGTTTTTGTGGGGGCTACTGCATCTATGGGCTAAAAGAACCTGATTTTGAGTCTGACAAACGGGCAGCCTCACTTTTTCCCCTTAGCATTTCAGAGATCCTTCCACTCCCCCCATACTTTCCTCCTTAGAAACTCCTTGCCTCCTGCCCCCACAGCTGGGCAGCTGCCCTAGGGGAGCTGGTGAGACCTCTGTAAGGCGATTGCTATATACTCACTGCTCCCAGTGAGCACCTGGGCTGCACTAGGAGAGAATTCAGAGAGGGCTCAGGAGGATAAAGCGGGTGCCCACCAGTCTCTTTTATTCTGACTTTTAGGATGTGACACTGTAGCTTGAGCAATAGAAAGCCTGTGGGGAAGGGGGAAGGGGGGTGTCCTCCCCAACCTGGACACTGAGGGGGGCAGGTAAGAGGCTCCAACTTGCTTACAGCTCAGAGCCAGAAGAGAGAGGAGGGGACAGAAAGGAAGGAAGCTGCCAGCAGGCTCCCCCTGCAAATGATTAAGAAAGTGGCTCCCCATGCAGTTAACAAGCAAACAGGGCTCAGGAAAGCAGGAGTATCTCCCAGCTGCAAACAGGCATGACCCCACCCAGCTGCCAGTTCAGTGGCTGAGGGAGAGCACATTGTGCAGAGTTGGCATTCACCTGCCTCACCACGGAGCAGGGGTACCAGCAACCCTGTGGAACAGCCTCACCCTGAGAAGAGGACCAGGTACCAAAGTTGCAGGGAAGCAGCATGTGGCTCACAGCTACCCCTCCCCAGCAGGAAGCTCTGCAGCCCAGCATGGGGAAACGGTGGGGACAGCATCCTCAAGGAGATACTGAGAAGGGTGGCAGCTGATCCTTTCATTGCCTGAGCAGGTCAGTACCTCAGTGTGCATGACTTCAGAAGCCACAGCTTCCCACACCTCACTCAGCCCAAGCAGCCTGGACCCAGCTCAGGGCCAAAGCAGGGACAGCCTCATTGGCAAGGTGGCCACATCCAACCTAAACCATGTCCCACACGCTCAGTATGGCCGTGAGTTACTACTGACACAGGAATTTTAAAGTAACGGGAGTAACAGCACAAGAGTGAGCCACAGGCCTGGTGTTGCACCACAGAGCCCTGCCCAAGGATAGCACTGTCATGGCTCTGAGGTCCTGGGGGCTTGTCCACCCACTCCTCAGTCTGTAGTTTCCCTGAGGCACCAGCCTGGGACCCTACAGGGACACAGGGCACCAGCTCAAAAAGTAAGCAGCCATTTACTTTTGCCTTTTACCCTGTGAGACTGGAGGGAGGGTAGAGCAGAGCTCAGCTGCCCAATACTTGCTTTCAGGCTCCTTCCCATCAAGGGGCCCTCACAGTCACTGAGCCGGGACCTGTGCTGTGCCACACAACACCCCTCTTGCAGTCCCACTTCCCCCTCCTCGCCTACTGGGTCCAACATCCATCCCCAGCTGCTGCTTTCCACTGGGGGATGTGCTGCAGTGAGGCACCAACACAGTGAAGGCAGGAGACAGATTGCACATGGCCCCCAGTGATATGTTACTGATTACCAGCTGTGCCCCTCACCTGCTCCCCAGGACACACTGGCACTTCCATGTCCCTGCCCCAGGCTGACTGCCCTGCTCATCTGGGGATGTCACAAGTGCCTGGGAGCTGGGGGCAATGGGCTGTGCCTGACAGCAGTTTTAACATAAAAGGACCTGATTTTAGCACCTTAAAAAATGGTTTTGCAGCCCAAAGTGAGTGAAGTAAGCAGGCAGGCCTCTGCCAAGCTCAGCAATATTTGGGAAACCAGCTTAGACGTTACCAGGTTGATGGGGAGCCCTGGTTCCCTTTGGCTACATTTGGAGAAAGTGCCTGTTCTGCCCAGCTCCTCCCAGCCCTGCGGCAGATCAGACCCTCCCCTGACAGACAGCAGGTGCTGCAGAGGGCAGCTGCTCTGGGCCCCAGGCAGCCCTCCTGCCTTTGTGTCCTGCTCCAGAGGTAGAATCCGCTTCTACAACCGTTAAGACCGACCGTGCTGGGGCAGCACAACCCCTATTTATCTGCCAATCCCAGGAAGGCGCAGAGTGCTGCTTCTGGAAACAGCTCAGGCCCAGTCATGCTCTGTCCCACGTGAGGGAACAATGTGCTGCCATTGCCACTCCTGCCTGGAGGAAGAGAGGCTGCTGGCTCTGCTCTCACCCCAGCTGGGCCAGGCTGTGTGGAGCAGGCAGGAGGCCACCAGCCCCACAGCTCCTCCTGCCTCTTGTCCCCCCCCAGCAGTTGTTCTCCCTGCCCTGGCCTGGCCCACTGCCAGCTTCATGCAGGAAGGACACTGTTAGGGGAGGAGTACAAATACTAGGCGCTCTTTCTTTTCTCTTTTTTTTGGTTGACTGGCCTCTTCCCCCTGCATGCCTCTGCCCTCCCACTCCCATTCCCTTCAGTCTCTGCTCACAGAATTACAAGCAAGAATCCCAGTGCAGCTGCAGATCATGTCCATCAAGAAAGTCTGTGGAAAAGAGGCTGGGAGCCGCAGTGCTCAGGGGAGCCAGGCTCATGACAGACCCCCCCGGCAGCTCCAGCCAGTCCATGCTGTCCAAGTTAGCCTCAGCCAGATCCAGGGTTATGCCCCCAGACGGCTCGTGAGCAAAGTGCAATTCCGAGGTGTCCATAGGTGAAGGCGGGTGGTCCAGGATGGCCGAGCTGCTCAGCATCTCACTGTGGAGGTCATCAATGAGGGACAGGGGCTCCGGCCCATCGTGGCCTGCCGTCAGCAGCGGGAGGCCGGTGCTGCTCTCCAGGAAGTCCTCCAGCCGGCCCACGGGCACCGGCTGCCCCAAGGACACCGGCACCGCCAGCTCAGAGGAGTGGTGGCTGCTGGCCGGTGGGGAACAGGCCGGGGCCACAGGCGGTTCTTTCCCAGCTGGGGACGACTGATCCTTGAAGTCAGCAGAAATCTCTGTACAGGGAACAAACAGGCCAGGTGAGGAAAAGTCTGGCTGAACACCAGAAGGATCCCTCCCACCCACCAGGGCCACAAGGACCTCCCAAAGCCATCACTGACCACCAGCTGGGATAAGGAAACTCATCCTGTCCTTGTGCTTGCCTCACTATGGGGAGTTTTCAGCCCACCTCCATGAAATTCCATCTCAGTCCAGTATCTCAGAAGCCAAATGCCCGGATCTGATGCAGCAGAGCCATCAAGAATCACAGAACCGTACTAAGGCCTGACTGACATCTCCCTCAGTGCCTTAATGACTACTGCCAGTGCTAAAGGCACTGGAAGGGACACTGGAGAAAAGAGCGGGGCCATGACAGACTCTCCCCTCGGTGCTCTACAATCCCTAGACTCTGGGAAACCAGGGACTATGGGAAATGCTGGCTGCTTTGTCTCCTTACCTCCACTTTCGATGAGGATATCAAACAGGTCGTCCATCTGCTGGCTGGAACAGCCGTTCTCCTGGGGAGAGCAAGTGCAGGATTAGCTTCCACCTCCAGCAACACCCTTGGCTGCTGCCTCTCCTCCCTTGCCCCAGGGACGGGGCTGTTTTCTAGCAAGAATGAGCACACCATGAGCATGGCACCAGAGTCTTCTGTAACCCAGGCTGTTACTGTCGGGAAGGTACGGTCAGCAATGGCAATGAATGGCTTCAGATTTTTACCTGTGATTTAGGGTCCGCCCCAAACCCTCCAGAGGAAATCCAATGAGGAAGGTGCCGTTGTGTCTCCATTCCCTATCACTGGCCCCCACATCAAGAAACTAAGTAGATTCACAATGGCAACTTTTCGTCTGCTCTCCAAGGAAACCAGGGTGAATAACTGCTCTCACCTGGGCCTTTGGCTGTTGCTTCATGGCCTCTTCATAGCCTGGTGGTGGCTCTTTCATTGGGACCGAGGGAACAGGAAGAGGAGGTGGAGGAGTTCCAAAAAGCGGCGTGTGCTGTTGCTGCTCCAGGTCCATCTGGGAGGGGGAAGGGGCAGCAGGAGAGCCAGGCTGCGATGAGGACTGTTTAGAATGAAGGCAGAAGAGGGAATGAATGCATATCAGGGAAAAGTCCACATCAACTCCTGTCTCATGGCTGCTTTGAGAGACCATCACCTCTCCCTGTGAGCACTGCACAGTGGTCTGCCTTCTTCCCTGGACTTTGTGCCCTATGCCCTGGCTGCAGGGGAAGAAGACAAATTTCCCCTCCAACTCACAGCTGGAAATCTTTAGCTGACTTTTCCAATGCTAAAGCAGCCACACCACAAACCACCTCCTCACTTCTCCTGGACAGGGAGAGCCTCATCTGTCCAAGAGGGGGATTCCCTCCAGCACTGTGGAGAAAAAGGGCATTTCCCTCATGTGTTCAGTCTACTCTGTGCAATATATCCAGGCCCTGTCTTCTACCAGCCTCCCTCTACAGTGCCTGCTTTGGGGTCACAAGCCAGCTTCACTTAGCAGCAAGTTTCACAGCCTGATGGAGGGCGGAGAGCACCAGAGCACTCAGCAGCACCACAGATCCAAAGGAAACCCCAAGTGTTGCAGGAAGTGGTGCTCATGACTCAGCTTTACCAGATGAATCAGCACACAACTGCCCATAAGAACAGCTGAAATGAGGATCAGGCCTTTACCTCTATGCATGACCCAAACGGAAATTTGCTCCCCTGGAGCAGCGAACCCTGCGCAGCAGCTGAATGCTACTTCCAACACGTGTACATGTGGATGCCCTTGCCCATCCTGTTTTCCCTGGAAAACTGTTCATCTGTTCTGTGACCCACAGGTAGAGGAGCGACCCTAAACCAGCTCTGCTGGCCGGGGTCCACTCTTCCTGAGAAGGGCTGGAAACCATGGCTGTGGCACAGGCCACTGGGACATGCTGGGAGGGTACCTTTTTTGACACACTGGGTGGGCTGGTTTTGCCAGAAGCACCAATTTTCAGGGACTGCTTATGGAGACCATTGGGGAAGAAAGGCTGCAGGTTTGCAGGTATTGAGAAAGACAGTATGGTGTGGGCCAGCTGCCCTGTGACCACCTGCAGACCTGGCTTCTGACCCTACAGGGAGGAAAAGGATTGGGAGAGTCAGTACAGATGCCTCTGCAGCACACAGGCTTAGGGACTCTGAGGAAAAAGGTCTCTTCATTTACCTTCTGCACTTTCTCCAAGGTCTCAAAGCAAACCAAGGCACTGACCCTTTGCAAAGTAGATATCTCACTCTAAATATACTAGAAATTACATCTGTCTTCATATCCTTTCCAGGAACTGACTCAGAAAAAGGATCCTGCAAGCTCTAAAAACTCTTCATAATCTTTCTGTATCTTATCTTAATTACAGGTTAGAGAGACAGCTAAGCAGGCTAGAAAGAGAGGAGATGCACAGCAGAGCCTCTTTACAGCCAGCACCTGGAGAGGGGTAAAGGCAGAGGTGCTCTCTTTCCTGAAGCAGTATAGCATCTCACAAAGAGGTGACTAACTGACATGCTCAAGGCAGGGGAATGGAAATGACAGCATGCTCAGCAGTACCAGAGACCAAATGGTCACAGCCCTTTTACCCCTCTGAGCTCACACACCCCTTCAGCAGCAGACACACTGCCCACATCATCCTCTCTCCATGCAGCAGCCACTGTTTTCTGTTCAGCAGCACTCCTTCAAGAATCCGGGACACCCTCTCCAAGGCTGCCCACTCCGGGCCCTAATTTTTTTTAATCCACAGACAACACCCACTGGTATCTGCCTGGGGGTACAAACCCTGGCAGCAGGCAAACAAAACCAAGGGAGAAAAGGGAGCAGGCAGTGAGCTACCTTAGATTGGTTTGGTCCTCTGGGCTGCTGCTGCTGCTGCTGCTGCGTGGGCGGCTGAGAGGTGTTTCTGGGTACCTGACACGGCGGCTGGCTGGAAGGTTTAGCGGGTGATGATTGTACACTCTGGAAAGAAGAGGGTATCCATAACAGGTTACTCCCCAGACATGACATGGACACGGGGCTTAGGTTTCTTACAGGATTTGTAAGTTTGTTCTTCCCCACTCTTTATTCTTTATGAAATTCAGTCCTTCTCTTTCACTGAGCAGAGAGATCAGATTGGGTGTGATTCAGAGTCCTAAGAGAGGAGGTAGTACCAGCCTAAATCCCTGGGTTACCCATGACACGCCTCAAGGGCTGCCAGACCTGACACAGGAGCTGTGCTCGTGTGGAGCAGCGGTGGAGTTCAGGTGAGATACTCTGGGGTATCAAGGATGACACTGGATGCTGATGTTTAGACAGCTGCCAACATCTCACCTGCTATGCAGCGAACGTAGCCTGCTCAGTGCCTGTCCCTGATGGCAGACACTGCCACTTGCTCTGCGCCTGTCCCTGATGGCAGACACTGCCACTTGCTCTGCAGAAAGTGCAAGAAATGTATCAGCAGAGAATGAAAATTATCTTTGATGTCATGGAAGGTGCTGGGGTTTGACTTATGCCATAAAACCTGGGCATATTTATCCCTTCCTGGAAGGAACACTCGGAACACTTCTGTTAAGTGCTGAGCTCATGCCAGCAGGGGAATAGTAAATCATCTCTGATGAAAGACTCTGTTAACACTGAAATACTGACACGCATTAAAACAAAGAGCAGCCAAAAAGCAAACAGTCTGCTCCCAGGGTCTGATTTCAGCTCTTGGTAGATAAGATGACCCATCTATCACTCCAACTACGATCTTTACAGTAAAGGACAAGAGGTGAAATACACTCTGCTCATTTTACTACCACAGGCATAGCTGTTCTTTCAAAAACCAGTGAACTGTGGCAGCAAACCCTTGTCGTCCAAGCCCGAGGTCCTGCCTGACAAAAGGCAGAACCATGTGTTTGGAAGAATGCTGAACAGCCTGTGATGCACAGAGCCAATCGTGCACTGCTGTACACAGCTCATCATTGTCAAATTCCAGTCTTTTTGCTGAAGATCTGCTTACACTGCTCTGTTTCACAAAGCCACGATCTAGCAGCCACTGTAGCGAGCAACTCAGGCCTTTCAGTATTTACTGCACTGAATTTCCACCCTGTTAAGTCATCCTACGGTAACCAGAGCGGGAAGAGGAGAGAGGAACCCAACTGCCCGCAGCAGTGATGGGATCCAACCCTTGCCTACCTGCAAGTGTGGGCAGCTGCTCCCTGCCTTCCCGTGGGGAGAGAGGCCCTGCCTCTCGGCGCTCTGCTTGGTCACGGTGAGGACGATGTGGGTCCCTGTGGAGTCAGTGATGAGGGTGGGGGGAGGGGTGCCCTTGATGAGGTCGCTCAGGGCGCTCCCTTGCTGGCCAAGGAAAAGCCGTGGGCTGTGGGACTGGCACGGCGGCTCTGCTTCTGCGGCTGGCACCTCCTGCTTCACCATCACGGCTTTCTTTGGCACTGGGCTTGGATTCGAAGTGTCCATTTGGCTAGCGGTTGGTGCAGGGCTGAATTGGTCTGTTTGGCCACTGGATTGCTTTGCAGACTGGCAACTCAGGAAACCGTTTTCACTCTTGACCTGGGTGCCAAATGCTCCTGGTTTGGAGGCGAGGGCTGTTCCTTCTCCCGTGGCTGTTGGGGCCGGCTGTGACTGCTGAGAGCGCTTCTCCTGCTCCAGCTGTAGCCTAAGCATCTCCACCAGCTGCTGCTTCTGTTTCAGCATGCGGGTGAGTTCCTCGATCTGCTTGTCCTTCTCCTGCAGCATCTGGTCTTTGTCCCTAACTTCTGCATCTCTGCTGTTACCAGCACTACACCTCTCTGACCTGGCTGCCGCATTCATGCTGCAGGAGGCGGACTTGGAGCTTTCTTCCTTCACCAAGAACTGCACTGGAGATGTCTGCAAGGTGAGCTGGGTCAGAGGTGAAGTCACCATCTCTCCAAAGGTATCTCCAGCGCCCGAGTTCTCATCCCCTGTGCTCATTTGCGAGCGCTCAGAAGGAGTCGGAGAAACAGGAGGAGTTGAGCCTGTGCTCCCAAACTTCATCACGCCGCCACCAGTAACTGTGGCCACAACTACTTCTGCTGGTGCAATGCCAGTGGTGACCAGGGCTGGCCCTGTGCTCAGCCTGGCAGTTGGGAAGGCCACCACCACTTCGGCAGCTTTAGGGAGGACGGCTGCTGTGCTGGGCTTGGGAGTGGGGGTTGTTTGGCCAGCTGCACCGTTCTGCTCTTGGTAAGCTCGGAGACGCTCAATCAGGTCCGTCTTTGTGCCCGAGACAGGCAAGGCCCTCAACTTCAGCTCTTGCTTCAGCTCTGCTACCTGATATGGGGGGAAAAAAGAGGGCAGCATTAAGAGAACATACACTTCCGACTGAACAACTATCAACAGCTACCAGAGCTATAAGACAAAGCACTAAACCAATCTTCCTGCAGGCCAACAAACTTGCACCTCAGGTACAGACCGTGAGGTAGCAATTCCAGCTGCTATCACTAATTCCTGTCAGTCCACCTCAGCCCTGCTCTGGGCCAGCAACATCGTTCGGTACTGCCCACTGACAACGGCAAAAAGGGTCTGTGCAGCTTCACAGGACATTTACCTTCATCTCATCCAGGTTGGCAGGGAGAGGGCCAGGCTTGCCCACTGCAGCGTTACTGTTCTGTCTCATCAGCCCACTGGAACCAGAGGATACTGATGATGTGCTGCTGACTGTGGCAGAGAGATTGCGCACGGCAGGGGCACCGGCACCACTCTGCTGCTCTCCTGGAGGCCTGCAGGAAAAGAAAGAACACAGACATCAAAACCACAGTGAAAGACACCAGAGGCCCGCAGTGTTGACAAACATACATGTTCAGAAACATCTGAGTCACTAGTGCTGTCCTAGACACTGAAGCACACCAATGCTGTCGACTATATCCATGCCCCTTGCTGTGCCAACCAACTCACTTCAGCTGCTTTTGTCTGATTCCTCTCACACCAGCTCTTGAGGCCCTCTGGAACCTACAAGACTGAGTGCGTCACACCTGTCACACCCAGCGGCCACCCCTCACACCCAGAACACCACGTCTCTGGTAACAGTGCTGGGGAAGCAAGTGCCTCCTAAGAGAGCTGCCACTGCAGACCCGTACTTTGGTGGGGCTGGCAAGATGGTCTGATAGTTGTAGTGCTGCTGCTGCTGGTTGAGGATCTGAAGCTGGAGAAAGAGCTGCTGCTGCTGCAGTATTTTGGCATAGGATGAATCCATGGGAGGAGCTCCCTTGTCCTGCTTTTGGTCCGGGGGAATATACTGATGATATTTAAGCTTCTTGACTTTAGGCTTCAACTCCTTGGCTTTTTTACTGCGCTGAGACTTCTCACTGGCAGACTTGGGCTGGCTTTGCTATTCAGAAGAAAAGGAGGAAGCAAGTAAGAATAGAAACACTGATATAACACCCCATGTAAACCAGAACACACACTGGGATTTTAATTTTGAAATTCTCTAGTTTGTACACCTCAGGGTCTTTCCATGCTTCTCTAACTGAGGTAACATTACAGACACAGCACCGGCAGCAGCTTACACTGCACCATAATGCAGGTCACCTTTCCCAGCACACCAGATCATCTGCTCATCCAGTGCAGACTCATTGACTCTAATTATAGATAACACTGATTGTTTCAAAACATTTTGCATTCAGCTCCCGTTTTATAGAAGGTGAATTCTGCTTTCCATGGAGCAGAAAATCCCATTAAATATGTTACATTTAGTGTCAGAGGAAAACACTAGTGAGAAATGTTTCCTTCCTTTGCATCTGTTAATCTAATACTTCCAGCTCCAAACCTGCTTAAAAGTAACCATCTTATCTTCCTTCAGACTACAACAGTGAAGACATCAGCCAAAACAGTACCTTAATGAGTGTTGGTGGGGGCTTGGCAGCAGTAAGAGCCACTCCATTGGTAAGACTAGGGGGCAGAAGAGGCGGAGGTGGCAGTGGCGGAGGTGGCTGCTCAGGTAGGAAAAGAGTTTCACTGGAGTCTGCGCTAATCTGCAACTGGGATGAACCCTGCAGGGACAGAAAAAGGCATCATGAATACACACAAGAGGAGGGTAGTAGTTTAATAGAGTGCAGGAAGTGCCCACTTAGAAGGAAGGAGCACAGGTTTCAAATCTTTAATCAGACTCCTTTAACCCACTGCTTCAGTTGTCCCTGAGAAGCAGCACAACTTGTTAGGGCAGAAAAGGAATCAAAATCCCACACCTGTATCTTCCAGCATTGCCTGCTGGGATCAGATGCACACAAGCTGTATCACCAAGCAATGGCTGCCCCCTTCCCCACATGGCACCACCATGAGGGTTTCTGAACAACCAGGGGAGGATGTCACTGACACCACAGAGAGCTAAGACCCCTAGTGAAATCTCACAGACTATACCTCTTAGGAAAGCCTTAGTCTCGCTTTTTAGGATCCTCTGCCACAAATCAGCATGAAGCTCCTCCAGGGCACTGCAGGAGGCCTCCACATTCTCACCTGAGCTAATGATGTGCCAGTGGTGCTAGGGAGAGGCTCACAAATCCGGGAGTCCATCGGCGATGGGACAGACCCTTGGGACTCGTGGCTGGCTGGCTGTTCTGGGGAGAGGGCATCACTGCTGTCCTCATCAAAGGAGGAATTGTCTGCAACCTTTGGGTAGTTCACCTGTCCAACTAAAAACACAAACATCAACTGTGGTCTGTAAAGTGGAATAAGAAATTACTTCACTTGACACTAGACGTTTCACCAAGACAATGATGGCATGGAGAGAGTTGTGCTTAAAGCACCAGCTAAAAATGAGAGAACGGAGTGCCAACTGGATCAGGTTTAAGTGTTTACATTCACTATCTAGCAGTAGAATAAAATGATGCAGACTGGGGTGAACCATTTCCCTTGCTTCTTAGCCAGGCAAGATCAGCGAGTGTAAGAAGAGATACTTAGGTCTGCCCAAACCCATCTCTGTGGCGTGGCTTATTTCACTATCATCTGGCACCAAAGAAGAAGACTGGACAGTACAAGGTTAAGTCATGGTTTCTTTGGTGTTCCTCCTGTACGGCGGAAAGTAGAATCTCTCTTGGATTCTTCTGTCCTGGATGAGATGAAGGTAAATTGTCCCAATTGAAGGTAAATTGACCCAAATTGTCCTCTAGTCTTACAAGCAACAAGGCCTACGGACTACGTGGTGGCCCTGGCTGCTATGAGCATTTCTGTCCATCTACATGCCCAGCAGATAAATTTGCATGAGTGTACACTTGTAATGTACCAATGTTTTTTTAGACCACATTTTCTCAAATTAATCCTGCTAAGCAGGGAAATACTGTCACCTGCACCTCACCTAAAATCAAGAGGAATCCAGAGATGTACTTTGCCCAGACAGAAGGAAGCCACATCTCTTATGCTTCAGTTCACAAGTTCACCCTTCCTCAACTACTTCTTGCTCAACAGTGAAGCCAGGCTCTCCCACAACACTGTCCTTTTCCTTTTTTATGGAAAGTATTCCATCTTGCTCACAGTTGTGTCTCATTTGTCTTTACAGTAGCTGTGCATGTTTGAGGGGATGAATAACCACAGACACACAGACTGCTCAGTCTGGGGAGACGGGAAAGAGCACTGCTGAGGCAGTGGGAAGGCTATTCCTCAGCATTCCTTTCAGCCCTTGGAATGGCACTGGCATGATTTACATCTGTTCTGGTTTATTTTTAAAGGGGTTGAATCCTCTGAAGTTTTGAGTTCACAGACATCTTTTGTTTCATCACACCTGTTTATATTCTGTCTCCCCTCCTGATCTAAGTCAGTGGGTTCTCCCTGACCATGTTGTTGACACGTTATACTGAGAGAGGGATTTTAAGGAGACAATCTAGGGAACACCATCTTCAACAGTCTTTCAAGTCTTTAGGGCATACAATTACTTTCACATTATTCTGGAATGTCCACATTCCCTATAATTTAATGTCTCCATAGCACTATCTGGGCCAGATAGTGCTTTTCCGAAGTCTGCTTTTCCGAATCATATTTATGAAAGCTGTGATTCTGGGCCAGGAAAACAAGACCAGCCACGGGATTGCACTCTCTTAGACATGCAGGTGAATTGATAGGTAATCACAGCCACATGTGGGAAATGCTCTCCACAAAGATCCCCTCTGACCTTACCAATAATAGCTTCCTTCAGGCTCGATTCCACAGGCAAGATGTTCTTCTCCACCAGCTCCATGGGCCCTGGCCTCTGCGCTATCTTCTCATTGAGGTCATCTGCCAGTCTGGCTCTCTTCAGCTTCAGCTGCTTAGCCTGCAAGGAGGGTTCAGCTGAGGTCTCTGTTTGGGGGAAAGTAAATAAAATGGCATCAATCCAATAATGGTCAACCCATACCCTTCAGCAGTATTTTAATTCTATTCAGAAAGGTAACTGTAGGTAACAGTAGATAACTATACAGAAGAATAGGTGATAGATAACAACAGATATGCACTATAAAGATATGACACATACTATATATATTTAGGTTATAAAGATATCTACAGTAGCCCTTGTGACAAATTCACTGTTCTCAAACTGATGTCACCCAATTCTCGTTCATCTTTTCTCTCTGGTTGTGCCTCAAGCTTGGTGCTCAGCAGCAGCACAGCACTCCCTCTCTGAAGCTGAGGTTCATTACTGATCAGATCAAATCTGCCTCACTCCCTCTTGGACATTTTACAGTGTCTTCCCTTAACAGAAGAGCAGTCCATGGTCATTCTATTTCATGGTTGCTCAGCTGCATAAAACTGCACAATTTGAATTCGCACAACAGGTTCTTCTGACAATAATCTCCAAGCAAGCAGAGTTGAATCCCTCCCAAGGAATCATGCAACAGGCGTGATGATCTGCCTGCTCCCAAGTGGAAGGAAGCTTTGGAGGTCAGTGGCAAAACAGAAAGCTGCTAAAAAAGTAGTTAGGATAAAGTTTATTTGTGATGTTTCCGTGTTCAGCACGCACCGTACCTTCCAGAATGTGCATCCTAACCAGCTCTGATCTCTCTGGCCGGGACCGGATTTTGCGTTTCAGATAGTCCTCTGTCTGTAGCAAAAACAGACAAGCAAGAACCACTTTCAGCTGATCAGACACAGGAGTAAGGTAATCTTGAATAGCACAATGAAAAGAAACAACCATCTTTAGCTGTTACGGAGATCTAAATAAGCACAGAACTGAGAAGGGGCCTATCTCCTGTCCCAGAGCACCCAGAGAACGAGCTTACTCTAAATATGACCTTCCAGTGTAATTACCTTAGTCAACTGTGCAATGCTGCCCCACAGAACGGAAACTGGGAAGGACTTCCTCAGGAGCTGAAGTCCTCTTTTCCCGTTGGATGCACCACCACTAACTTGTGTCAGGGTAACATCCATTCTTTTTACATTAAAGACAAATGCACTGGTTCCACTCTTCACAGAAAATACTTTCATGTACTGCTGGCATTCAGGGCTGACTTGTGGTTTGGGCATACTCCTTAATTTGATTAAAGATACGTTATTTGTTAAGCTAAAGACCCCACGCAGTCCCTTGGGGGGCAGAATCTAAATGCTGTGACAAGGCTTATTTCACTTCCAGAGCTGCTTTTAGCTCTGTCTTTGGAGAATGTGCTACAGAGCAATGTACAGACATGACCTCAACAAGCTGAACATGTTACTCTTTACAAAGCTGAGGAATGGAAATCTGGAAGCAGTGAGTAAAAGACTGGTAAGTACAGGCCATCAGGATGGGCCTTCAGAGAAAGTAAGTATTAAAGTCAGTCAGAAAACTGCACCATAGTTGCTCAACTGCCCGCATAAAAATATTAACTTAATAAAGTTTTAGGGAAAAAAAGGGGAGAAATAAGCAAAAGCCCTTTGGTCACTGGTCTTAATGCAAAGTCCCCTGTTCCAACCCTTCCACAGTTTAAAGGGCCTCCCTTACAGGTCTTAATCACAGCTGTTATTTTTTTACTTATGTTGCTTTCACTTTTGAAATAAAACTTAGTCATAACAAGTTTCATTCCACTGTAGGCTAATCAGAAAAAAAACATCCCCAGAGGCCTTCTGAGGAAAAGAAATTATCAAGAAACTCCCCAGTTAGAAAAGGTGACACATGAAGTGTGATGCCTGGCTTCCTCTTTCTATAGAGCCAGAAGTCTGTGATTTCAGTGTCAGAAGATTTTGGGGGAGATCCTCTCTATTCAATTTTGAATTTCTAGTCTCCTCGATAAACAGTGTGCAGGTAACAGAGAAACTTTCCTCAAAGGTGGAACTGAGCTCCACATGATAGGAGCATTTAATAGCATTTAAGGGCGAAACAGACACCATAAAAATAAAAACCTCAAGTGTATGGATAGTAGGAAAGAAGAGTATCAGTCACTTCCAGAAAGACGGCTCCAGGGAAAATCCAGGCACCATATTCAGTGGCTTTCAGGTACAACTCGTTCACTGAGGGTTAACCAGCACCACATGCAAGCTGCAGAAGACCCCATCCAATACACCTCTGACTACAGAAAGATGTATTACATCCAGAAAATGAACAATTCCCTTCTGCATCTCATTAGCAGCTACAGGATGCCCAAAACACAAGACATACTATTCCTGACTTTCTCAAACACTAAATATTATATTGCATCTTACCCTGGCCCGCTCCAAACTCCTTCTTTGTTCATGAAATGCAGCTGGACTTTTCAGAGCTGTGGAGAGGAAAAACATTTAGTGAATGGATTAGAGTGATGGAAGTTCTGTCACTGCACAACCCTTCAGGCCAACTAAATTAACAAATGCACCGCAGCAACTGCCTCCTGCATCTTCCAACACGCTGAGGCAGATCTCCAGCTGGTACAAAGCAATGGGAATTGCCATACTCTGTCTGACAGCACAGGGACACAGGAACCGATCTGAAATTTTTGTGGGCCACTGGAGAGTCTAATACAGGTACACTTCTGGTCAAACTAACCACTGCTCCCAAAGCTGCGTCCAAGAATATGATTCAAAACCAGCCCCTCAAAAAATGCCTTTTACAAGCTTCTACAGATAGTAAGATATCCAGGACCCTTATGGGAAGAAAACACTCTGAAACACTGAAGAGATACATCAAATGGTTGGAAGGATGGGGGACAATGCTAATGAACTGTAAATCCCCTTTACTATCTTTTAATGTCAAAGGAAGCTGCAAGTCTTTCCTTAATCTGCACCCGTGTTTTGTACACATGCAAGGACTGGCTGCAAACCCTGCAGGTCTACAGGACACATATATTGCTCCCTGTAAGAGAAATTACCATGAGAACTGGACCACTTGGAGAGAAAAGTACATCCGTCTATTGACAGAAAACCACAACTTGAAGAATTAACTTCAGCTCTCCGTAGAACAGACCTTCTCGCCCCCTCGGGCCCTGTTTAAACCAGAGCCAAAATGGATCAGGTTTTAAGAAACTGATCCTCTGCTGTCCAGGACCACACTAACCCTGGAGGAATCTCTCACTCTGCCTGGCTCCTCTGGAGCACACAAAGCTCACGTCACAGTAAAACCAGAGAAGGAGGGTGTAGTAGCTCCTCACAGTTTCCCCGAAGCTGCAAGCAGCTTGTTTTTTTAAAAACTACCACACTGTGGTTTGTATTAAGAACTAGCTGAAGGGAGCATAATAATTTCTCTTCATATTTCTGAAATACTCATATTTTAAACTGTCTGAATTACCATCATGCTAAACAGAAAAGTTAAAGAGCTTCAGCTTTAAAGACAAGTTGCAAGCCTTCTGAAGACAGAAAACTAAGCTCATAGTTAGTAACTCCAAAGTACTGCATCTAGGTCCTGTGAAATATAGTCTGCTCATATTATTTTTCACTTAAGACCAGTGATTAGGTATTTCTCAAAGGTAAGTTCATAATGAAGTCTCAAAAGACTATGAAAAAAAAAAAGCCCTTGCATAAATGCAATGTAAGAAACTACTTCTAATGCATGTGGAGCCTTCCAAGCCCTTTCCTACAGAATGGAACGGAGTAGCCACAGAAAGAGTTAAGACACATTCTATGAAATACAGAGAGTCTCTCTAGGTTCACATCAATGGGGTAAGAAATAGAATTCAGTCCACATGGCAGGAATTCTGAACACGCCAGGCATCATAGACGGGATTTGGACTACAGAAGTGAACGAAGAATAATTCGTAGACTAAATTAACAATAACTGAAAACCGTAGTGAGTGAGTATATAGACCCTACAACATGGGGCAAATAGGTCCTGCTCAGATTAGTTTCATAAATCTGGTTACGGAGAGAAATCCAGAGAAAGTCACACTAGCTGTGAAATACACTTTGAGATAAACCAAAGAGATATGTTAGGGATATTGTTCTGCAGCAACTACAAAAATAATGCAAAAAACTTCCCCATCTAGCTGAGGCACCAAGAAGGCCTCAGCTGATGCCTGCAATGAGGCGTCCTGGGCAGCCTGACCGTGGCACTTCGTTGAAGAGCAAGGAACAAACAATATTCTTTTCAAGTCGCATGAGCTGCTTGTGAATACACACGTGCTTGAACCTGAACATGCTTTCCTTTCATTGTGTGCATATCACAGAGGAGTGAAATAAAGGCTCAGGTCCACTTGGGCAAAGATAGCAAGCAACATTAAATCTGCATAAACATCTACCCCGGAGACAAGCGAAGCAGGATTCATCTTGAGTCTTCAAAAGCTCTCTACCAGAATGTGCAAACACAGCAGTAATTCTTTACTCTCCCCTTCCTGCCTACCTCTGCTGTCAGTATGAGGCAGCAGATGAACTTTAACTGACATTTCCCTGACCACAGCTAATGGTCAGAAAAGTGCAGGAGTTCAGCTCGTGTCACAGGTAGCCCAGGAAAACTCTTGCATACAGAAGAACAAAGCAAGAAAAGAATCCCTAAGTAGGAAAAAAGAAAAACACATATGCATTTAATAGTAAGTAATGCAGAGCTGCTACAGGAATAATCTTGTAAAGAACAATTTCAGTCTCTCATGACTTGTCCTCTGGAAACGTGCATTGGGATGTAGCTCTCTGGGCTGGCAACATGACAGAGGACTTCATATTCGACCTCTGAAAATGTCAGGAGGGCACAAATCGTTCACTGCTTCCCTCAGCAATCTAGGATGAGGTTGACATGTCAGAATAGGGTGTCTATTGTAAAATCATACTCCATTTGAAGTTAACTAAGCCTTGTATATTTTTTGGCTTTGAAATGACTACTCAGCCCAGAGCTGTGGAGAAACTCTGTTAATTTTACTACAGCAAATTTTAAAAAAGGAAAAATATAATCCTGTGAAGAACTCTGAAGCAATAAGGCTCTGGGTGAGCTCTAAAGGAGACCCACAGAGCAGAAATGCCCCATTTCCAGCTCCTACCACTGCCCTTCCCGGGCACTTAGCACTGATCTCTGCAAAACTATTCTTGTGCCTCATAACCCATCTGGCTCACTCACCAGAGTGCTGCTTTATCCATTCCACTCAAAACTACCCATATCGATAAAGTTCTACCGTACTCAGCCATACCAGCTGCGGTGGCTCATTCTGGCAGTGTATGTGAATGAGTGGCTGAGCTGGTGGAGCAGAACCTGTGCGAACCAGGTGGGCGTGGGGCAGCATTCCCACTCTGTCCACAGCCCTTAGTACCTGAAGTATCAGATATAACCACAGACAGTATGGGATGATGAAACTCCAATCACCTGATGCTTTCTGACTGCTCAGCCTGCATAAAATACACTAAACTATTCCTCACAGCAGTTTGTCTAACCTGTTCTTGGAGACCTCTCATGAAAAAATGCAGTATTATTGCAGAGAAATTATCCCAGTACATAAATGTTTTTACTACTTAAAAAGTTTTCAGAATGTCTAGCTTATATTTCCCTTCCTACAGTTTATACTCTTTGTTCCCCACCTTACCTGCAAACCTTACAGAGAATGATTTATTTCCTTCCTCTTTGCATCCATCCCTTTTGAAAACTCTGGTTCTCCTACAATCTTCTGTTACATAAAATGACCAAAGGCAGTTGCTTCAACTTTCCCTTGCAGATAACATTATCCAGACCTTTTCTTGTTTAGTCTCTTTTGGACTCCTTCCATGTGATCTGCATTTTTGTTGAAGCTTAGTGTCCAGAATTGGGTACATATTGCAGCCTAGGCTTTATCGGCTGTTATAGAGTTAAATGACTCTACAATAACACTTCTCAGTCACATGTCCCAGCCAGTTTGGCTTTTTGTGTACATAAAATGCACAGCGTTCACTTGTGCTTGTCTCACAAACCACTTCGGTACCAAGCCAGCCACTCTTCCCTCTCAATTCATGCCACTGACTAGGCATTACAAAAAGTAGGCATTCTGCCTTTTTCTTTCATTTTATTCCACAGTTCTTGGATTCTCCAAACATTGTGAGTCCCAGCCCTGTCTTCCCCCCAGCCTACTAACCTGGAGCTTAATAAACGTGCAGACTGTTCCTTTGTTTACATCAAATCACTGAAAATACTGAATCGTGTCAAACACTGATTTTCTCCCTTCCCATCCCACCCAACAACCCTGCTCAACACAACCTCCCAGTCTGACACCAAGCCTTTATTCCAATACTGTTCCCTCACAAGTTGCATAGGCAGCTTCAAGTAGTCCCAGCTTGCTTCCAAAAACATCAGGGAAGGCTGTTTCAAGCACCTTACTAAACCCAAGAAGTGCAAAAACACATTTAACACCCTGAATTTCCTGGGAAGCATTTCAACAAATATTTAGTCTGCTGGTAGATCCAGCTTAAGTAATGATCTCTTTTTCCCCCCTTTTCTATGTCCCACTTGTTTCTGCCTTGCCACTGATGCTCCAGTTGTACTTGTACTGCACAGGGAGCTCTATTATGGAATTGTTGGCATATAAAGTATCTCCAGCACCTCCCCACAGCATTTGCCCCTCTCCAAACTTAACTTGAATCCTTGATCTAACTCTCCAGCTAACTTCGAGTGAGCCCTGATGAGAACAGAGTGCTGCCAGAGAGGAAAAAACCACCAAACTTGCCAAACTACAACAGCACTATGAGCTGTTGAGTTTTTGTTTTCCACTGTATGCAGAAAAGAAATAGTTGAGAATGCAGAAGTAACTTCTGCAATGCCAAGTTTCAGTTAGATTACCTCCTGCCTGCCTTTTGATTTTATTTCTACATGATATGTACATGGTATTTTCAGCCTCAGTAACCTGCAGTTAGAATTTCTGCCCTCGTTCCTGTACCTAGGTCTAGGACAAAGCATGTTAGCCCTCGGTTATGCTGACAAAACAGTCTGTGGACTCCAATCACAGTTGTTTTGAAAGAGTTATTTTAACCTGGATTGGTATGCTGGTTTGCAGCACAGCTCCACAAATAATAGTGTCAGCAAAGCTGAGCACAACTGCCCTGCCAGACAAAGTCAGGAATGAGAGGCTGAGTTTAAGGCCAGCACTGAAGCAGGAGCCCCTACTCTGCTGAACCACGGTCCCCATGTCTTCGAATTGCCCCACCCACCACAGGAAAACAGCCTGGTGTCACAAATAGCCCAACAAGCACTAAAAAAGGCTCAGTGACAGATGGGACAACAGCATCATCAATAGGGCTCGGGACAGTGCAGTCCAGCAGGTGATCTCCACTGAGCTGTACACACTTCTGTCCCCCTTGGACAACTGTGGCAGTTTGTAACATCTGCTGTTAGGAGGATGAGTTTTACCCCTCACCTTTAGATGACTGACAGCAGGACTTGATTTTCCTGCCTCAGACAGGCTGGCTAGCAGGGATCTCATGAAATTCCTACCACATACATTCTATTTCTTTAGTCTCTCTGTTGCCTGTTGCGGAGCATTTTGATGCTTCATCTCCAGAATTCCTGAAGCATGAGCATCTTTGTGGTCACACCCTCAGCTAACATGAGAAATCTCCCTGCAGATCAATGATGCAACTGTTCTGTGCCTCCACCCAGCTTCAAAAATGTTGCACCTATACATTGCCACTGTGTCCTTCCATCCGACCCACCAAAGCCAAGCAGCAGCATACAAGACCATCTACATCAACCCACACCTTTCCATACAAAGCCCAGAGATGAAAGTTGCTAATCTTCACTTCAAAGCAATGTATTAATTCCTCTGAAACAGGGTCCAAAACTGCAATGCCTGAGTTCAGTGTTCCCCCAAATCCAAGCCACATTTTGCAGATGGCAAAGTGTGAATGAATCGCAGAACCACAGAATGGTTTGGGTTGGAAGAGATCTTAAAGATCACGTAGTTCAACCCCCCTGCTATGGTTGCAGGGACACCTTCCATCAGACCAGGTTGCTCAAAGACCCATTCAGCCTGGCCTTGAGACACAAAAAGCAAAGCAAAGCAAAGCATCAAACCGGTGCTGCTATATACAACAGACTGGATCAAGGCTCAGGAATCAAACCCAAATCTTCACTATAACAGCAGAGACAAAAAGCTGGGCAAAATGGCCCAAACATTTCTGTTCAGGGTTCACCCTGCAGTGTACAAAAGCAGATTTTAGCCGTACAAAGCTTTCAAAGATATTCATATGCAGATCTCCAAGTTCCTGTTACCTAGTGTGAGAAATAAGTGGAATCAGAACTAGACTGAGACACTCTAAGAATGAAACACAGCAGGGGAAGGGGACTGACCAAACTGCTGAGAAAAAGTGGTCAAAATACCCATACACCCTGCATTTGCTTATGCAGCTGACAGAAGACATTGAGGTTTGCACGGAATCAAACACAGGGAAGAAAGAAAGGCAAAAGGATCTGCACAGATCTTCATAGCTCAAGTGTCTTGTGGGAAGCAGAGGCTGCAAAGCCTTCTGTAATCAGTAAATCACTACTCGAGGCTATCAGACTTGTAGACTGACAGAGGAGAGGCAGCACATGAGCTTTCCTTGGCCATTCTATCTACCTCATCATGGACAACAAGCTGATATTTGAACTGCAAATCAGTTGGTAAGACAACACACAATGTTTGTAGAACGGCTACAGCTAAATTCAGAATACTGAGCCAAATACTTTGCTCTTCAGTTAGACCTGTTCCTAAGGGAAAGGAAAAATCTTCCTTTGCTACGACTAAGAGAAGCTTGTGTCATGTCCAAAGCCAACCTCAGACACGCTGATTTAATTCAGGATGGCAGAAGACTTTCTGCTGCAGCTATTCACCCCTGCTCTCAACAAATTCTGGTTTCTCTCTCTTGTTTACTATGCTTTCGTAAAAAGATGAGATAAAGTGCTGCAAATAGGCTCGATGACTTCCGCTGTCGGTTCAGGGTGGGGCTCCCACCCGTAGGATTTGGTAAGAGACACAGAACCTGAACCACAGAGTAAGGCAGTTAGCACTTTCTTCCTCCCATCATCTTCACCCCAATTTCAAAAAGCATTTCTCACAGCATGGAGGAAAAAGGTATTAAAAAACTGGGTCACATGCACAGAAGGGGTTGTCATCTTGCCAGTGGGGCAGTGTCAAAGAGCTACTGTGTGCTGCAGAAATATGAAAAGTGGCTGGAGAATACACTCAGAGAAGAGAGATCTCCATCAGCATCCTTTTCTCCATTTGCAGCTCTGGGGAGTTTCTCATCCAGTACACAGACCTGATCATTCTTGAGAATTCTTGCAGATACCATACCCCAACATCGGTAAATGACCTTGGATTAAGGCTAAAGTATGAGTATCAAGTTAAGGATAGGAAAAGAAGCCACAACTGGTAAATTGAAATTATTTAAATCCCAAAATACATAAACTCAGAAAATGAAAAATTAAGACTGATCTAAAAAAGTCAATCCAAATATATTTATGAAGGTAAGAAACACATCTCCAGCACTCAACAAATGCAGCTTGCCCTTCAGTGACACCCTTCAAAGAGAATGTTATTGTGATTGAAGAACTATGAGTGTTCCTAGTCCTAGACAGAAGAAAGGCTGGAGAAGGGTTCTCTCCCACACTGCTACTGTTGCCAGCCCTGCCAAAGCACGGCATTACAGATACAGTACTGCAGCTTTACGCAGTCTTCCCCACTGCCCAGCTATTCCAATCAACAGAGACACGGCACAGAAAACGGCAGCCAAATGAAGTTCCTGTTAGCTGGATTGTCTGGTGAGCCCCCGGCTGCTGTGGAAGCCAGAGCTGAAGTCCTGCCTTCCTGACACCCTGCCTCAGAGAGCCAGCCCTTCTCCTGGGTCAACATTCTGAACCTGCACAGCGCACTGGCTCATGCAGCTGTTTTTCCCAAAGAGCCACTTTCCAGCTGCCTTGGGCTTGCCCTGGCTGCTGAAGCACACAGGCAGGGGCAACTGTGGTACCCTGCCTCAGCTCGCCGTGGAGACACTCACCAGCTGAGCTGCTTCCAATGCCTGCACCAGGCACCTCTCCAGAGCCCACTTTCAGCAAGACTGTCAGTAACTTTAGTACAGCAGCATCTCTCTGATGATGCAGCTGAAGTTGAAGATTTTCATTAACTGTGTGAAAAGCCTGAAGTGTAGGTTTGTCACAGTAAACATGAAATTATCGGCAGAAAGGACTAAGATTTTTTTCAAGGCCCAACACTGAGTTAATTTAAAATCTAACGTATGTGCAATTTCTCGGAAAGTTCATCCTCTTTAGGAGCAAAATGGAAATTGTCACCCATGGTAACTGTTATCAGATCTGTGGGTGACTATGGCTACGGCTTTGTGTCAAAAAATATTTACAGCAAATACAAATAATGTATAATCTGCTCCATCCATCGCCATTAACTCTCGGCATTCAAAAGATATTACCTAAATCCTGAAATGAAAAATAAAAAAGGCAAAGCTTCATTACAATCAAGATTATACCACCTCCAAACTGAAGAGGAAAAGGGAGACAAGGAACTTCTACCAGGAACCCTTTGATCCATGCACTTGTGGACCAGATTTCATGCCTGTTTCTTGCATGGAAAATCAGCCTTTGCAAACTCTTCTGGTAACTTTCCAGAGTGCCCAGGGTGGGAAAGGTATGGGGTCACAAAAAGGAGAGACCATTCCCAGACAACAAGTAAGAATGAAGCTAAGACAACTGTGGGAACACGAAGGGAAGAAACTGTATTGCATATCAGACTTTACTCCCCTGAATTATTATGTTTCTCTTCCAACTGGCAGAGTTAAATCTTTTATCATGGATCCCTGGATCAAGGACCAAACATAGCCTATCAAACACCTGAGCATGGTCTTCCTTCTACAGCTTCAGAAAGGGCAAACAGCACATTTCCATCCTAACACAATCAACTTTATTGCTCCAATCACGTCTTATCAATCACAGATCATATAAACACATGGAAAACACATATAGACAGATATCTAAAAATACGAACAAAGCAGATGCAGTTATTAGGCCTCTGACAATGAGACTCTCAGCTTAAATGTACAGATTCCTTCTACACACAAAGCCTGAAGGCTTTGAAATTTTGCTTCAAGAAAAAAGTCAATAACCAGCAAATAACTCCTGGGAGACAAGTTATAGGTATATGATCAAATTAAAATAAAACCAGTTACAGACTTCTGCAACATGCCAGAAACAGAAAAAATGTAGAGGACAGCTGCAAGTGTCCTTTACGTTGGTTTTTTTATTATTATTTTACAATACTTGCTTAGTGTTCCAGTCTTACTTTCAGAGCATGACACTAAGTATATTAAAAGTCTAGCTGCAGCTTCTGTACTTGAGGTTCCGTGCTATACGCTATGAACCAGAAAATAGCAAGGATTCAGAGGTTTATGGAGTATTAAAATAAGTTATTATTTTTAGATCTTAAAAGACTTTACAGGTTTGTACATTTTATTAAACAAGTCTGGGAGTAACAATATTTACAGTCCACATATATGTTTTTAATTCCTTGTCCTAAATGAAATTACAGTTCCAGCTTAAAAGCATGAAAGTGAAGCAGTTGCCAATGTGCAGAACAGCAGACATATGATGTCAGGGAAGTGCAAATTTGTATTTTTGCTTTGTTACTCTAAATAGATTCCATAAATCTATAGGAATGTCACTACAAAGATCTGATATGTAAAGTGGTGAGAGAATGACGGGGACACGTTACGTAGCAGGAAGAGCTATTTCAGGATGTTAAAGCAATGGGTTTAGTTGCAGCTCAAATAGAACACACCACAACCTTGAAATGTCAGCTGTGGAGCCACATTGCAATGGTTCCAAGTCAGTCAAACTCCACACAGGCACAGCAGTTCATCTATCCCGGCCCTTATGCAGAAGACAAAATACGGCTGAGGCAAGAAGAATTGCCCCTGAAGTCACCAGCATGATGGCAGAACAGCTCCTGCCATGAAAAATACTGGACCTGTAGGTAATTGTCATGTTCCAAGAGCTTGCTGCCTCTCCTTTCTCTGACAAACATAGAAAGATGCTCCTACTTCACAAGTAACAGTTAAACAATTTATAAAACTGGTTTTTTCTTTTGTTTTGTTTCTGACAGTTAATACGTTCTACTGTAGCTATTGTGTGTAACAGGAACCAAAGGTTGATTATATCCTCAACAGGTCTCCTTCAATTAGCACACATATACTAAATTGACAAGATTCATAATAAGAAATAACTAAGAAAATATGAGCATAAATATTAATTATGGAGCCATGCAATAAAGCTAGATGTGTGTAATTTTCAAGTATTTAAAAAACTTTTTTTTTTTTAAACTGAGAAGTGATTAGACTATCAGGTAAAGGCTAAAGTAGAAATAGCATTTTTAGCTACCCCACACAAATGCAAGTGTGGATGTACGGCCAGATCTTGGGGTTGAGATGCTGAAGTCTAGAGACATGATTTAACCTTAGAAACTCACAGGCGGCAAGCACTTCGCTTCCTGAATTCAGTACCTCAAAGATCCTTGGGTTTTTGTGATGATGGCTGTGCCGGATGCAGAAGACCAGCTACTACAAGCTTTGTCTAGATGATGATCAACACTGATATGCCAAAGCATAACCTGTGTTCTGTACCCTTAAGTCACCAACTGTCCCCAGTAAATAGCAATTCCTTTAAGATTCATTTTTAAGCAATGTCTCACAGACTCCCAAAAAAGCAAATGCTGCGTTTTAGTTTTATAACAAATATTAAATTTTATCCACTAATCTTATGGCTTAATCATGAGACTGCCTGCTGTATCACAATAATTTCTAATTGTGTGACACGTTGCAATTGAACCACAGCACGCTCCCCTCGTGGAGTCTGAGGATAAAATACACTCGTACTCCGAAATAAGCTCGAGCATCCAGCAGGCTGCACGTCCAAGCAAAAACTGCACCAGAGGGTTGGTAGCACAGACCTACAGCATGGAAACACCTCAGCACCTGTAAAAGCAATCCCATTACAATCTCCATGCACAAATTCCATCCTCTTTGGATCTATGTACAGCCAGGTGTTCTGCATCCCAGAACACAAACATACAGAGGAGTTGGATGTGGGCACAAAAACTGGCAAACATCAGATACACTGAAGTGAAAAAGAAGCTCCTGGAAATTCTCAGCCTGTACAGCAGCCACTCTCCTTCTAGCCTTCAGTGCTCACAACGCCCTTTTCAAAGGATGCCTGTGACATTTTTCAGAGACTCACAAAGCACTACTACAGATAAAATAGAGCAGAGCAACAGAAGGCACATGCCCAGAAATTATCTACTTCTGCTTCGCCTGCTTAGATAGAAGTGATGGTCAAAACAGCTTTCCTGCAGGATTGTGCCACATGACGACCTTGCATTCTTGCCTGTGTTTTGTGTTTGCAGCCAGAAGCCAAAGATCACAATCCTGATGGATAAAACAAAGGGCATGTGAAGCTTTAAATCTTGCAAAAGAGAAAAAGAGCCACATATTTTGCATAACAGAGTATTGCTACATTTGCCAAATGTCTTTCCCCTAAAAATTTTTGCTGTTTTAGTTGAAGATACTTTCCACATAACTTTCTACTCAGATGTGTATTAGCTACTGTTTTAAATATTCTCTTCAAGGGTGAAAAATGGGGTGTCTAATATTCCCCCAAAAAACTTTACAATAGCCGTAACCTTTAAATTCGACACTAAAAAATGACAGCATCTGACTGTTCTTCTACAGCACGACAGAGTTCAAAGAGTTGAGCACAGACAGCAGATTTTGTTTAACTTGCACTTTGTGAGGACAAGAAGATGAAAATCATCTCTGCATAGCTACAAAAAAATGCAAATAGCAAAAAGGCTTGTCTATTTGCACTGTTAGAAAATAGGCCAAAACCTGAATAAATATAAAAACTCAGCTCTCCTTTTTTCAAGATGCAGTCATTCTAGCTCAGATCACAGGTACATCAGCTGCAGGTAAAGACTTGCTTCCCACATTTTTTCTAAGGGCAATTGAGAATTTTAATCTTCAACTAATGAATCCTGCTACTAGTAAAAGGTTACACAAAGTGGTAACAGAAAGCAAGAAGAATTAATGAAGCATAAAACCCAATTATCTTGAATCCTCTTTCACTGCCTACAAATGCTTTATTTCTTACTATAATACACTTATCTTTCAGTGGAGCCAAGTCCTACTGTAGGTGGCTGGTGAGTTGGGAAGGTTATTTAAGTGAGATTAAGTGTACTTGGTAAAAAAATGTTGAAACATTTGCCTTTCCACTCTATCATATAAACAAAATTCCACATGGGACAAAGTAAGCAATTCCCAGTTCTGTTAGGAACAAGCACAGCAGGAGTAGCATGACTCTCACTCTCACTTTAAGGTGACACAAACGTGTCATCTCCCACTCCTCATATTTACAGTGTCCAAAAACCTTGTGCTGATGGAAGCCTGCAATGAAATTTCTCTTTTAGGGCACCAGTTTGCAGAATAAATCTTATGTGGGGTTTAGATTCAGTCAGGAGAACCAAGGGTACCAAGGGGACGTTGCACACTACGTAGCTTGTAATGTAAAACAAAACCTTTCACTTCTCCCACACTTGGCTCATGGATTTTTCCACGGCTGTTTGCCTCAAGATACACAGGAATTGATCTGTGTCACAGGCTAAGCTAAACGAACATGTAGGAAAGCACAGTAAGACCAAAACAGAAACAAAGGCGATACTGAGGAAGTGACATCCACACTCTGGATATGAAGGTGAATTGGAGGTGTGGTGCCAGACAAGCTGTAGTCTGGTCCCATGGGCTGAATGCATATTAGCTCTAGGCAGAATATTTTCCACTTTACTTTCATTCCAATTTAATCTAGCTCTCAAACTTCATTTTATGGTGCAAAGCAAGGTACAGTAGGCAGGTGTAATCAGGAGCTTCATTTCAAAAGCACATTCCTGACACAAGCTGTAATGCAGATAGAACCGCAGCCATCACAGATCTCTCAAGAGTGTTAAGACTCTCCAGATGGAAAATAAAGGAAAGAAAAGAAGCCAACCAGCATCTGACACGGAAAAAGCAATCCAGCTCTTTTGGTTCAGCACCAAACCATCCTCTGGATTCCAACTTTTATACTTTTGTTGAATTATCATAAAGGACTGTGTGGGGCTTGGTTCCTGGCTAACAAACCCAAGAGGGACACATGAGTCCAGCACAGACATGTTCAGTAGCAGATGACAGCAGAACAAGATTAAGAACCTAAATGTTTTCACAGACAAGAGGTACAGGCCAGAGAGAAGAAAGACTACAGGATACTTGCACATTCCTAGCAGTAGTAAAAACGTCTCTTCTGGAACTCCTGAAAGTAGAAATAAAGCTGTCGTGGCTCTGAGATGCCTTCCAGAGGAACATGGTCCCTAGTCATCCTCTGTACTTCTCAGGTTAAAAATGGGACTTTTGCCTTAAGTATCACAGTTTATCTCACATCTGATCTTCTCTTCAAAAATGGCTCAGGCAAATCATGTTTTAAACATTTCCCTATGTGCAGTTATTTCCAGTTGGCAGGTATGGGTAAACGATACCATTATTTGGGAGGAACTAATTTCAAATCATGTTTAGAACAGATGTGCTAAAGTAGGTTTTCTCCATTGCAGAAAGGACCTTTTCATGTGCTGCCAATATTTTCACAGTGATATTTCACTGAGTGTTTTTCTTTGGTCCATCACAAAACTCATATGTAAGAGATATAAACAAAGTAATGAAGGGCACAAATCTGCAAAGACTAGTAATTTAGGCTATGTTTTAAACAAATTTAAGACTCACTAATTATTCTGGATGCCTTACTTGAATTACTTGCAAGGGCCTCATTTTCGAAAGGCCTGTAAAACAGACCCCTCTCAGGAATCACAAGTTTGGCCAGCCACACTTTGAAGAAAGCCAGTACTGAAAATAAGTTAATAAAGTATTTGCATACATATCCACCTAAAGCAGGAGACCACAAAGAAGCCAGGAACATTTTCTTCTGAGAAGCACTAGCAAAAAGGCACAGTCACTGGGACGCTAGTCTTTCATCCAAAAGCAGGTAAGTGTATTCTGCAGAAGCTTGTATACAAGCTTCCCAGGTTAAAAAATAGACAACAGACATGATTTATCCAGACAAGACAATCTTTTGGTTTTGCTTTGGTGACATAATTTTAAGCAGGGGTCCCAGAAACCTCTTGAAAACATTACTGCCATCCAGCAAGCCACTTCGGCTGACAGGTTCTCTTCACTCAGAGAGAGAGCTGACAGTCTAACCATAAGCCCTCAGCAAAGTCTAAGTCACACCACTGTGTCATATTATAGTGTGCACCCCAGAAACAGAAGAAATGAGAAAATCCTCATTACAACATCATCTTCAATTAAACCTTCTGAAGCAGGGAAGCAGGAAAGCTTTTGAAAGAAGAAAATACATACCTGATCCACTGCCTTTTACTACAGCTGTTGCATGAAACTGAGAGGATCTCAAAAACAAAACATTTGCTGTGTCGTCTTGCTTCAAACTGTTACCTCTAAGTCATCTAGTTCAGAGGTACCAAAGCATGACAAAACTATTTGTCAGATACCTTGTTTGCATTTCTGGGGGAAGGAGGGGAACAAAACAGAAAAATACCTTCTCCAACGCTAATCTGACAGTGAAAGCTTGGCTTTAGAGTAGATCCTCTCTGTTCACCCAGAAAAGTAAACGTTCTCTGCGTCCACAGATTTTGCCTTCCCCTGCAAGAAGGGCAATGGCTGATGCCCACAGAGTTCTTCCTAGCTGTTTTCTAGCTACAAACATAAAAGAGGGCCTCTAGTTGGTTAACATCTTGTACACTTTGCCTGGTTTTGGTCAGTTTATGGAATATGTACACACAAAGTTAAAAGTGCCTCAGAGGTCTGGGGAGCTGACACACTGTAAGAACAGAAAGTGAAGAGGCAGGAAGCCTGTTAGAAGAGTGATTACCAGCAGGAGTCAAGTATATAAGGCACTTCTAACATTGCACGTCCTCCTGAAGACTGTGCATTGTGAGGAAACGCTAGCCTAGTTTTGCAGGACAGTTGCATTTGCAGCCATTACCCTCTTCCTCAGTATCGAAGGTGGCACCAACACTTCAGAAGGACCAGGCTGGGTGGGACAGGGTGGAGCTCTTACATATGATGTTTTCCATGCAGAAGCAGAGAACCTGATCTTTCGAATCATATGGGAAACCATTCTCCACCAAAAAACATGCACAAAAAACCAGGGGAAAGAACTGAACTGGTACTTACGCGGCATGATCCCTTGGCTCACCAGCTCCTCCCGCGTGCGTCGCTGCTGGAGCTTCAACTGCAGCACTGCACGACAGCAGAGAGAGGGGAGAGAAGGAAACCCATCAGTGCAAGAAACAACCGAAGAGACATTTTCAGATGCATCTTGTTTTCTTCTTTGGATGCCAAGGCACTGGTAAGCAGCAGAAGGAGAAGACCCCCCCCTCCCACCCTGCTGCTCTGCCCTGCTGCCCTGCCCTGCTGCAATTGCAGAAGTGGCCCCCAGCAGTCAGGTTTCCGTAGGCTGCTGCAGACAGGGGGAGAGGAAGTTGCGCAGGGTCTTGGCAGGGTGATAAAAATCCACAAAGCCAGGCCTGTTTCTCAGTTCTTTCTAGAGCACCAACTGCTTTCCAAACCATTAATATTAAAAAACAAACAAAGAGAAACACCAGCTGACAGTCCTCCAATAAACACAGAGTGACACCCCAGCTGCTAATGACTCCTGAAAACTCTAATTAGTATGTGCAGATTAAACGATATGTCAAAATTGTTGGTTGTTACTCTAAATTACAAGGCTGATTTCCTTCCTCAGCTTAGAAATTCACCTTCAGAAACATCTCGTGAAAGTGAAATACCACAGATACATCTAGAAGTGTCCTTCCACTGTGGAAGGAATCCCCTTATCACTAGAATTTTTCCTATTTATTTTAGCATAACAGAACATATTCATGACCTGTGTGAAATGCAATTAGCTGGGGTTTTTTTCTAGTGCAAATCCCTGGAATAGTCATAATTTCAACATTTAGATCATAACAGCAGTTTCCCTTTAAACTATACAATCAAAGCAACATCCTAGATTGTTCTTACCGTCAAAGACACCTTCCATATGAAAGCAACCTTTCAAAATTGAAGAAAAAATTCACAGGAATTTGTAGACACACACATGTCTCAAATTAGGACAGCCTGAGTATCACTGAATCCCATTTGCAATCAAGCCCAAACTCCTAAGTATACTCCACATAAAATATTATAAAATGAATGGCAAGGCATCTCATCTCTCCTGTTTTAATCTGAATTTCTCCATCAAGCTTATGCCTTTTGTATAGCCCACATAATGAAAGTCCACATGAATGTAGTGGAACCACTACAGAGCAAAACTGCTCTACAGTGTAACTATGCAATCCCATTATAACCCTTATGCCTCCTTTCCTAAGTACTTTGTCCAGTACATTAATTTCATACATTATATCCAAGTTTGTACTGTACACTCCCTAAAGCAGAGATCAAAAAATTTAAGAAGATGCCACTTTGTCTACTAACAGACAACATCACATTTTACCTGTTTCTTTCAACCTCCTATTTGCAGTTTGCATTTGACTAAGATATATCTTCCAATAAGGGTTCTGATCTTCGTACGTATAAAAAAAGAGATCCATCTCTTCCTTCCTATGGTTGTTTCCATAGCACCTAATCACCCTCACTTAAACGCACACTTAATTTTCTTCTTGGATTTGTCTGGCTTCCACTTCCATTGACTCTTGATGTCCCTTTCTTTGAAACCGTTTATGACAGTGAGAGGAGTACCTCCTACCTGTGGAAGTACCTCTGTGCCCACAGAGTGCAAACAATTCACCTCTCTTCTGTTTCTTAAGACAAACTATGATTTCTTAATATATGGATCCCGGGCAGGAAACTACTTTCTTTTAGTACATGGAAGTGAGAGAGGGGAGGAGGATGTACAGAGCACCATGGTAATTCTGTGTGGGATCAGCCAAGAGCCAGAAGGAGGAGGAGGGAACACAGAGGGGAAGGAACAGGCCCTTCGTTTGGCTGTGAAACTGCAAACAGAAGTGGTAGTTTCAGACTCTTCCTCCCACCCAGCATGAGATCGCACTCCTACTTCTGTGCTAGTGTGAGGGCTAACACAGTTCACAGCCGGCCTGCTCACAGAGCTTCTCATTCGCTGGATTCCTTTTGAGGTTATCAAACCCCAAATCTACAGAAGCACTTGCTCTAACTAACACCTTGCTGAGACAAGTGTCAAATCTCTCACTCCCCCCACCTCCTCTCATGTCCCCCTGACTGGTGGCTGGACACACTGACACGACAGAGACCACAGCCCAGTCAAACCAGGCACCAGTTTTTGGTTAGTAAGTTGAAGAGGATGACCACATAGCCAGGAGCTGAAGTGGAACAACCAGGACACCAGGTATTCGCCAGCACTGAAGGTGGGAGTTAGACTTCATCCTTCCAACAGCACACTGCCACTAAGTGATTTCTGCCTATTAAATCTCTCACTGCATGGCATTACTTCTACTTCTGAGCCGTTTAGGGACTCATATCCATACCCTAAATTAGCATATCTTACTAAATGTATACAGACGAGGCACTGACCTATAGCATCAGGTCCATCTCCCCAGCTTTAAGTGATGATAATCTTATTACTCATGTCTTCCTCTTTACACATCTAGTAACGTATGTTAGCCCTTTCTGCCACTTACTTGCTATGACCATCTACCTCCTCTCACATTTCTAACTACGCCTACTATTTACCTTTCACCTCCCAGTCAGGGATTTTCAGCAAAAAACTCCCCCACACAGGTGTGGCTGGCATTTTTTGCTCCTGGGTGCACACCTGTATTGTCATCTGTATTAATGTGTATTTTGCTCAACTGTCTCAGTTGACTTAAGTGATCTAAACCTTTTTTTTAATGTCATTATTTATTCCTCCACTAGTATTTGTTCTGTCCACACTGTTACAATCTCTTGCATGTGTTTCCAGACTGCACCAGCCTGATCTCAACCAGAAACACTTTTCTGCTTTCTATGATTACAACCAGTTCTTAATCCAATTAAGCAGCACTTAATTAAATTCAAATATACTTCTTAAAACCAAAATATACCACGCTATTAAGTCAGAGATGTTATAAAAATCTGTTGCACCCAGACAAAACCCCTAGCAACCAAATCACACTTATCCAAACGACAAAATCACATCTGAGCAGACCTGTTTTCACAAACCGAAAAGCTGATCAGCGTGATTATACTGCTATTCTTATACCACCTAAGGTCTTGATAAAATTTTCCATAGGTTTTTTTCCTGGAACTGATAGCAGATGAGCCACTCTTTACTCACTCACCCTTTGTCAGCAGTGATGCAAAACGTTATTGGTCTTTCACTCTTCTGAAGTCTCCCTGCTGTTCCCAGATTTATTAGAAATGAATCTCAGTCAGACTGCTAGAGACTTCATCAAATGACTTAAAATTCCCCTGCTGACTGCAGCCTCCCTTATGAATTTTCTAAATATATCTTATTTCTTTATTAGTTACAATCTACTACCTGTTTTCTCTACCCATTATATGCACTTTTTATTTTTAAACCCTATGTCCCTTCACAGAAAGAAACTGCCACGAGAACTAAACTGGAGAATAGAAAAAAAGTCATTTTCAGGACCCTTTCTGTAAGACTAAGTAATTCCTGGGATTTATGAATGCATATAAATACATATCAAGGACAAGTTATAATCAGCCATAAAGTACTTTTTTTCCCCCAATACAGCTTATTTTTGTGGCAGGGAGGAGAGCAAAAAGGATTATTTCAGTTCACTTCTGAATACATTTTGGCTTAACTAAGTACTTGGAGTTCCCAATGCCATTTCATATATTTAGGAGATCACCTGTTTACATGTGCAAGTGTGTGAATCCTATATATAGATTAACAGATGTCCCAAGCACCAATCCAAGGCTGTTGTACATGGAGCTCAGCCAAAGGTCTAGAATGACCAGAGAAATTCAAAGCTACTCTAAGACAGACTGAAGTGTAAGTCTTTCAATCACTAATGGACAATCCTGTGTTTCCTTTATCCCTGTACTTAACCTGTAAATTAATTTTCAAATTAAGAACAGATCAGGTCATATAAAGGGCAGTGCATAACTGCTGGCTAGAAAGTAAGTTCCAAACTGGTGCCCTTCTACTATATGCAATATTTTGTGGGATTTGTATGCTTGTCAGAGTTTCCCACTCAAAACTGGGCATAATTTATTTATTTCACAAGTATGAAATGTTCCCAATTAAATTTTGAACAATGTTTTTAATATCACTAATGGACTGTTCCAAGAATTAGTAAAACATTCCAGAGAAATCTCGGAGCTAGGATAGAGGACCACTGCCAGCAGTTTAAGAGGAGAAGAACTGCGGTGGTGGGAGATGTATTAAATGACAAATAATATTGTGATACAGCTACTATCAACAGAGTTAGTAAAATACAGCATGTCATGATTATTTTTTGTTCGTCTTAGCATAAAACTTTCTCAACAGCCACAGGCGTATTCCAGGACCAGCTACTCACGGCCGGTGGCAGCTCAAATTTAACAGTACATAACTAATATACAGAGCCTGCACGCATAGTCACTTTCAGGACAGCTACAACTCTAGTGGTAGTTCAGGGGTGCATTAGTAGCAAGCAGAAGCAAGAACAAATATCTATGATGAGCTAAGTTGTTTTTTGCAGCTCATCACCTAAGTCTGGAGCAGCGTGCCTGCCCTTGGACATACATATCTGAAAGCCCTTCTATTTCTAAATCACACTGCATTTAGTAATGTGACTAGAATTGCTGCAGAAACGAGACTGCAGATTCTGCATCTCAGCATTTCAACAGAGAAAAATAAAATTAAAATCTCTTTTCAAAAACTGTCTCACATACCAGGACAGGTTTGTGACAATAAACTAAAAATGTATTTTGCATTTCCTGTTTTTTGAAAACTAGAGAGAAGAAGCACACGGCTGTGAACTGCAGCTTGTGGTGAGACCTTGTGCATGTTATACTGAATACAGACTTACTGCCAAAGGGAGTCTGTGCTCACATTTCTACAAAACCTTTCCTGCTAAGGAATCCCAAGCGATACTTAAGGTCACCCAAGCAAGGTAATGATTAAGCACAGCCATATGGTGGATTACAACTGGGACAGCAAGAGCAGCATTGCAGAGCAGGAAGGAAGGAAGGCCGCTAGAGCCAAATGAAACCCTATAGAGCGACTGAGGGAGGCAGAACTCCCTGGAATTCAGGCTGGGATACCCATGCAAAATGGGAGAATGCAAGACATAAACTGCATATTAATAAGAAAGGCTGTACGCTCACAAATGTGATTTATCAATTTTGTAAATTCAGTGAAAGCAGTCTGCCTGATAGAAGAATTTATCCAATCAATAAACCATGTGATTAGGAAGAGAAACTACTGAAGAACAAGTGAAATTAGCCTAACTTCATTATCTAAGCTGAGGAAAGTGCAAGCCTAAGTAAAAGCAGAAAAAAGCAATTTAATGCTCATAAGGGCTCACGGTCATTTATTTGTACATTGTTCAGCACCTCTGCAGAGCCCATTTTGAAAGCACTGAGCGGCTACAGCATCCTGTGAATGCACAAGAAAGCACTAATACAGCACAAACTGGGATGGGAACTTGCCAGTTAAACGCCTCTACCTTTCTGTAGTGACAAAGGTATTTCAGGAGCATTTTCACTGGCCTAGCACCGAGCAGGTGTCACTACGTTTACTTTGTGAGGGTCAGAGACCAGGGACTAAGGAGATGTGGCACAAGGCCACCATTTGCAGCCCATACATACTTTCCAGTTTTTCAGTCCAATGTGTATAACACCATACGCAACGGCCTGCATGCAACCAACTTAATTATAATATGCAACAATAAAAGACAACTTTGATGACATGGGGTATTTGCTGAACAAAACTGGCACAGCTGTTTGTGCAGAACTGGGGCCTCTAACTCAAATATCACAGTGCCATGTAACTACTGCTTTGAAGGATGAAGCCACCTTTCCACTTAACAGTCAGCCAGCAGCCCTTCTAATTACACTAAGGAGAGATTTTTTTTCCTACTTTCTGATTAAATAGTCACATTTGACCAGAAGCAAATGCCAAATTCAGCTGTTGAATATACAGCACACCAGCTGTTGTTTTCTGTGGAAGCTATATCCTTCTGAATTCAGTTCCTTGGAGATGTGGTAAGAAAACCTTTCCCTCACACCAAAAAATGGTCTCTGAGCATTTTTCAGCTGTGCCAGCTTACAAAACAAATGTTGACTTGCATTAGATTTTTCATGCTTCAACAGGAAGCCAGACTAGATTCACCAGCAAGGGCAGCATCTGTAAAACTCCAGTTGCAACATCTTTCTGTACAAAAGCAGCAAAGGGCTGTTAGTGTACCAAAGTATTTGTAGTGTCCACAAGAAGCTGTAAGAAAAAATCAGCTATGATAGTTTGTGATCAGTGAGTGAGTACACAATGGTCAAAATTATTTTCAATAACTGAAATTGCTGAGGTGGATTACGTTTTCTGTTTTAGAGCTGTATTTTTCTGGTGCTGTTGACAACACACCCCACAACACACAGATTGTGCTAGAATGGGGGTTACCAACAAAGAAAAGCTAACTTTTTGGGCCTTTTTTAAAGGCAATTTTCTGAGCCTAACAGCATTTTAATCCACTAACTGCTGATGGGGAATACATGCTGGCTTTGCATTTAAGCAGACTGTGCAGTTAACAGAGAAGCATTTAAGTGAAGCAGACTGTAAATGACACCCAAACTGCGGGGATTATATGACAGTTTGCTGCCCTGGGAAGGGGATGCCAAAAATTCGTGTCCCTCTGTTGGGTGAAGGAGAAGCAGCAGATACACTGCTGATCCTCACAATTTGCAAGCATCCACTGTTGTTGGGAGCAGCAGCCATACGGTTCTGTTCATCTCAGTGCATTTTAAAGAAAAGCTTGAAGCAAGCCTGCGCAAAGGGAGAGTTAAGCAGAAGTTTAATTCTTTACTGCTTGAGACTATCTCACATTCCACTACCTCTTTTCTCTACTGAAGCAACAACGGCTGCTATTAAAATGCAGGCAGCTTCCTCCGCGCTTCCTTAGCAACCATGCTATGGAGAAAATGGAGTTTGGGAGGGTAAAGAATAGAAAGAAAATTTGGTTTGCTCTCTTCAACTGTTAGAAGAACCTTTCACACTAGAGGCAAAAGCCACTTATTTATATTCATGCTGTGGTCTTCCCTCTGTGAGAAGTACGATTGGGACCACTCTCCCTACAGCCAAAGAGGAGGTCTGTGAAGCACATCCTGAACAGGAAACAAAACCAGGATCAGGAGCAGTTCCCTGCTGCAGGTTCTGAGAGTGATGAAAGCGGATTTCTTCGCAGCCCTGCACAAATCAGCACGTCCTGCTGCAATAGATGGAAAGGTGTCTCGTACCAGTCCGGGGAACACTGACAACTCCTTACCCAGCTGTGCTTGTCCAACAGAGATGATTTCAGGAACAAAGCCAAAGAGGAGATTTAATCAAGAAAGCCACACAGCTGCATCAAAGGCACTTCTTGTATAGAGACTTGAAACTTTTTTCATGACCACCTCTTATTTCTTATCCTCTTAGGAAGCTTATGAAAGCATTAAACATTTGTACAGATGAGAACAGGAGTATGATTCTGCCTGATGTAGACCTAAACCCTCTATCAAGTGATTCTTAAAAAGCAGAATAGTTTCTTCACTTCCAAAGCAACAACTTCCAAAATATTTCACAGTGGATGTGCTAGCAATAATCCAAGGATGCAGTGTGGGTCATATCACACCAGAGTTGGTTTTTTCCACCCAGCACTTCTAAAAGCCTTCAGGCTCTCAAATGCCCAGAAGCTTTTAAAAGCAGCTGAAAAGTACAGAAGAAGGAGTGCCTGGTCAATTAAGAACACAAAAAGACAAGGAAAAGAGAAAATTAACTGACTCTCACTCAGAACAAGAAAGGCTTGTTGCTTGATAAAATCACATTCTTCAAAGGTTCTACAGCTCAAAATATTCTTGGCTCATATAAAATCATTGACATGACATGCAGCTTACACATGCCTGTTGATTGTCTCTACGAATGTGTTCCAGAAGATGGGTTTTGGCTAGAAACAAAAAGAACAGGTTCAGGGCAATAGTCCTTTATCGTTGGGAGATGCCACTGGAAGAGAAATGTGAAATATGAAAAATTTAAAAAGATGTTTTCAAAGGATGATGGAATACTATATTATCTTTTAATGAGTCAATGCCATGAGGCATTAAGTAGTTCTCTTAATGGAGACAGACAAATACAGATTTTTTGATACAGTTAATTTAGCAGAATCAAAAATCCCAACCTACAGAGCAAAGTGGTCCCCAAAGAATATGAAATCAGAAGTACACAGTCAGAAGTAAAAGGATCTATTTCCATCCTCATATTACCACAAGGTAGCTGGCTCACGCAGAGCACAGAACAACAAGCTACCTCAGCAGGTCATTTTTGAGGCTTAATATCAAATTTGATAAATGCAGAAACCACATTAATGTTAATTAAAAACTGTATTTAGAAGATAAAACCAGCATTTACAGCAATTTTAGTTTTGTTAGGACACACCACTATAAAACAAACAAAATCAGTACCTCCATCCAAGTACCGAGACATAATATGATCTAAGCTCCAGACAGGACAGAACAGTTACTCCTGTTAGTGGTTCTCTAAAGCTCAAGTCAGCATTGGCTTTGGTGGTAAAATGTGCAGATCTCAGAGGAAGAGCCAGTTCATAACATTAGAAGTTTACTTCTTTACTTCTGAGATTCAGTCTCAATATTGCACACAATTGAACGCGCTTATTTCACAGGAGCTACTCATGTATATGACTCCAAATAAATGCAAACTTGATTATTACCATGAAAGTTATGCTGAATTTTGCAGGGTTCTTTTCATATATATTTATAATTAAGACTAGCAGTTGCTCCGCATTTTCCAGCATTTACCTTTACCTTCTTCCTTCATGACTTAACTCCTGCCATTTCCACTAAACACGTAAGGTTTAGGGGGAGTTAATGCCATTTTATTCACTGCTACTTTTTAATGCAAAGCCAGTTTTGCCTTACTGGATACTAAAATTTTAAAATCAGATACATTTGTGACTATTAGTACATTAGTCTTTCTATTGAACACCTAAAAGCCCACTCTTAACCATAAAATCTTGGTACACCTATAATCCATCTCAGCACTTGCTGAAACTGTTAAAACACAACTTTAAGAAATTAACCTGAACTACACGTAACATGGTATATTTAGTAAGATATGCAACATGTAAAAAGGCACAACAAGCTTGTCAACAGGAAAAGTTGGTTTGCTTTCTGTGCAGCGTACTGATTCTTATAAAATCATTTTGTCTCAGTAGTACTGGTTAGGTAAAAACTAAACATGTGAGTAACTAGGCACATATCCAGATCATGGAATCTGGCTACCATGCATGATCCAACAAAATGACCTGTAACAAAATACCTAGGTGGAAAGGTCTACCTAAAATTGACCCACTGGTATCATAATACAGTAAATATGAACTGTAATCAGTACTTGTTGATGCCATCTACATATCCATTGTTACTATTTCTAGCTGGAAAAGAAGTCTTGAGGAGGGAAAAACAGAGAGAATTTCCCAACTCCCTCTGTAAACTTGAGTCACAGTCTATAGTGATTTGTATTTTTCCATGAAACAATGAACAAGGAGGAACTAACATTGCCCTTAACCAGCTTGCAAAGAAGACCCTAGAAAGAAATTCTCCCAGATAATTTAATATGACATGGCAGATGGGAACGAATGAAGAAAGAAGAAGGAATGGGTAGATACATCCTGACAATTAGATCTACAGTTGTCTATTAAGGTGACAGTACAAAAGGCAAGCTACACAACGGAAACACAAGCTCAAACTCTTTTCATCTTTTTTATTGGAAAGATAGAGGTATCTCTGCCTATAAGAAGAAAGAGCTCCAACCAGCTCATTTTCCATAATGATGATACACAGGAGTTGTTTGTATTTTTTTCTGAAAAACTATACAGAAGAAAAAAACCAAACATTTCCAGGTACGTCAGAATCTGAACAATTTTTCATTGTATTTAAAACTCTTGAGTTCAAGGGATGTGTTTTTGTGGGTTTCAAACAAGCAGAAAGAAAATCAAGCACTGAGACAATGCCCAGGCACATCCATAAAACACGTGACTGATTAGCTATGTTTATAACACTAAAATTGATGAGGAAATCTTTCCATGCCCCTTGCAGCAAAAGAGACATGGTCGAATATTTTTCCTTCACAGTTCGCCTCCCATACTTCAATTTCTGCTACAGCAGAGTGCTCCAGTGCACAAACAGCCTCATACATCAAGGGCACAAACTTCCTCAAACATTTCTGAGAGACTGGTTTTGGCCCAGTGACTCAGCCTTCCTTCTGCCACAGGGCACCCTCTACAGATAGAGGTTAAAAGTTCCCCTCACAGGAATCATCTAATGGTCAAGACAGCACAGAACTTCCGTGGCAACAGCTGGGACACCTTGACATTTGAGCTGTGTTTTGGGGTTTTCCACCAAAACATGGAATAATTCTGTATTTCCAAGACCAGTTCGGATTTTTTAACCACCTAAAGATCTTTGGTTTACTGAAACCAAATGCAAATAGGAGCAAATGTGTTTTTCCACAAGTAGTAGAAAAAATTACTTAGAAGTATGCAAATTTAAATACAAAACCAGCAGCTCTTTAGAAGAAATAATTAACTAGTTAACGTAGGGAACTCAGAAAGCTGGGCCTTATAATTTTAAATCAGCTAGCTTGAGCATCTCCCAGCTTCAGCTGCTTCATTGTGCTGACAGTTATTTCGTGGAACATGAAAAAAAAAGTCATTTTGTCCAAGGTGCATACTACATGCAAAACGAAGGCTCAGAGCATTCCCTATCTAGTTAGCATTCCTTTCACCAGCTTCTATCCAAGCCTTTCTCTCTTAGCAAGAATTCTCTCTTAGCAAGAATTTCAGGCAGATACTACAAGGAATTACCATATTTCTTTAATTCATGGTAGTTAAAAACATCTTTGCTGTTTTCTCAAAGACTTTGCAAAGAACACAGGCCACAGTCATGGCATCTGAGGTTCAAATAAAGATCCTGGCCTCTGTACTCCAACAGTCTGACACCTTCTTTACGGTTTAGTACAAATTCTATCAGAATTCTGTTGCTACTTGTAAAAAAGTTGCAAGATTCAGCTGTGGTCATCATATTACTCTGCATTAGAAATCAGTTCCTCCACAGCAGCCCAGTGTGGAAGCTGATCCCCAGGATTTACATTATACATAAAAAGCACATCAAAGCCCCTCAGAATCTTTGCACCATGATGATACATCATCTATCTACTGTTTGTTACTTCCTTTCTCGATGGATATTTACTTTCTTTCAAAAAAACTCTGGACTACACATCTCCAGGGCTCATTATTGTGGTTTTCTCTGTGAAGGAAGATCCACAGCACTGAACAATTTGAGCTATGAGGCGTAATGTGCTATCATAGCTATAAATATTTAAATAATATAATTCCGTATAACAGGTCAATCAGCAAACCAAAAAAATCCAGCAGTCCAGAATGGCCTGCGTGACCACTGACTTCAGACTGGTGGATAAATTCTGCAGATGTTTAGAATGTTACTGCTGGCTCAGTCCTCCACTGAAGGGCACAGAGGGGACTGCCAGCAGCAGCAGATTACACACACTTCAAGATTCTCTCCAACTGGTAATGCAGGTGGGGCTTTCACTTATATCCCGAACAAAAGCAAGTGAAGGGCAGACACGTTTCCCTTCTGTCGCTCCCTCCAGCAACGAGGCAGGGAGCTGGCTGCGGGGGACAGCGTTTGCAGCCGCTGTAGTTAAGATTCACCGTCACATGTCAGTGCTGAAGATACAATCCTCGTTCTACACTGCCTGCAGTCAATGTGACAGATATTATTAGCAGCAGAAAGAGTCTCTCAGAGAGACACAAAGGTACTATTAGTTTAGCATCTACTTCTAAAATGTCGTCTTCCGCTTCTGAAGAGGGAGAATTTGACATCAGAGCGCGGAAAAGGGCTGCAGGCAGGCTTAGAAGGACCTTCACACCTAAGTGTAACACAGACAGAGGCATGAATGCTTAGGAAACTGAAAGCGATGAAAAAGAACATCCACCAAAATAAGAAACAAAACACACAACTATGTGCAGGGACAGGTTACATGTTGCTTGTAATACTGATGAAATTATGCAAAGGGAGTTTCTGGCTTGTGTTCTGGCTTCCAGCACTGCTGTGAAATTTGCAGAGGTGCGTAACCAAAGAACACACCTACTGCCACATTCCATTCCTACAAAAAACACAGCTATAGTCTCCATGCACTTACTACTAGAGAAACATGGAGCAGCAGGAAGCTACAGAAACTCCACACAGAGAAGGTCAAAAGCGGATCTCTTCCTTCTGTCACCCAGAGAGCACCACTCAGCTCTGCCTCCAGCAACCCAGCTGGGCAGCACAATGTTTGTGCCTGACAAGCGTTTCAGTGAGGAAGGTTACCAAAAAGATGTTAAATGTGTCAGCTGGTACAGCAGAGTGTTTATGGAAAATACCCTCAGAATGGTGACAGGCCTTTGAGCCGCCTTTGGGGACAGAGACCACAGAATGAGGTCTTTATAGGCACAACTGCCACAGATGATTCCTGTCCCTGTGATGGAGAAAAGTCCATCACAGGTACTTCCACTGAAAACTTTCAGAAAAGCTATATTTTACAAAAGGTTTTCTCTACAGCTTATTTCTACAGTTTATTTCTGAAAGCCAGTTTTAAAATAAGATTGTCTACAAAGTCTGGATTTTCACTGCTAATTTTGCAAAGAATTTAAGTCACAAAGCAATATATCCTCCTCCTTATCACCAACTTCTTTCACATTTCTTGTTAGCTGCATCAGGACAGTATAACTTCAGATGGCAGAACTGAAGGCTGGAAAGTTCAAATCTTTGTTCACTTGAAAGAATGTTGATTATATTATACGCACAATAAACTCTGACAGAAGATCACCTGCACAGTTTTTCTACCCATCTCATCTCTCCTGAATACACCAACGAGCAAAAAACATTTTGTACTTCTTCTTAGCAATCACCATATTGCAATGTATTTCAGCTACTGCAGGTCTGCTCTCAGTTTGGAGAGATACCGGGTTAGTAAACATTACATAATGCCAGGGAAAAACATCGGATCTACTTTTACTACCCCAAGTAAAAGAAAGGAACTATGAATTCTGCTCCATGTTAATGCCCTTGGGCAGATTATGTATCCTGCAGAGCCTCCAGCAAGCACAATTTACCCCACAGGCTCAGTACGCATCTTAATTTGATAAACCTAAGCCACATCAGGAGTCATATCCCATTTTCTACCACAGGTTGCAGAGGTTCTTGCCAAAAAATGTGCTGCTTTTGCATTTTGGATTGAAATTTATTGATGCAGCAGGTGACAAAATGAGTAATTCAGTGCTCAGAAAAGACTGGAGATATGGGAGTTGGGGCACGAAATGAAAGACCTAAGCGGGCGCTTATTTTTGGTATAGATACTCACTAAATTGTTGATCAATGACTTGCAGGTGTGGCAGCAAGATGAAAAATCAGAGGTGACTACTGACAGATCTTGTGGATGATAAAACTACCAAGATAAGATTTACACAGGCAGCCTGAGGTGGATCCAAAAACAGAAGGAAAACCCACTCCTGTCACTGATCCTCATCTTTGCGCCAGGACTCCAGAAGTTGCTTCTGGATGCAAAGAAAGCAGTTTGAGTTTAAATATAATAGTTCTATTGTCAAAAAAAGCATCTGCTTTTCAACAGCTCCTGGTAAGTCTAAAAATCAGTCATTTGCTGTTTAAAAGTACAAACAGAGATGTTTTCTTGAAAAAAGAAACAACAGATGATTATGAAAAAATCAATAATCTGAAAGCCACACAAGTGTTTTCAAGCTTTATTAATATGTTTCCCAGTTCCTGGGATTATCAGTACCTCAGCACCACTGCCACTGAATATGAAGCTCAGTTCAACTGTGAAGAAAATTCAGTTGACAGGGCAGGAAAGTACTTACTGGAAATTTTACGTGGTATCATTACTAGTTCAAAGCATTGTCTGCATAAATGCTACTGACAGCTGTACTCATCAAACTACACCCAGTTTCTACTCTTTTTTGTTTTCTGCGTGTGTTGAGTCCTTACATCTCCTTGCTTTTGCAGGTCCGAGTCTGCAACTCTTTCCTTTTAGTATTACTTTGCACTACAGAAAGCACTGTAATAGCCATTTTTGACAAATTAAGTAGATCATAGTGTGGTAAACAAGTTAGCCTCTGTCCCTCTCCTCCTCCTCTTCCCATTCCCAGCATGAAAATAGCTAGGGCTAAAGCAACAGCTGGGGATCATTACACTGACAGGAATAGTTCAGTAAACTGCAAGAGGGGAAAACATGTCATATCCAAAAAAACCAAAAACATATTAGAGCATCAGGACTGAAAAAACATGTGAATTCAGCTCCAGGGATAATGCTATGGCTCTTCTTCCACTGATAACAACTGACTTAGAAAAACCCTGGTCATTCATTGTTAACCCTTTCCCCAAGCTTCCCACTCATGTCACAGAGTTAACAAACACCCTGAAACACCTCTAGTCCTCACAGTAAACGAGGCACACTGGCTATTAGGCAAAAATAAATTTAAATTGACAGTCAACGTCAGGTCACTTCACATAAATATATCATTATCTTACCTTCACCGCACCTCTTACTTTTAAGTATAGTCACAAGCTGTGGTTGCAGCAAGAGGCTACAGGGAGTCTGGTGTGCCTCTGGATCTGCCATAAGAAATGCCAGCAAATCAGCCCCCCGTACATTCAACACATTTTCTGTGTTTTAATGTGTCAGAGCACTATTTGCATAAATAATTCCAAACAGTGGGATGCATTAGGCCACAATTCAGAAAGGCATCTGTGTGTTTTGTGACCGGTTTCTGACACTGTTTATCCATGCATTTGCATGGCTCACACATCTCCCACAGCAATTTCAGGTTCACTCTGAAGCAGGAAGACACAGATCACCCTTTACAGAAAAATGTCACCCTGCATTCCTGTGAGATGCCTTGGGCACAGGGGCTGCCCTCTTGCTGGGGATCTCCTTGGGACTGAGAGCTTCCAAGTTTACATGTGCAGGTTTCCTGACCCCTCCTGAATGAGGTATGGCCATGGGCCACCTGGACCTTCAGGTGCCCGCAGGTGTAATGACAATAAGGTCTAGATTACTCCTGAAGAAAGCCAAATGTTAACCAGCACTTGCATGACTCCTGATCTCCTCAAAGTACTGAACAGATATTAATAGTTTAATCAAAGGCTAAGCTAACTCAAATTACCTCCCATTTGCTGTGGACCAAGAATGTGCACACAGTTCGTGCAGATCAGATGGCATGCAGGAACTTGTTCCTGTGTCTGGGCCCTGAGATACAAATCTTGGAAAAAGACAGGTGAGTTTCACTGTCAGGCCCCGAGTCACACTGAATGTTTTTGAAGGGAGGACTTGCCAAAAAAAAGAAGTGCTTAGTTTAAGAGCAACAAATTAAAGACGTAGCACAGAAGTGGAAAAGTTGGAACTTAGTTTTGGAAGTACTCAATTCTAAGCTAAACTCACGTGAATGCTAATTTGGTTTTGAGTAGCTTTCTGCAATTCCTTCTTTGTATCTCTCATGAGGGGCTACCATACTGTTGTGTTACCTTATCTAGGAACTGCAAACTGGGCTCTAGTATTTGAAAACTAAATCATTCCAAAGCATTCTTGAACAGCAAACATGTTTATGGATTCCTGAATTCTAGGAATTTTGCAAATAACTGCCCTAACACATACTTTGAAAAATACAAGGCTAAGTTCTTTGACTTCTGCATGTCAAATCCATCTCTGTGTAGAAAGGATCACCAGTTCCCAAACTTCAATGTCAAGTCCTAACTCAAAAAAAGAAATAAATCAGATTTAGGAGACATCTGTTTTCCAGAAACCAGGAAGCAAGATGTGGTCTATTCCAGATAGCTAGTTCCCATAAGAATCGTTAAGAGAATAGATATGAGCATTGTCAGCGTTAACGCAGACAGCCCTTATTTGCCTAGTTTTATTAAGAGGTGGTAGAGAGTGAGGAAAAGAAATGCATGAATTTTCTGTCTTGGTGACAACAAAACTAAGCTGTCTCATTTTTAGGGGGACCAAAAACTAAGGCTCAACAGTCATTAGTTTCAGCTCAATGCTAATTCTGGACTTCCATAAGGGTTTACACGTATGTGCATCTGTTCCTCCGCTGCCTGTAAGATTTGGCTCTGCAAAATACAGTGCACGCTACAGCATAAATACAACAGGCATCCCGAGACTGCAGGAGACTTGAATGGAGAAGCAGCAAAGCTAAAGCAAAGCTTTTCTTTGACAGGAAAGAAGCTGGCAACATCCATTCCTCTTCCCTAACCTTCATTTGGTAGCTGGTGGAAAGCAGCTTTCCTCATCACATATGATATTAGAGTATCATGAATTAGCCATGGGGTAGGCTGATGGCATTGCTGGACTTTGCAGAGTCAACACAGCTCTTCCAATAACCAGAATTATGCAAGATTTCAGCGGCCTTAATTCACTTCAACTTGAGACAGCAACAAACATTTTTATATTGATTAAAGTAAGACAGAATTGCTTTTTCCTCGTTGTACATGTTATCTTGCTGTACAGCTTGTGATATTTAGTGACTGGAAGAAAGATGCATCCTGGCACATCCAAATGCAAAATGCTCACCTTCTGTGAAAATCAATGCTTGCAAATACAGGACAGATGCAAGTTCTGGCTTTTTTAAATTTTGGGTTGTTTTTTTCTTCTGAAGATTGATATGCTGCAGCCCTATGCCTCCAAAGCAGATAAAGAAATCTGGGAACACTGCCTATACTAATGGATTTATAACTCCTGAACTTGAATTTGAGGACGGCAACTTCAGTTTTCTTTTCCTTTTCCATATTTTTTCAGCAAAGAATATTCCAATGAAAACATGCAACAAAAATAGCAATATTTTTAAAAGTTAGCAACAAGCTAGCTCTTGATAGATGTTAAATAGGCTTGGTAGGGGGAGTGACAATTGGGGGCAGAAACCTAACAGTTTTGTTTGGCAGCTTCAGAAGGCCTAGACTACGTATCAGAGAAAAATCCTCTACATGCAACTGCTAAAATCCTCTTCCACACACTGGCCATCTTTATGCAACAAACACAGCCTTATCCTAACTGGATTCTTGTCCTCAACGCCTACCCCCTCTTTATCTTACTTTGCTGTCCAAAATGTCAGAAAGTTATTTTCCCCTCCTTTCAGATGACATTACTCACTCTTAAAATCAGTCATCACCTTATTCTGAGGCCACTGTACTCCAGATCATTGTTCCCTTCTGCAAGTTCCTACTAAAATTTCACTTGTAGCTAGACAGATCCAGTACTTCTGATAAAACATAAACCTTGCTGCTTGCCATTGGCTTTTTGTGATGTTTTGCCATTCTTCCCTGTAATCTTCTCCCAGTTCCTCTTTGTTGATATTTATTATGCTGCGCACTATGAATGGATCATTGCGTGTTTCCATCTTCTCAATCTTCTTCAATCCCTCCAGATCCTCTTCTTTCCTTCTAGATATCGCTCCCTGAAATCTGACCTCTCTGTCTACATAATCTTTCAGAATTGTTAAATCCTCATTAAAAAGTCACACATATTTGCAGGAGAATACCATCAACTAAAACAAAATCACATTTAGATATATACACCACACTTCTTGCACACTCTCAAAACAACAACATACAGAAACTTAAAACACGATACTCTTATCTTCTTCAAGGCACTTGCCACTCCAGAACAAGCCTTTACACCTTTAATGAAACAGCCTTAAAACATTGCTCACAAGAGGCCTACAGACACAGGGGAGAGAAAGAAATTTTAAGTTTGAAATCAAAACTTCCAGATCCAAGTGAAATTGTCTCAAGGTCCCTGCACTGCAAGTTACTACATACAGAGCTCCAGGCTTGTCGAGTGACATGCTCGAGCGCCCTCAGGGACAAGAGGTCACAGAAGTCAGTGGGAAACCCAAAATCTGGACTATTGCCCAGAAAACAAAAAACAGGCAGATTCAATACACAAGAGGGAAAAAACCCTGCAACAACACAAAAAAACCCCAAAATAAAACCCCCACAAATGAATTACACAGTGCCTACAACAAAGAAAGCAGAGCCTGCTAACCTTCTCGTAAGCTGTGGTATGAATCCTGATACGTGCTTGAACAGCTCTTCCCTTGCTTTGACACAGTCTCTGCAAGCGGCACAATCCCGACATAGGCAGGCTGGAGTGTCTTGGCTTTATCCAACATATTAGAGGAAATCCCTGGACCTGAAGGCAGATTCTGTAACACAGGAGGCGTCCCAAGCAAGCAGAAGGGGTGCTTAATCCTCACAAGAAACCCAAATGCAATCCCTCTCTACCAGGTTTCGGTCACTGCACCAAGCGGTAGAGTAGAAAAAAAAAAATCAGTTTACTGCTAGATTCCAAGGCTGGGCTCGCATCAGAACAGAGAGGTTCTGTAGGCACAGACAAACCCTGACAGCCAACATCTAAAGATTAAAACTAGCAAGGCTCTTGGCAAAATTTTTCTTCCTACGATCTCAAAGCTCAGACAGAAACTTCACTGTTTCAGCAAGCAGCTATAAGCATTCAGGAGCCCAGTATGCAGAGCACTGCTTATCAACAGATGCGTGGACTTCTTTGTGGGGCCACTTGCAGTAACAGCCAACCTCATTCACCCAAAATAGTGAACAGTTGGTTTCTCTACTCACACTGCAGACACCTGCCAGACAGGCAATATCATGTGATTGAGCAGTACCCTCTCTCCCCCTGCATCTCCCGACTGTAAGCACGCTGTGCACACAGCCAGGAGAATACCCCTGCTCTGAGTGCAGGAGCCACGTGCTTTTTCTCCCTTCTTGCTTAAAGCCTTAGAAACAAAAGTTTTAGCTGTGGAGAAAGCTAAACTGATAATCCGAGATAATACTGATAATAATGCATAATCTTCATATGCATTTGCTCTGAGACCACACACAGGTAGCAGCTACTTCTGTACAAGCACATATTCTCACCCCTTCTTCCCTTAAATCCTTTCTCCCAACCTAGCAGAAGCACCTACCTGAAGATAATCTGCAGCCCCAAATCAATAACCCTCTACTGCAAGCACTAGAACTTCAGAATCTGTGCTTGTATGGAGGCAGTCGCCTCATCTCGAGCTTATTTCACGCGCATCATGAACAGATGCCATATGGCTGACAAACTTTGGTTATACACACTGCCCAGCATGGCACTGGAATTGGAAGTGGCCAGGGAAAGACAAGTTCCATCTGAGCAACAACCAGGAGGTACTCTCACCAGTACAGCCAGTAGCTTTGCTGGTTTTTAATTTTGCTAAGCACGAATCATAAGAGATGCCACGAAGTCTGGGCTGAGAAAAAAATTAAAAAACAAAACAAAAGAAGAGACGTCCAATGATTACACATACCTAAAAAAAGTATTCTTGTATCTTTCCAGGAAAAAAAAAAGATGAATAGTAATGGACATCATCCTACACACCTGAAGCAACGATAACCACATGGACATTACCAAAATAAAAAGACAAATACTCTAAACACTATAGGAACAGTTTCCAATTCATATTCTGTTCCCATCCCAATCAAGACAAAAATTTCTCATTTCCAAACAGTTTGAGAGGCATTAAAGCCATTTTATAAAGCAAGGCTGGAATTACAATCACAGGGGAAAATTGTCTCTAATAATGAAACGAATATCTAAGAAAAGTAGTGTTCAACCAAATGCTAGATGGCATCAGTGACATTTCTGAGTACTTTCAACAGTACTCTTCTTACTTTGAAATGTTCAACCTTCACCCAGGAAAGAATCCAAACTCCAATGTTCCCATGAGTAAAAAAATACCTTTGGTGATAATATAAAGCTTCGTAATTGCACTACTCCTGAATTACCACCATATACTCAAATTTTCATCTTAAATTTAGGATTTGTAAAAGTCAGGTGAAGGTTCAGCCTCCAAGTGAACTTTAGTCAGTAAGGTCAAATTACTGCATAAATAGATGAGCCTGTTTTCGTGTGAGCATTAGCAGTCACGGCACTGTGGAGAGCTGCCTTGGGAAACAGACCCAGCACACCACAAGAGTGCTAAAGACAGGATGAAGGAGAAGATAAAGAAACACATTGTCCAGATCTCCCCTTTCAGCAGCAACACAAAACTGCACATTGAGTCAGACCTGATACTCTGAGCAGAGATGTCCCATAATTACTGTAATAACTAAAGAATAACTTTCCAGTGCCAGACCCAGTTCTCCTGGCAAGCAATATACCATCTGGATGGTAAAAATGACAAGATTCAGCTACAGAGGTCAGAACCTGCCAGTATTTTTCCAACCAGGGCCTCTGAGTAGGTCACTACAGCACACAAAACCTGGGAAACGCTAGCTAGCTGCTCTATCCAGCAAACCTGCCAATACCCAGGTATTGCCAAAACAGCCCTAAGACGTTGTTCAAGTTCTGATCAAGAAAACTTTAAGAACTGATGAAGATCTGATCTTTTCAATGTACTACTGCAGAGCTGCAGATATGTACACAGACATACCCTTCTTTTTTCCTATGCAGAAAACAGCTTGGATAGAAAAACACTTGACTGGCTCAATGGTAGGTAGGTAAATCTTTTATTTGCTGAGGAAGATATTCTAGAATTTTGTCTTACAGCATCAAACTTGTCCCACAGCATTATTTAGTGTTCTAAAAGAAGGAGCAATTACCCAAATTATCTGGGCCACAGCACTCCAAAAAGGACTTGGATATTGCCCTCCATGCTGTAAGAAGATAAACTCCAAAGGGCCTAGATTGGAGGATACCTTCAACACATGAGCAAACACTTGTGGGGTACCTCCTTGAAAACATGGACTCTAATAGATAAGTAAAGGCCAAGAGCAATCTGTCTTATTTGAAACACTGATACCATTTTCACTTGTTTATAAGCATCAAAAAAGTTTTAAAAAGTTTAATTTATTTTACTGGATCCTGATATACTGGTAAGAGATCTGAAAGTCTGATCAACGATCACACGGACAGAAATACCAATGCACTGTAAGAACAAGTAACTTTGACAGTTACTCTGGAAATCAGCAGAGTAGACTGGAAAATCCATTTCACAGCAGTGGTAGGATTCCAACAACAGTTTCAGTTGCTTAACCACTTCAGAAAAGTAGGATCAACCCCACTAATACACACCCAACATTCAGTGTCTTGCACAACTTTTACCCTGGAATTGGCAGAAGTGCTGTTGGCAAAACAACCGCCTTTACCAAGGGGACCTAAGTATTTGCCACAGCTTTCTCATCTGAAAAACATCAGGCCCAATTTTCTTAATCTATCCATGAGACATCAGTTGAGCCGTACATCCTTTGACTTTCACGTGCGAAATGAGATGCAGACTGTGAGGATGTATTCTTCCTTAAGATGCTGCATCAGGTGCACACACGGTTTGCACAGATACTGCTGCTCCTCCTGAGGTCTGGTGGGCATGGAACACAACACTTGTATTTGAGGTACCACTACCACTATTTTGGTACCTCAAATACACACAATTTTAATGAATTCATTAACTTTCTCTTCTTGTATGTTTCTATCTTCAACAGCCAATGGAAGGGAGAGAAGGGCAACACCAATCTTGACATAGGGTAGACCCTGGATGAGCTCAGCTGTAGCACAAAACTGCATCATTAGGTTTTTTCCCCCCCAAAAAATACTGCATTTTTAAATTTAAATTAATAAGCAGATAGAAAATGTGCTCATAATCTCCACCACCGCCTTCAAATGTGCATTTTTTTCCTCCTTTCACCTTCAGTCCTCTCTGCAGCTCAATGCAGGTTCTCCTCTTTGCCCCAGTAATAATGTTCTCACAAGACACAATGCCTGCAATGATCTGCAAGCACACAATTAAGTGATGAAATATAAACAATGTACTGCTAAAAACTTGCAGACAGCTGCAAAATATGCTCACTCAAGCAACATGAGAGAGATCTCAGTCAAGGTCTAAACCAGATGAATCCTAAGAAAGAAGTACGAGCCCACTACATCTGGAGATCTGTGTGAGATTTTTAGCAAGCAGACAAAAGCTGGAAAAATAATAGAATGCTTCACTACATCACTGTAAAGCTTTGAAGTCTTACAACTCAATTCATTTTATACTTCAAAATAAATACAGACTTCACACTGACACTTGTGTTGCTTATTTCTAAGCTAGGGATCACATCTATGTAATGTGAGTTCGCCGAGTGGATATTCCCAGGATCCACCAACAGTGCCTCCCACCAACAATGACCTTTAGGAAGAGGAAGAAAAGCGAGGCTGGGAGCACTGTACGTTTTTGCTTCTCCAGCTCTCAGGAAGAGCCTGAAGTTTACCTACTCTTATCTTTTCAACCAGCTGGGGACAGCTAGTGCTGCCAGTCAGCATTCAGAAAACTCCTAGACATGACAGGTAGCCAAAGGTAAACCACCATGCAGATGTAAAAATAGGTCACAGCAGCAGGAACCATGCCTGGGAACCCGGACTTTTGTTGTAGCTTTTGAGCAGCTCTTCAGTCCTCCAACCCACTCTGGGATATACCACCACCCCTGCTTTTGGCAAGTTGGCTGTCATTGAGCTGTAATTACTGTGAGTTGAAAGCATAAAAATAGCTGCTGCACAGGGTGGAAAACCTATCAGATGATGTCAAGGCGAGTTTTGAGCCCTCCCTTCCCCCCACCTCCCCCCCTCCACTTCCTTTCCTATGTCACTTTCTCATTACCTCACTGTCTCTAATTCTGAAAGTGCTTCTCTCTGCATCTTTCAGCTGTCAAAGTGAACTTTACACAGCAGCTAGAGCCAAATCAACCCCCAGCCCATATATAAACTCTGCCACCCACTCCATTCCTTGGGATTCAGCCAAGATGTCAGTTTGCCTTTCCCTGAAAACACGCAGCACATGAAATCCTTGATCCCTATCTGCAAAACACTGGACTCAGAAGAATCAGTTCAGCCCAAGGAATGCAACTCTGATCTGCATTTGATTAACTCCATAGATAAGCAGTTTCCAGCCAGCAAGGCAAGTCAACATGGTAAGTGAGGTGTGGAAAGACAGCAGCAGCAATCCCATCCCCCTCTGCTAACACTGAGTAACTCAGCCTTGCCTCTCTCCCAGGCTCTGCAGACCTGAGGAGCAAAGTGTGGCACAACAAAGCCAATACTTTTGATTTTCCCACCTCTCCTCTCCCCAGACCGGGAACTCAGATGTCAGTGTTGCAAAGAGACTCTGGAAATATTGCTACAAGGGCTGAAAAGAGGGACAGGAGAGAGAGGAAAGGAAGCAGAGATGTTGGTTCACTTATGGAACATGCCTCTCCTCCTTCCTCCCTCCAGGACCCACTTCACTGAGCAAGCTGGGTGTGATAAAGAGAAGGAAATGGTCCAGAAGTCTGTACTACGATAGATCATGTCCAAACAAAAGCATTATGTAGCACATGCTCCTGATACTACTACATGTGAGTGTTACATCTGCTCAGAAGGTGTCGCCTATGCAGCCAAAGAAAATGGTGCAACTTTTAAAGACAAGTTGGTTAATTTAGTTGGATTTTCTTCAGAAAACCACTGACAGAAGTTCTGTCAATTCTGTGCTCTAAAAAGCTGCATATACACTCCTTGACTACAAAAAGTAGTGTTGCCCAAATAGAGATTTCTAGACCGGAGAAGAAGAAATGCTGGATTTCTCTGACCAAAGCAGTGGAAGGACTCTGTCCATGACAGAAAACTTCACAGTAGAGGGTAGAAGAAAAGCAGAGGGATTAAGAAGTTTTATAACTAGTTTCCAAACAACTACAGCCCACTGTGCATATAAGCCCAACAAAAACAAGCAAGTAAATTAAAAACACATATCCAAGCACATCCTATTTGTTTTTTTTACCATTTTGGTTGATAAATTCTGGTCAGATGCAAATACTGTTGCATACATCTTTATAGTTCAAAGTTACTAGCCCTTATTCAAGTTACCACCCTGTTGTGAGCCCCCAGAACTGGCTGTATGAATGCTCTCACTCTGTTCCAATGCAAAGTTAGAAAGATTAGCTCAAATTACCTTGGCTAAGCCAACGAGCTTCACAGTGAGAGCGTACACATCAAGTACCACATCTCAAATGTGGAGTGCGTATCTCCAGTGGAGGGGTTTAACTGAGAGCTGCTCCAGCTGGAATCACAACAGAATTCCATATATTCCTTTAGTTCAGCTATTACCCATCTTGCTCTAAAATAATTACTTAGACCAAAAGACATAACAGTTCCTTGCTCTTACCTAAAAGCAATAGTTTACTCGTTATAAAAGAGTCAGAGGTTAAGCCAGTCACTCAAGGTTCAAGTCAAAATTGTTCTTAGCAGCCTTCCTGCCTACAGTTAATCTGCTAATTAACCCACATGCTCCCCAAACAACTTCAGCTTCTCCAGGGGTAGGCAGATGTGCTCACACACGTGCAGATGTGCATTTCCCCACCCCCACCACTGCAGACAGGCAGGAACACCCAGAGGTTGCAGGAATCACACACACAGAATCACAGAGAATACTGAGTTGGAAGTGACCCACAAGGAGCATCGAGTCCAACTCTTAAGTGAACAGCACTGACATGTGAGTATACACTGCGACCAGTGGAGAACACTGAGCACAAGACTTTTCAAAACATTTCAAAACATTTCCTCTTACAGATATTCCAGACTTTAATTTAAACCACTGTGAACAAGTGAAAACAGCAAAGCCCAAAACATTTGGTTTTTCTCTCAAGAGCAGAAAAACAGAGGAAGTTCTGGCTGCCAGACCAAGGGGGTTAGTGAGAAGGATAGAGTGGAAAAGGAAGCAATTTGAATTTGTCTTAAAACAGCAAATTGTTTTTAAGAGGGAGTAACTGGGAAAGGACAGGAAGAAGATACCCTTCCCCTCATGTTAAGGCATGTCTAAGAGTTTGAAAATTTACGTCACTAATTCCTGTGGTTGTTGAGCAAAAGCTATGCTGCACTTCTCTCTCCCACATCCTTTAAATGTCTGGCAATAAAAGGTTTCTTCTCTATCAAACCCTCCTACTTACTGCACAAGAGGGTTACCTGCAAACACTTGGAAAATGCAGTCTATTTTTAAAGTACCTAAACAAGAGAGGCTGTACTCTGTGTTCATACACTGCTTGTGAAAGGTTTAGCAAACCCTTCATTTACTTCTCAGTTTATACTAGCAGAACTGCTACTAGGTAAACCTTCATTACAGGATTGTGACTTTTGTCCAGAAAGCTACTTCCTTGTCCAAACACATTGTTTACATGGGCAGTAACAACACTGTTGAGGCTTAATGTGACCATTATTCTTGGTTGATCTGATATAGAACTGCAATCCCAGAATCTAGATTTTCATTAAAGGTTATCTTCCCCTTATGGTCGCAGAGGATTTCTTCACAACTTGAAAAAACTAGCTACAACATGAAATAAGCCTGAGACAATGTCAAGGCACAAACCATTATATGGTTAAACTCATGATATGGATGCACTGATCCTGGAAAGAACTTCCAGGGTCTTGTATGGATTCCTGCCCCCTCCACACATGCAGACCTTTCAGACCTTAGGTGCAACATAAAGCATGAATCTCAAGAAGGAGAGAATTTTAGACTAGATTTGGGATAGTTTTTACTTGGATGCTGCTAAATTACTCAGCTTTTGATTAGCAGGAAAAATATTCTGGTCACACTATTGTGGAAGAAGTCCTTTAATGCTTTCATGGGACTCACTTGCCTATCATTTTAGGAAGATGCAGTTTTGACAGTACTACCATTCCTTCTCCATAGACTACATTTTTAAGTGAATCCTATTCTGCATCAACCAAACCACAGGTTCACTGTTCTTTATCGAAAGCTGTTCAAGGCTATAAAAGAAGACAGACTCTTGATATGAAATTTATAACTTCTCCCAGTTCACACATCATTTGTGCCTCTCCCCTATGGTTTGGTCACAATACTGATAGGTACAGGACCAAAACATAGCATTTTCCCCAAACAACCTCAATTGACCTAAAATACGCAATTCACAATAAATCTTCTTTTTCAGGCATTTGAGAAGAATCATGTCTGGATGGAAACAAATGCTCTCCAAAATCCAAGCTCAAGCGAGAAATAACAATCTTGCACAGACAGGAGCTCCCTGCAGTGAAAACCAGGGTGAGATACCCTGCTTTTACTGCTTGGTATCAGAATGTAAATTCAAGTGTACTGGGAATTGCCACAAAATCTAGTGCTGTAGTTTTATATCCTAAACTTAGCCAGCACATATGCATGTTCCAAACCTCTGCCCCAAAGACCCTTCCACATATGTGAGACTACTATTTCTTTAAGCGCCCATGATACTAAAATCACTGGCAAAATTTGAAGGCAGAAAGTATTTTAGAAAAGCGGGGAAAGCACAATAACATACTGCATGTGGTTTGATCTGGGCGGGCAAAGATACAGGCCTCCTTTGCAAGGAGCATGATTACTTTCAAAACAAATTTTATCTCACGTTCAAGATTTCTGGTAATCTCAGCCATGAAAGCAGAGAAAAAAGGCAAGTAACTGTGAGGATGTATCCTCTTCCCAGCAAAACCTGCCAAATCTCAGGAGTTTTAATCATCAACTGGTCTAAAAGCATTGGAAGGCATGTAGACTAAGTGCTTACAACAGTAAAGATAAGTGTGCTTGGAACACGACGTTCTCATTCAGACATCAGCTTCCTGTTCTGCTTGCCTCCTAAATCTATAAGCTCACCTGAAACAATATGCAAAGAAGTCTCTCTGGTCACTATTTTCCATTAGGTGCCTCACACCCCTTTAAGATCTTCTTTTCTCGCTTTGGTATAAGTTGCCAGAACTTATCAGTCAGAACCTCACATTTATGGATTCTAACCAATTCAAATCTATTAAAAAACCCTTTGGTTGGATAAACTAGGTTAAAACAAGTAGAGAGATTTACATATAACACAGAGTCTGTGTGTCAGAACTGGAATTAGAAATCCTTATATCCTTCTTTCCTTGGCTACTGAATCTATTTTATGAATGCAGGCACAAGAGAGGGACTATTAAAGTGGGACTGCATAAAAGCAAACAGGTGGACAATCTAATTGAATAGACAAACATGCAAAGGAAAAATATATGGTTTTTATATGGCTGCCAGTCATTATGATCTGACAGGACTTGGCTGCTCGCTGCCATTACATCTAACAGGTGGCTTTTATGAACAAACTCTTCAGAACAAAACCAGTTTTAACAGTACAGACTGCCATATGCTTACTTTTAGCAACTATGCTATAGTAAGGCCAGAATTTACTATGAACTCAGAATTCTCTTCTATCAGAAAATATTTTTCCCTGGGCATGACAGCAAAACTGTCTTTAGGTTTCAGCTATAGTGTGGAGAAACAGACCTGGTGAAAGAGAGGAGAGCAGTGGATATTGTCTACCCTGACTTAGTGAGGGTTTGGCACTGCCTCCTGCGAGACCCTCACAAAGAAGCTGATGGAAGTATGAGTCAGGTGAGAAGACTGTGAGGTGGATCGAAAACTGGCTGACTGGCCCGGCCCAGAGGGTGCATCAGCACATGCTGGGGGCTAAGTGGCCACAAGGCAGTTTGGCAGAAAAGGGCCTGGGGATCCCACTGGACACCAAAGTTGAACATGAGACAGCGATGTGCCCTTGGACAAAGAAGGCTAAGGAAGGTATCCTCGGCTGCACTAGGAGGAATGTTCCCAGCAGATCAAGGGAGGTGATCCTTCTCTGCTCAGCCCTGATGAGGCCACACCTGGAGTGCTGGCTCAAGCTCTGAGGAGAGACATGGTCATACTGCAGATCTTATCCATCTAAAAACCTGAAGGAACGGTACAAAGAACACAGAGCCAGACTCCTCTCAAATGATGCCCAGTGACAGGACCAGAGTCAACAGGCACAAACCAAAACACAGGAGATTCCCTACGAACATCAGGAAAGAATTTTTTTACTGTGAGTACCACTGAGCACAGGCACAGGTTGCCCAGAGAGGTTGTGAAGTCTCCATCCATGGAGATATTCAAAAGCCATCTGAACACAGTCCTAGGCAACTGGCTCTAGGTGAACCTACTTGAGCATGGGGGTTGGGAAAGATGACATTCCAACTTCAGTCATTCTGTGAGAGATGTGTAACCACCCTTCTTCCAGGGACTTGTTTGTCCATTCATACATATGTAGCAACCTCAGAGTAAAAACAAAGCAAATTCTAACATGACAAACCTGATACTGGGGAAATGCACATATTTTTAATATTCTCCTAAAAATCACTCACTTCTAATTTAATATATTTCTTAATATTCTAAGTCTATCATTGCTGTTTAATCTTTTCTGTCTCCTGGACTTACTACCCAGCTACTACCACCGTTTATAGGTTCCATGACCTAGAGTTCAGTAGTTTTCTCAGCTTACTTAGGACTTCAGAACTGAAACTGTTGAAGCTTCCTCAGCTTCACTGTTCAGTACAGAGTTTAAGTGATATTACCCAAGCCAGACGAAATAACCTAGCATTATGCTCTCATCATTCCTTCTTTTTGAGGGCTCTAGGTTTCATAAGAAAGTTCAGTGAGTTAATTAGGCTCACTGATCCATCAGAAAAATGAGGGGGTTTTAATGGGTTTGTTTTCAAAAGTGATTTAGACTTCTCACAAGAAAGTCCAATTGTGCGAGCCAGCTGGGGCTAAGCAGCAGGTGCACCGAGCTGCTACGAAACAGGAGTGAAGGAAAGTACAACCCCTTCCCCTCCCTCCCACTGGTCATGACAAATCATTGGGTCAGTTTAAACTGTTTCCTGTCATTTCATTATTTCACCCTTGAGTCAAGCTTCTTCATTTTAGTTTCAATTTCTTTACCATAAAGAGATTGGGTCCCAAGAGACAGAGCTGCCACATTTCTGTTTGGAACAGCTTGAAGATAAACATACAGGCATGTGCTGTGTATAGATAGCCAGAGCATGTGAAATATAATCAACACTCTGTGGGCACATCAGGATTACTCTTTGTACTATAAGCACACTAGATACTTAATTAGCACAAGCACAATAGTTTCATGATATGCAGATTTATTACGGTTATGCTGCAGAAATGTTTGGGATTTCTGAATGTCTTCTTCCCTCTCAGTTAATGGAGCGTAGTTGCAGCAGGGCAGCCAGACATCTGGAATTTCTGCCCAATGTTAGAACCACCCCCATGGTCCAGGATGGGGGAGGAGGCAGAAGGAAAAACGTGGACAGTCTGGGAAAATAAGACATATACAAGAAGCAGTATCTGCTATTAAATCAACCCCCTGGAAATAAGGTTCCCACCACAATTTAGGCCCCTGGCTCTCCACAAGCAACTTACGTTATAGGAATAAAATTATGCACAGCCAGCTTCCTCATACAAGTTAGAAAGAAATACTCAAGTACTTGACAATGCCAGAATTATGATCCTAAGACATTTTTCTCCACTCAGTCCTCCCACACTTTTCCATTTTCTGCCCCCAGCTCTTCTCTCCTCTTTCCTTAAATCAGTTACTCACCATTTTTCACTAAAGAAATTATTTTCCCCCCTGCTAACTCACCAAATTAGTTGCTACTCAAAATTCTAAATCAAGCTCTGCAATCTCCTGTTCCAATTAAACCCAAGGAAAGAGTAGTTCACATAAATAACATTTTCAAGATCCAGTTTTAGCTTCTAGATTTTGCAGCAAAGTTTCCAGTCCTGCTTCAGGGCCAGAAGGTTAAACATTTCTCAATGACGCAGGCTCCCTTAGCAAGAGAGAGATGAGGAAGGGGTCCAAAAAAATCTCATTCTTCCCAGGCACTAAATCAACAACCACAGCAAACAGTGACTGCCTCTCTCCAAGGAAAACTGGGAGGAGGGGAGCAGTCTCTTATTAAAAGCAGCCACTTTGTCTGCCACCATAACGCAAAAGCCCAGGACAAAGAGGAGAAGAAAAATAAGCATAAGAAAAGAGCAGAAATTTTTAAAAAATTCCAGAATTGAGATTATATATTGTGCACTATATAGAAATCATACTAAATTAAAAACCAACCAAACAAAACAAACTTAAAATTCTGTAGAGCACTGCACGTCTGTTTAAAATTGCTGTTCTTTTCTGGTCCATTTAAAGTTGCCAGTAACTTTCGAGCATAAAGTTAAAAGATGCTTTGACTTTTAAATGGGCTGAAATTTTCTTGCCTGAGATACCACTTTTCATATACTACATATTCCAGAAACTCATTAATCTCTCAGTTTTCAAGATTTGCAATAGAGGTTTTTCCATAAGGAGTCTACTAATGTGGATCTTGTTCTTACTTATTTAGAGGTAACATGAAATCAGCAAAGCTATACTTGAAAAGTGTTTTCTATTTATTTCAGTTTTTAGTGAAAGAACATTGAAGGCTGTAAGTTTTGGGAGTGTTTTGCAGTAAGTCAAGCTCAAGGTACTTTCTGAACCAAATGTTTTGGGAGTTGCAATTTTTAATCTGTGGTACCTCACTGTCACATACTAACTTTAATAAATCAAAACCACTCAATTTATTTTTAAAAGGTGTACATTTGAGTTGACATCAGTGAACACAAAGTCCAAATCTCAAATATTGAAAAACATAGACAAGGAACAACAGCTTCAAACAGAGTTCCTCCAGCAGAATTAAAAAAAAGAGAAAAAAAAAATCTCATTAAGGTCACTTATCATTACTGGCTGATCAAGCCTGCTTGTGCTTCACTGGAAACTGCAACTTCTTTATTTGGGATACGCTCATTTTTGAGGAAAAACAATCAGGGCAAAGAAAATGGAAGACTACAAAAAACTACAAATACATTTCTCAACCTACTTTTCACATGTGATAATTAAATAGGTTCATATCCTGTTGGGAATCCAATGCTGTGCATAATGCCTGGGAAGTATCATTAACGTTACTTAGAAGATCTGGTTTAAAATAAGCATCACTACACAGAAAGATACAAAAAAACATTGAGCAGGTCACATTAGCAGATACTATTATAGCACTTGCCTACTTTAAGAATACTGTAAGTAGATGAAGCTTCTTCTAGGGAGAATATTTTGCCTGCACTAAGGTTTGCATCAGTTTAACTACGAGGAGTTATTTGCACTGAAAGCCACTGACATACATGCACATTTAATATTGAAAACTAGAAGATTTTTAACCAAAGAGAGAAATTCTAGGACAGCTTTCCAGTATGAGCGAGAAATCTAACACTTTTTAAAGTGGTGCTCGATAAAATTATGTAGAGGAGTATATGACCTGATTACTTGCAGCAGCAGGGGAGGGGGCTCTGCAACCCTGAAGAGTAATTCCAGTTTGGTTGCTTTATGACTTCTTATCTACTCAAACTATTGCTAAATTATACAGCATTCTTAAACCACACTACGGTTAATCACAAAAGAGAACTGTGCCAATGTAATTAAACTAGTTTTCTATATTGATTCTGATAGTAAAATTCTCTTGACAAAGAAATTGAGGGGAAAGGGGGACAGTATTTCTTCCACTAGGATTCTAGTTTCACTTCCATAAAGCAGGGCTCGTGTTTCCTTACCCACAAACGAAAAACCAGACTGCCTCAAGATAACCAGCTGAGGTTTCTCCCTTTGAAAAGACAATTTGGAGTAAGTGCCAGTCTCTCCTTGGAAGAACCCTAAGGTCAGAACAGCAGAGGGTGCTGTAAGTCCGAACTGAGGTAAAGCAGCTCAGCAGCAAGGAGAATCCAGATGCAACATGAAGCTGTAGGTTACTTCAGATTTTGGGGTGGTTTTTTTGTGGGTTTTTGTTGTTTGGTTTTGGAGGGGTTTTTGGTGTGGCAAGAGTCTGCTAAAAGCAGACAGCAAACAGGTTAATACTAAAATTTATTTACAGCAGCTTCCACATAACATCAAACAATAACATCAGAGACATTCCCAAAACCTCGACAGTTACCTATAATCCCTACCACTGATCTATACAGCTCTGGACACACGTTAGAACATTAGAGATTGATTCACATGGACGCTTAGACATAAAACATTGTACTTTAATGCCTACAATCAAAATGTAGACTGGACGTGGATCTCATTATTAAAAAAAAAATCCTGATTAAAAATGCTAATGCAAATTGCTGCTATCAGACAGGCATGGAAACTCGAGCACTTTGTTAAACATTAGTCATCTCTTAAATCTGGCAAACACTGGATAGCAAGGAGTCACCAGGTAACTGGGAAACAGAACGGATGTGTGTCTGCCCTGTATCCCTTTAGGCAAAGAATGTGTGGTGTAATCATCATACCAGTTTAGAGTAACTCAGCATAGCAGACGTTCAGATGTTAATCCAGAACCTAAATTAGTGGCAGGCCACGAAGATGACTATGATCTGCCAGAGCCACAAAGATAAAAATTATCAGTCTAAGCCTATATACATAATCAATTATAACTTCTATACAATTGTGCCTAAAGACCCCGAATACAAACCTGATTAAAGTACTTCTTTTTCACTTCATTTTTCCAATGCACTTGAACTACGTTCCTAAAGAAAAGTTGATTCACATTCATCATGTAAATGAGTGGGTAACTCACAGAGAATGATGACAACAACTAAACAGGGCTCATTATACATAATGCATTAATTTCACAGCAAGGAAGACTCTGTTTTGATTACAGTTACAACACATAAAACCCGACATGACTTTACATGCATTTTAAACTTTCATTTTGTTTTTAACAACAACTGGTGAATGATACAAAAATTTGCAGTATGATGACGACACTCTAACTGCAAACACTGGAAACTGGTTAAAACACACACACACACNTTATTTCTCAGTAGCTATATTTTAAAGTAAGCTGGAGCCATAAGAAAGGTTAGGAGACAAAGCAGTCAGTGAATAATTGTTTTGTGTCTACCACATTTTTACTGGTTTAGAACAAGTGCAGCCTGTGTGTGCCCCCCTGCAAGTTCATCTTAGCTCATAGAATGGATAAGGGCAAAAAGCTGCCTGAGTGGTTTTTTCCTACTCTCTCCCTCAACCTATAGGGTAACACTTGCTGTATAAAAAGAATAAACAGAGTATTCTCAAAGCAGATGGAGGAAACGTATTATTTTCAAAAGATGATTTAATGCTTCAACAAATACTTACTCCAGGTTTACAGAGATTTCCAAGAGTTTCTTGTTTAAATTTAATGTTGTCAGTAGAAATAGGTACTGCTCAACTAAGTGATTCTAATGAGTACTCTTTATTGTAGACTGTCATGTTTGACACAAAAAAAAAAAGGGAAAAGCATCCTTTATATATTTACTTTCAGTACAATCCTTTAACTCTAGTTTGGCTAACACAACCACACTGTGATTTGCTTACTCAGTAGTTAATCACAGGGATAAAAGGTAGCAAAAGGTTATGTTCAAACCTTTCATGAATGGAATAACTCACTAATGTGCAGCTCACAGCTGTGCACTCCTCTCTCCACATCTTATAACAGCCAATCCAGAACTCTGTGCAGTTTGTAGCTCTGGCACAAAAATTTCCATATTTAAAGCTGACTTCAGGAACATCCCATTTGCTGCTTCGGAAAGAATTCCCACTGCATGATGACAATGAAGCTCACATAACTTTGTTCAGTCTTTGAATCACATGCAGGATTCTGGTTAAAAGCCAGTGAAGAGTCATTTTATCACTACTCAGAATATACACACTCGGGGAGCTGTACCAGTAACCAGGGAACTCTTTACACTCCCCAGGAACTTGCTACCTAGATACAAAAAGTTACATTTCCAAATGCCACAGATTCCAAACAGAAACCAAAAGTTCTATTTTTAAAGTAGTGATGATGCAAACTATAGAGCCAGGAATGTCTTCCCCCCAGCTCCACCCTCCGTCCAAAACCAAAATCCCAACTGTGTTGATTCAAGAACTCATTGCAATCTTGAAATTCCAAGTTGGAGGGAGGGGGGAAGAAAAGAGAAGAATAATTTAAGTTCTACTATTTAAATAAAATGAAATGAAAAAAACCTCACAACTAGAAAAACCTCTCATTAGGAAATTAAAACAACAGCAAGGAAAAAAAATTCCTTGTAATAGGTGCTTGAAAAAGACAAGATGAAGTTAGAAGGCATTTTACTGCATCAATGAAAGGTCATTCCTCATGTACTAAAAGCCAATACTGCATTTTAAATTTATTTAAAACAGGAAAGAGAACACCAACCACAAACTGCAGCTTCGACATCTGTCACTCCTGAAAGAGCTGAGGAGGGGAACATCTCCCTTCTGAGAATACACAGATAGGCTGTCTGTCCCCTTTCTTCCCATTAAAAGCAGTTTAGCAGCTGACATCCCTAAAGCACTTCAACTTAAATCCTGTAATGAGGGAAGAAAAAGAGCCTGGGAGTTGTGTTTTGAAAGAAAGAATGAAGGGATCAGCACTGCTTTTTCCTAAATTGAATTTAATATATCCCTAATCACTAAAGTAGCTCAAAAATCCAACTTTTCCCCAGAAAATGAGGGAAGTTTTGCATTTGATTCAAATGACACTAATTTTTAGCTGAAAGAATTGCTCCTTTTTCAGAAACAGTTGGATGCAAAGCAAATTAAACCACAAAAGTCAAGTTTTATCCACTATAGAGAACTAAATTATTTCTGTGCTCATTTACAGTGCTGACTTCAAAACAGCTCTTCTTTTGTTCTCTAAATATGCATGGAAAAAACCGTCTTGTTCATCTAAACCACACTTCTGACAGTTTAGAACCACCTGCTTCTGGGTTTGCATATCTGCCTTGAGCTCTAATAGACCTTAAGATTTTTTTTCAGCAGGTCAACAGAACAAACACATCAAAACCCAAAGATGCTATCCAATAGACTACTCTGTGCTGACAATCTTAATTTCTTTCAGTACACTCACAGAAAGAAGTTCAGATTAAAATGGGACAATTATACCAAGACAGTGCAAACAACAGTGTTGCGCACCGAAACAAACCAATGCTACCCAGAGCAGCAAGCAAAGGTTTTAAGTAGAGCAAAACCATAAGGAAATAGAATTCATTAACAGAAGTAGCCATTTGGCCAAGTGCTAACATCCATTAATTCTGGCAATGCACTGTTAGACTCTACATGACCCTAAGTGGTCATAACTCTTATCCATCCATGCAAAACGCCAGGAAAAAAACTATCTGAAATTTAGGGTTTCTCTCTGGCTGATTGCACCTCTGTATTTGTACTGCACACACACTTCTGCCCAGCCACCTGCTAGAAGCCATAAAAAGAAACTTGTGACAGAAATAACTAAAAAGAAAGTGAAATCATATTTGAAAGTTTGTATTTGTTATTTAACACAAAATTTGCATATAAAGGCCAGCAGCACACCCAAGACTCCCAAGATTTCCTCCAGTTGCATGAGTCCTTCATATGGCTGTTCAAAAACATTCAAGTGTTACTGCATTGTAGATTGTGTCAAAAAAAAAAAAGAATGCTTCTAGCACTCTTGCCTCTCCATTAAAAAAAAAGAAAAAGAAAAAATAATATTCATTACTCATTCCTTCAGTGGCCAGTCTGTTACAAAGCCAGGTCACAACAAAAACTATTTAGTCCATATCCTGACTGAACAGTGACCAACAGCAAAAGAATTTGCAAGATCTCTATATGGGATAATTAGATAGTGACACGAATAACAAAAAGGCTTCAAGGGAACAAAAAAAAAGAGGCTACATAGGGAGATTAGGTTGAAGTAGACAATGGGAAGGAACCAGCAAGCTTTTGGAATCAGCAAATAAATGTAAAGAAAACAAATGATTCAGATGCTGAGAGAGTCAAGGGAGCAAAACCACCAAGTGATTCTTGGAGAAAAAACACTAACAAGGGAGCTCGCACTGCTAAGAGCGGTACAGATCTGCACATCAGCTTCACTGTCAACAGAATGAAAACACACAAAATGCACAGGGCTGGTTCCAAAACTACACACTTGAAAATGAATGTAGAATTTCACCCCACTGTGTATGTGTGCTTGTCGAATGACTGGATCAATAATACCAGTTCTTTAAATAAGTTCAGTAGTTCAGTAAGATGTCAAATAGAGCAGTTAAGTTTTTGGTCTTATTTTTGCTTTTTTTTTCTAGGTCTACTGCCTTTTGTGGAATGTCTTTTCAGCTTGATTTTCACTTTTACTTTTTCCTTCCTCAGCTGTCACCACTTGCATTGGTTTTTTTACTCCTCCTTTTTTTTCAGTTTGACAGGCATGTTTAATTTTTTTCTGGTTAATACAATGTGCACCTCACTGTACACATTGTTCTTGCTTCAGTTATTTTTTGTTCAGAAGAAACAATCCCTCCCTGCTTAAACTCTTCTGCTCCCAGAAGAGCTAAGTTGTAATGTCCCCCTCAGCTCTTTCTCCAAAACATTAAGAATGTTTTCTCCTCTTTAGTATCAAAGGAGTTGCTTTTTATGTGCCCACCAACATGGAATACAAGCACTATGTCCTAGGTCAACAATGGCTTCAGATACTGCTACTTCTTGAGTGGACTCCCATTAATACCCAAGCAGTAAATAAGCACAGCCTCATGACCTGCAGTCTTGAAGAACTTTTGGTCTGTGGAGTGCAAGCTCCACCAGGATAATTTATTTACCCGGCTTAGGCCATGACTCTCCTATTTCTTCAGTGGCTGTTCGGAAACTTTGATGAGTTGACTGGGACAACTGTTTCCAGCTTCCATCTTTCCAGTACGACTTCTGGAGATGAGCATCAGGACCAAGAAGATTTGAGAAGTTAAGTCTTTCCTCAGCTAAGTAATCTTCCTCATTTCCTCGTTCTAGCTCTCAACAGACAGGAGATCCAATTTCAGCCTCTAAGGTCTCAAACAGTTTACCCAACATACAACTACCTCACTAAGCCAAACAAGAACAGCCACCAATAGCATCCGAAGTCTCTAAATATGACAACTGAACAAACTGGACTCGCCATCAAGTAGCTGTTTTCCTTATGTAGAAGCTTGTTATACACTTCCATTATTCAAGACAGATCTTTAAAACTTATTATGCACGTTCCTGTTGTCACACTCCATTTCTCCACCAATCTTGTGAATCCATTTACGTAAACATTCGCCTGCTTCTTGCTTAAGATTTTTCCAGCAGTGGGTGATCCAGGAGAGAAGAGAGTGGCCACTGATGGAAGAGGTGCAATAAATCTGTATCCCTCATTAGGTAAGCTAAGCTTGCCAGGAAATTGCCTCAACGTTACAGAACACCACTGCATAATCTATGACTAGGGTTAGCTGACTTAAGCAAAAGCTCCATACAAGTACTCCTTAGTGGAACAAACTCTCACCCTCAGAATTAAATGAAAGCCTCAGGAGTTCCCATAATTTGGAAGAGACAAGAAACACAGCCACAAATAAAGTTTTGAGAAAAAGCAATACTAATACGAAGGCTGTTTTCCTCATTTTAACAAGTGTTATTTTATTATGTGAGTTTCCTGAGAATATAATGCACAAATTCAGTTACGATTACCCTGACATGTAAATTCCATGGCTATCCCTTGTTTGGGGGAAAAAGAAAATTAAAAAACTGATTAGAAACAAAGCACGTTAAAGTCAACATCTTTTTTAGGCTTTCATGTAAGAGCTTTCTTTACAGCAAAGCCAGACTAGACGTTACCCTGCCATATGCATCCTGTTCAATACCAAATACCTTGTTAGTGTCTAAACCCTACCTCCAAAATTTACAGACTGCAAAAGCACAACTAGAGGAATGATGTATTATGTACACTCTTCTGAATTGAGACAAACACTAAAGAAGATGTAGGCCTGTCTTTCATATCTACAATGGGAGAGAGAAAATAACCATACTTTGATTCTCTAAACAACAATGAATACGTCAGGACTATAAAATAAAGGTCGTACAGGATCTTTACAGACATATATAATCTTCACAGATACTTTAAAAAACCATTAAAGAACCCTACAATAAACGAAGAAATTACTGTTTTACTTGTCTCTTTCCCAGTCACTACTTAAGGAAAAGAAAAAGCATTTGACTTTCAGGAACAAGTTTGTCTTCACACTTTTGGCATTACCTATGTGTTGCTTTTCAGACAATGCTGCCCAAGAGATTAAGAGTACACAAATGCAAACCCAAACTCCTAGGCTACTACAAGTTTGTGGTCACATCTTACCAAGGTTACGGTCTCTGTTCCCATCCATAGAGCAAAGGTCATTCGTATCTCTATATGTATTTATTACATTTCACGACTACATAATGTCCTAGAGCCTCAGATAAAAATGCCCTACAGAAGTATATCATGCTCCCATTAACAGATAATTCTCACTCTAGCACGTCTTACATGTGAGAAATGCTTACCCACATCTAACGGGTAAGCACAGTATCATGAAAAGGCCACAGTACTTACAACAGAATCATGTAAACAAAATACCATTGTCATTCTCAAGGAAACAGACTTTCAAGATACAAAACAAGTATTGGAAAGTTTCAAATAAGAGTTCTTCCCAAACTACGCAATTTAAAATCTCTCCAAAGTATCAAGAATATGTTTAATCAGAAAATAATTAACAGTAAAACCACATAAATCAGTCAAAAGCCAAATGGAGGAACAAGCCTTTAGAACAAGTCTTAGCTTTGACTGGAGTTTTCTGATCTTCATAAGCCACGTAAATTTAACTCTGGAGATCAACAAGGGAAGAAAAAAAGAGATCATTTTATCTCTGATGAAGCTCTAATTTGAACAATATTTAACATCCAAAAAGTACCCATCTGCAACCTGCACATGAAATCACCACAGTTCTCTAATTTGTCTTTATCCAAAGTCACACAGCCTCCTGGCACTTCCTATATAGTTCAGCAACCATAACCCACTAGCAAAATTTAACCACGGGATATGTTTGGAGTGATACCTGATTGGAGTGTTGTCATCTGCATTTCTGGTTCCAGCAGTGTCATGTTGATCCTTTTCCCAACACTTAGAAGCCCTTAAAGACCTCTCTTTATATAGACATAGATATGTTAAAGAAAAAAATGAATCCAAAAGGACTTCTCAACTTTAATCTCGTTCAAAACTTGCAAGAAATTCCCATCCTTATATGATGAAAACTGTGCCTAGTGAGAAAACTCAAGTCTTTCAATATGCAGTTCTCTGCTTATTCACTACAGGCAAGTTGGAACAGCCCGATATCAAATTACTGCTAGGAGAAAAATGAATACTCAGAGGGAGAGCAAGATGTGTAGTTTGCAGAAGTAAGGTCCGCCCCTTGATGCTCTGTGAGTCGAAGGGAGGGGGGAGGAAGGGGTCAGAGACACTAGAACTGGCAGTTTTTCCCCTTTTATAAGAGGAAGATGACGTCTTGGGTAGACTTTCAGTCCCCTAAGGGGCTCTGCTGATGAGGCAATTTCGTTCCAAGGACAAGGAGACCCAGTGTTAACATAAACATGCAGACATCCTCAGCTTTGAAACAACATGGCCAAAGTCATATACATCCTGCTGATAGATCAGTCACTTTTCTTCAGTCTTTGCCGGTCCTTTTTCTCAATAATTAAACTACTCCCCTAACCAACTCCCCTTGCCGATCACTAAACCTGAGCTACTCTAACAAATGGTAGTGTCTGTTTCTTAAAAACAAAAAACTGCCCTTTGTCATTCAGACTTTTCCCACCATGGATCACACTCTCCATCCAACCAGATTAGGGGTTAAAAAAATTCAGTCTTGTTTCCCACATCCAGATGATCAATTGCAAATTATTTGGGATAGTGGACAAAACTTTTATAGTCAAGTATTTACTGAGTAAAAGATAAAAATAGAATTCTTTCCTCACTAGACGATTCTAGCTCCCAACAGAAAGGAAATTCAGTCTTGGTCTCTGAAGAGTCTCAAGTAATTTGCCCAACAGATAATTTAATTATCTGAACAAACTAATTCCAACACTTCTGTCCCCAGAGCATCTTTCCCTTATTCCCCATCTTTCCACAAGGCTCATCATCGTTTCTCTTTAGGTCATCTAAGTAAGTAACTGCATATATTTGTACCAAGCCCTAAAATATATTGAGCTGTGCATCTAAGATACAGACTGATTTTTAGGTTTTAAATCCCTTTGTAGCAAGTCAGAATCCCTCTCCCGCCACAACAGTATGCATAAAAATGAGTAGTTGGGTGTGCAAAACTGCCTAAGCCCTATTTTCTGACCCCTCTAATGTGAAATAATTTCAGGACTTCTCTAGCACTCAGACACAAGAAGTCCCCAACAGCTGCTCGACTGCTGAGGGAAGAGCATGACAGGTTTTAGCAACCTATCTTCCTTCCCACACACAAAACACATCTGGAGCTTTAAAGGAGGCAGCAAAAACTCATTTAGCAGCTTTAAAAAACGCAGGAAAATCCCTTAGAGTGATGATATTGTACTATTTATCTGATTTTCACACTCCTTACATCAGTAGTGTGTTGTAAAAGGACAACAATCAGCTCATTTGGGTTTCTCTTGTACTCAAATGCCACCTTTGCAGTCCTACATTTGCAGCCAGAGTAGGCAAAAATTGCAGGCCTAAAATATTCCTTCCTGCTGTGCAATCTTGATGAAAAGGAACTGCAGCAGCGCACTGTATCCTGAGAATTCAGAGACACTAGTGACAGGAATAAGTCACTTTACCACCTACCCTGAATATTCATATGTATCATAATAAAGGAAAACATCAATTTTTAGCAGACGGTATGCTTATTTTTGTTGTAATACATGGAAATATAAGAAGAAGCAGTATGACCCACGTGGAAAGGAAATCTTTCCTACAGTGTCCGGGAACATCACTTAACTCCTGAAGTTAAGCACGTGTGCACTGTCGGTGACCACGAAGAGGCAGATGAAATTTAAAGCATTAACCAGGATGTTGCTTATTTGACCAGCAAGGAAGATGAAGACTGCACTACCAGATGTCTTCCAACAGAGATTCCTTCATTATGCTTTGTGGCAATGTATTGATCGTGGCAGGGGAAGAGCTACAGCTGCAGAAGTGGCTGATAGTATTCCAATAAAAATGAATTATAGAAAGCCACACGTTACAGAAGCAGCAAAGGTCCCAAAGCTAGCATTCCGTTGGCTAAGTACTAACAGCAATTGACTATTGTGAAATAGTGCAATCTTTCTTGCGTGAAGCAGCCGCTCTCTGTTTAAGTACAACAGATTGAGAATCCTGCTGAATGGCATTCTCCCTTTAAAGAGCCAGGCTTCTTTTCCCCATTTACTACCCTTAATACTCAAAACAGCAAAACCAGCTACAGAAGTCCTTACACAGACAAAACAGCTGCCCAGATCTGGGCCTGACTTGTTTAGCAAGCAATTTAAATTCATGAAAAAGGAATGTTTTTTAAACAGCTATCAAATTGTATGTCTAATGTTCATCCGTCAGCCCTGAACCTTGAAACCTCAAAGGCAAACTGAAGTAAGAGAGAAGCTGAAAAGGAAAAACAGAAGGGAGAGGAATACTATGAGCCAGTGATTGTAGAAGGGGGTTAGTCTTGTTAACTTGATAAGGAACAAAAACTTTTTTGAGAGCTAACTTGTTAAAGCCACGACATTTAAGCTGCCTTTGGCATTATTCTTTCCAGCTCAACTATTCCCCCATCACTATTTAGAAACTTGTTTAAAATATTTCAAGGAGATTACCACTTCTCAGTTGTTTGGTAGCTCCCATCAGTAACAGGCCAGTCATTTCTGTCATGCTCTGGATCTCATAGCTCTATCAGAAACTTTCAGACAGCATGCTAAATTTATAGTCTCCCGGGACATAAAGTCTCTTAACACAAATCTATCCAAGACAGACTGGTTGTTTTTGTTCTAACAACCATTCCCCGTACTCTCACACAAGAGAAAACAGCAAGTCTCACTGGAATGTGTGTGAAGGACAGATCAGAGAAAACTATATTTCCTGTCTTGCTCCTTTTGCTACAATACAGACTTAATCTTCTTCACATCTAAGTTCTGGATGAGGCAGTAACCGCCACTTGGTAATTAAATGTAACTTTGAGTCACACTATTCCAGAAGGCAGATACATACTAGAACAAAAAAACCCAAAAAACCCAAACCCACGCCAAACCACAAAAACTGAGAAAACAATTTCAGAATACTCTTATCTCTTTAAAGTCCTTTCTCAGGAATAAAATACCATCCTTGTTTATAAGTAAACTTGCCTAGCTTCTCAAATGAGTTCATGAGTCACATAATTCACTTCTTAAAAGGACAGTTTATGATATGATTTTAAGAAAACGTTATTAATGTTTTTAAAGTCAGAGTAACAAGAAGACAATAATAAAATTTCCAAACTCCCTATAATAAGTTGTATTTGAAGTACTTGAATCTAACTGTATTCAGTGTAATGACAATTCAAAATAGGAAAGGGATGGCAGAGGAGGGAGATAGGAATGTGTAGCCTAATAAAAGAATTATAGGAGCAAATCACCTACACAATTATTTAAAACAAAATAAGGTGCTCTAATACTCATGTATTCTAATAGTAAATGGGCGTAAGAACACGGGCACTAAACTAGCTCTTTAGAACCATTTTAAAAGTTCAGCTCTGCAATTTCTGAGTATAATCACCAACAGCTTACTTAGCAACTATTTATCCCATGCTTTGTACAGCACTAACTGGAGTACCTTCCCATACCTAAAGCACATGCCTTTTATGTGACTTGAGTCATACTGAAATTCCACACATTCCAACTAGACTCTCCTTCCCCAACACACACGGTATTTTGTAGAAGGCAAGCATCCCAGATCAAGTAAACCCCAAACACTGGCAAGCTGGTGCAAGCTCTGTCTAAACAGGTAACCATAAAATGCAACAGCTCATGGAAAGAATGTTACCTCATCTTAAACAAGCCTGCAGTGAGAAGAAACCAGGACTGTAAGAGGGTTCTAACAGGATGTTTTTCACGACCCCTGGACAAAAACTACTATGAATTCATCTGGGGAAAACAGGTCAAGAGAGAGGGTCAATAAGCTAGTGGAGCAATTACCATAATTTCAAATGAAAGTTAAGGAGAAGGACTTTTTTTTTTTTTTAGAAATTATCAAACTACCTAAGATTTGTATATTCATCACCTGGGGGTTGTTCTTTTTTTTTTTCTGTAAATGCATTCATCAGGGACTTGTTCTAAACCTGCCCTAAGGGCTGGGAAAAGCTATCTTGGCATCTTAGCACAGGTGACTGAGAAAAATCAAGATAGACTTAAGAGCTTCAGATGACTCCGTAATGGCCTTTTTCTGGCTTGTGTGGCAACAAACGAGTCGGTCACAGGTGATCTCTCACAGTTAAAGAAAGCTGAGGCCTTCATGAACATGAGTAGAAAAGGAGAAGGAATGTAAATTTGGGGCAGAAAACCCACTTTGAAGCACAAATTAAATAACTACACCTTAAAAGTCCCATTAAGCTTGATGTCTGAATAGAACCCAATAATTGCCTCAAAATAGTTTACTAACACCTTACTACATAAGGTTTCCTTCCACTGAAGTGACAAAAAATTGTTTCCTAGCTATGGTCAAATGCTTCATATTGGAATTCTATATCCTTAATATCTTTTATTGCACTTTAATTGTGTAACTGAACAGCAGCTGTTCAGTCAAGTTGTTCGAGGTCTTTACACCCATGTGTCCAGGTGTACCTATCCTTCCAGGTACTCACGCCTACAAGGAGAATGTGTAGCTGTGATAAGGGAGAATATAAAGAAAAGTCTGGATCTGAAACAAACCAAAAGCAACAAGAAAACCCCCAGAAACTGTGTCTGGCTGCTCTTCAGTTCTAAGAGAAGGAAAAAAAATTTTACAAGGAATCTGCAGACCTAGGGCATATGGCAGCTTGTGCATACAGGACTGCACTCCCAGTTTTCCCATGGGATACATAATTCCATGATGCTTCACAAGCCAAAGAAATTTCTATTTTAACTCAGCTAATAGTTTATGTTCCAGAACCACAGTCTGTCACAACAAATACGGTACAAACCCATGTAATACTTTTCTACAGATTCCTACACATAAGCCAAGTCTGTTTATCAAAAGCTACAGAAAGAGTTAATCTGTTAGAAGCTCTCAGCACAAGTAGTTAGTTCAGCTGTGAGTCAGCAGTGCCTGTCTAGAACTGCAAACAGGAGATCCTTTGACACAGATAGGCAGCTTCCAGCAAGTCTCTTTCTTACCACCTCCTCCCCTCCCACTGCCACTCAGCTTGCATCTTCCTCATACCTTGAATTTAGCAAGTTGTCACAGAAGCAGTTTCACTGCACAAGATATATTCTACAACCACTTTGGATTGCTCAAACGTTTAAGCAGATTGCCATCTCAACTGGCAGATCATCTCTGAACGTTTTTTAACATGTTTAAAGCCAAGGACACAACAACAAAGACACACCGTATTTTAAAAAGGAGTTTTAACAAGGTCAACAGCTATCAACAGCTGTGCAACCTCCACCCCAAGATAACTAAGAAGTTCCCATTTGAAGGAAGACATTTATTAATTCAAAATTCATCAGCTAAATTTCTTAACAGCTCACTAAACCAAGTGTTTTTTATGCTGTGACAGTTTGCAAATAACTATATTTCAACAGAACTTTTCATTCCCATAATACTTTAATGAATGTACACACAAACAACACATAACAAAATACTGCAGCCTAGGAGAAAAGAGCACTGTGTATCTCCTGTGTACCTCCAAAGATAAGGAATATCCAGGTAATCTAGCTCAAGGACTTTGGACTTTATGCCTCGCCTGAAAAGCTGCCCCTCCAGCAGTAAAATTCCCACTATTGTGCTGAGCCCTGATAAACAATCAGCTCTGAAGAGACCCACCTAATGAGTCATTTCCGGGAATATCCTAATTTTCTTTGGCAAAAGATATGGGCAGAGGTATTTCTTTTCAAATACTTTTACAGCACAACTCTATTTCACCTGTTCCAGTCAAGCAGATTCGAAGCCCAAAATGATACAGCTTCAAAGCTGAGTCCATAAAAATAACATTGTTCCAATAGAGGAAAACGATCTATTTCTGTAAAAGATTCCCAAAACACCAATTTTTAAACTTATCCAAACAACTGATTCCTGTGAAGACTTTTGTTCCCGTACCAGAATATCCTTTCTTCTGACCATAACAATACCATTCAAAGTTTCATTTTTTTTAAAAAGTACTCTTATCTGTTCCCAGCACTAGTATCCCTTTCCCTGTGGCATCAAGAATAAACTGCTTCTTCCCAGTTCAGGACCCTTGTTGGCTAAGAGAAGAACTCTGCTTCCAGAAAAATCACAATGTCACCTGTCAGGTGCTGGAAACAAAGGCTCATATGCTTTTCCCATGTTTCAGCCCTCTATCAGTTTCAACACTATCTCAATTAAACTCCATTTGAAATCTTTCCTTGCTTTCATAACTATAAAATGCCTAAGCCTACCTAGTTGAGATATGCTGAGATCACAGTCTACCTTGCTGACTAAGATTCCAATTTTCTTCTATTTACCACCACCACCTTTATCTCCACCTGTTGTATTTTATCTTAGAAGGCTGAAAACATTAAGGATTAGAAGTCTTTTGTTCTGTTATTGCCATTTCTATCTTCTCCATTCTTTGTAAACATAACTGTGATCACATAATGATGGTATAATGTATATGAATGAGGAAACTCTTTTCAACCTCTTAAAAATCCAACACTTTTGGTTTAAGTTAATAATTTCTTCCAAATTGCAAAATACTGATGCACCATTCAGAGAAAGGCATGGTCATTTTCCGGATATAAAGATCCAGCCATGTTAAGCGCGGTACCCTTTCAATCCAAATTACTGTCCTCAGTGCACATATTCTAAATCACTTTACCATAAGCATTATGTTTTGGCTACAAAGCCACTCTGAAGCTCCCCAGCATTTCTAATATGCTGTGCCATGCAACTCTATAATGTCCAACACTAGGGCACACAGGACTCGACCATGCTCAAATCCACAGTACCTTGCAGGTGATAGCATGAATTCAGACTGTAGCAAGACCCTCATATTGCCAAGAGTTACCAACATATACCCCAGAAGATGGAGTGAAGGGAGATCACCAAAAGGAATTCACAAACAGAAGCCACCACTTACCAAATGATTTCATCACTCCCTCACAGGATGAGGCTGAACATGCAAAGGCTTTCATTTTCATGGCAGCCTGGTGATCCTGAGTTTCAGACAGTTAACAGTCTTTCAAAGCCAGGAATTCTGGTCACTGAGTGACCCTGTATTGTGCCACTATACTGTCACCCACTATATAGTTGCCCATAAGGTACCTGCAAGTTGAGAAACATACACAGGCCATTCTCATTCTAGCATCAGAAGGCCTATAGGACATTTAATTTTTACCTCTAGGTCTCGCTTCTCCTTCCAGTAAGTCTGAAAGAACCTTTCAGACATTTGCAGTGAGAAAGTTACTCATTCTTGGTAAGTGCAGACCAAGGTGGCAAAGAAAAATCTACAGATAGCTACAGTCTGAAGGTGAGCTAACACTTCCTTTGACTGACTCTCAGCTTTGCCCAAGTCAGTCACCACAAGGTACAGGGAAGCTGTTTCTGGTATTCACCTAAAATAATAATATAAAGCATTTATCACTGGAGCTCTGTGGAACTTCCACAGCCACTAACATCAATCCTTCCAATCGAACAGTGTAAATAGGTTTTGTGAACTCTAGATCACTAGTTTTTCCTACCAAAAAAACATAGTAAGAAGCAATAAAAAGCAGACCTGTCATCAGAACATGTACCGTGACACCACCACTTGGTGAGGACACACTACATGAGACATGAGCACACTGTACCCCTTACCATTCTTCCTTTCACTGAGCGGAGGGAGGTTGGGGTTCCGGCCATGATGGAGGTTGAGGGTCAGCTCGGGCTGCAAGGAGAGCTCCTGCAGCTCATTGGCAACAGCTTCGCTCTGCGGGCTGGGGGCCGCTGAAAGGGACACCAGCACCGGCTCATCATCATTTTCGCCAGCCCCTCCTCCGTCCAGCCCATTTCCAGCAATGACGGAAGGGGGCAGGCACACCACGCCGGAGAAATCCACTTTGGCTTTCGTGATGGCAACCTGCAAGACAAAACAGAAAAATATACACCATAAATCTCACATGAGAGTCTTAGCCATACGTCCAGTTCAACATGGTGGCTTCCATGTCGAGTTTGTGTGATCATCATCAATTGAAGTACAACGAGTCATTGAAACTTGCTCAACTCAGCAGTTTAAAAACTTGCACAAACCTCCAACAGCATCACCACAGAAACTACTGATGAAACTACAGATTATTATAATTTTCTTAGAAAGTATGAGAACATTCTCAATTTTTGGTATTTTAGCAACCCAGTCTTGAGAAGAGATAGACTGAGTCACTGCAGTGAGGTCAGCCTATTTGGAACCTTGCTGAACTCTTGACTACTGTCCTTTTATATCAACAATAGTGTTTTAACAACAGTCTATTTGAAATCCAGTCAGGTAAAGTAATCCTTCATAATAAACCTGGAAGGACAGCTGAGTACAACAAATGAGGATTTTCAGATAAAAATCAACTGCATTTCAAAAAATAATTATGTTGTTCCATTCTCTCTTCCCCATTCACAATCAGTGAAAATGAATAAAAGAAAAATATTCCACATAAACAAAAGAGCTTTTCTGTCTTAAACCTCAGCTACAGTAACCAAAATGTGCAATATATAAAGGGCTTTAACAAAATAAGTAAGTTTTAAATGTTTTATTCTATTTCCATAATTCTTTAAATAAGTATTCAAAAGCCACTACTATGTTCAAATTAAAACTCTTTTCTGTTCAGTAATTTAAACAGAAACAAACCAGCTGTAAGTCTCCAGTGAAATGGTTACTGTGTCAACATTTAAACAGTAACGGACATTATACAAGGGCAATCATATTTGGTTTTGATTAATGAGGACGGAAGTCTCCTGCTTCTTAGCATGCTGCTGTTTCAACCAGTCTACGCTCAGAAGACTTGGCTGCACTGCTGTAATTTAGTAAGCAAAAGGTACTTGCAGAGGCTAACCTTCAACTTCGAAAAGACGCAGGTAAAGCAACCTGCATAAAAGCAAAGTAAAAACCATCAGGAGAATCCTCCAGAAACCAGTCAAAAAGCATAAACTTGAAACAACCATTTTAGCAATACAGTTTTTTATTAAGTATTCCCCACTTAACACTCATAATTAACCTGGATGAATGTGACAACACAACACATCGACAGCTGACAAAGGAGCTCAAATAGTCACTTTCCCCACTTGCATACTTCAGTTGATTAGTAACATTTGTTATGTAATATCCAGAACAAAGTTATAAGTAGTACAGAAATTTGTTTCAAAAATTTGTTCGGTGTGTATTTAAGACAACAATAAGAATTTACTGGTAATGAAAACATGTTTTTTCATCCATGTTGTCATACGTTCATTCCCAGGACCCTATGTCATGATCTGAAGGGAAGCAAAGAAAAGAAGAGTGGAGCAAAAAAGTAGAAAACAACAAAAACCACCAACTGAAGCTGGTGCTTGTTAAAACAAATGAGACTGAGCCAAACCTTACTGCTATATGAAGTATTTGCTTTTACTTCAGTTAAAATTTGCCTGGAAAGTGCCTACCCCTTCCTTGATATTTTTCCTGTCCAAAGTGAACATAGAATCATATCCATCTGAAAGCAAATTGTAATCTGAAAAGACCAAAAATTGGTATCATGCCCTTCTCTTAACAATGGATAGAGAAAACCTCAAAACACACACCCTTAAACCACAGATTTAAAAGAACAGAGTTTGGTACACCACAACAACCTTTGCAAAGGCTGGAAAGAGTTAAAACACAACCAGTATTGTTGGCCTCAGGCCCTTGTCCCTGTAGGATGGGAGACCTGTGGAACGGGCTAAAAGGAAGACTAATTGCCCAGTTAGGAGGCTGGCTGGTAAGGGCTGCTGTCACCACGTTAGAGGAGCCAAAGCCAATCTGCTTTATGGAAGGAGATGTACTGGAGACATTACACTTTGCCTAGTTCCACATGGAGGTCAGATCAAGCGGAAGCACAAGCGCAGCCAGGCCTGAAAGCACAAACAGGTGACAGACATATCTAACACTCACTCCCCAAGGACATGGAATGGCAGAATTCTCAACCTTCCCTCATCAATCTACCCTAAAAAAGAAAGATTTCCTTCCTCTTCCCAAAAGGTGAAAAAAAACCTTGACATGTCTCAAATATGCAAGATCTGCTTCACCTAGGTAAACAGAAAACGTCTTTAGGAACTTCAAACATACTGGATTTTCTTTCCAAGAGGAATTTATAACCTGCATGATGGACTAGGAAAATCACATCTCAAACACCACTTTAACACCAGTGTTTTAAAACAGAATCTATTCCCCTAATCAGTGTATTGACATGAGCCAGACTACTGAAACTGTATCATTTATGGAAAAGCGGGGTACCAAGCCACAGTAAAAGCACTCCAGCAGAGCCAGCTACAGCACAAGGAGCAAGAGACCCATGCTCACACACCAGTTTGCTATGTGACCTTGAGCAACACCATACCAAATAGTGTTAATTGGTGCTGGGATTATAAACCAGAGTTCCTCCAGTAAATTGTCCAATGAAACTTCATCACAGAAGTTGCACTATCTAGAATTGTACCTGGACCTGCACATTTCCTAACTCATGCAGAAAAAGACACAGATGGAAGGTATCTAACCTTAGTTGACATGCCAGTCAGTGTTTGTCTCACATCAAAAGAACAACAGCTTAAGCAAACCTTGACTTGACACCCATTCTTGCTCTGCCACTATGCCCTGAGTTGTGCCAGAAGTGCTGTTTGTAGAGCCATAGTGTGAACTGTATCAGAAAGCTGATTCAGCTGAAATGCAATTTTTCATCTGGATCAATTCCTCCATACATGGCACAGTTGAACCAGCATGGTACAGTGGAACACTGCCACAAGTTTAAAAAAAAAATTTTAAAAAAAATTTTAAAAAATCAGTCTGACTCTGTGCATCTCAAACAGTCTGGACAACAATTCTGTTAGTTCAAGGAGGGCTGCAGCTCAAATAAAACTAAACTGGGATGAACCATTAAATGCATTTGGTAAGCCTGTCTTCTCCTTTCTCCGTATCACGTCCCACTTCAGACCAGAACAAGACTCTGCAATGACACACATGAAACCAATTAGAAAACTGACCCAGGTGTAAAAGCCAGTCTTCTGCTTCACACTCCTGCTAAGTCAGGTCCCTGGTGCAGTTCGCTTTGCAGCATCACCAGCGCTTGTGCTGGCACTTCACAAGGACAGAACCAGCTTATACCATTAGTACATGCAAACATCCAGCCCCTTCCTAAGGGAAAGAGAACTCTTTTTCACATCAGTGCCAAGTCTTAGTATGGAACACATCCCCACATTAAAAAAAGAAAAAAAGCATCCAGTCCTCAAGACTACAATAAAAGCTATAATTAGATGAGTTTGATTTAAATGTTTTCAATTAAAAGTCTGATGAGGGCAGAGAGGGATTTGAAAGATGCTTTGAAGATTTATAATCATTCATGCTACAATGTTTGGAAGTCCTGTGAATGACATGGAGTCCTTTTCTGCAACCAACATATGTCTGTTTCTAGACTTCCCAGACAGTTATACCACTCTATAACTGTCACTCTAGAATGATCAATCAGATAGTTACACACATTAATATTTAGAACCTAATTAAAATTTTACAGTGTTTGTTTTCCTGTCATTTCCAACCAGACTAGAAACGTTCCCATAAAGAAATGTGCCATGCCATGATCTCTACGTGACTCATCCAGAAGCTGGTGGATAGTATTAAGAGCAAGTATTTCTTATCCTCAATAAGGGTTTCAGGGTAAGTACCCTCAAGGATTTGTATCTGTTGCCTAACCACGCAAAAGCTTTCTATCATGGCATTTTTCTACTTTTAGGCCAGCTTCTTCTGGGACAAGAGCAGCTGTAATACTACCGATGTTCTACAGCAGCAACATCAGCTTAAGCAACCTTTAAGTCCTCCACTGTCCAGCTGCTCATTTCTGTCCCTACGCTGCCCCTTCTTTGACTGGGGAATTTATTTAGCTGAAAACCAGACATTTTTTCCCGGGTATTCAATAAAATCAGTTCCCCAGTCCATTGCCAACTACACACACAGCTGTGTCACCATAGTGCATGTGTCCATATCCAACATAAATGTTGGATAGATTAAACCATTTAATAACACCTTAAGATGACTGCTACCAAAAGTAGCCATCCTGGTTTCTTTTTTACTTCCTTGTGCCTTATTCACCCTCATGATAACCAAGTTTTTGCATGGCTGGCTGGCAAGCCAGATCAGCAACAGATGCAGATTAAAACTAGTACTGTGTCTGTGTGTGTGTGTGTGTGTGTATACGTGTGTATGACCAGGTCAAATCGAACACAGATCAGTTCCTTGATCTGGTTCAGCCTGTGCCAGCTGACAGGAGGTGAGGAACGAGCAGACTGGACTGCTCCTTTTGTTGGCAGTGCCAGTTTAGTGTCTAACCAGAGGATGTGGTTGCATGATACAGCTAAGTTGGTCTAAGATAGCTCTTGCCAAAAGGGGTGGTCTTGGATGCATGCCTCTGTTGCTTCCCTGTGCCAACACTGGTGCTTGTCTGCTCTTATGATGGGATGATTAATGGAGCTAAAATGACAGGAAACTAATCCTAATCCCTTCTCCCCCTCCCAGTTTACTTTTCAGTTGCTTACTGCTGGTCAGACAGATTTCCATACTGTACATGTCTGTCTATTTTGTTTTCCTCTCATCTCCTGGGCTTTGAGCTATCCTTCAGTTCTGGATGAGCAGCTTTAAGAGAAATGTCTATGAGTAATTTTGTCATATGGTAAATGCAAAGTGGAATACTGTTTCTACCAATGACTAAGTTAAGCAGGTTTCCTGTGTGTTTACTGTGATATGGTGCTGCAAAGGCAAGAGGATGCGCTTAAACAGCCACCGTGTAAAACAAGCTTCAGAGCAGTTTAGTCTTTGTAGTTTGCAGGTTTGATAAAGGGAATATTTTTCTGAAAATTCTTAGTGGCTGTGGTTCTTAATCCTATACCTCGTGCAAAATTGACATTGTCTTGTTTGTCTGTCTGAAATTGAAGTGTTTAAATGCCTTCAGAAGTTAGAAATGGAAAAAGATTATTTATATGTTTACAAGTAATGTCTACTGTTTCTCTTGAGCACATCCATTTCCTCCCAGGTGTCATGGTTCATGCTTGTATTGTTGTGACAGTGGTTTTGTATTTTATACCAACATAATTTAAAAACTCCTGGCTCCTGAGAGCATGCTATTGCCCTGCATGATTTTGGCAATATTCACATACTCATGGCATAATTAAGATCTTGACAGCCAGTACTTAAATGAACCAAGGAACACGATCGCTTTCCCTTACACGAAAACTCAATAACCAGAGTAAAATATACAGGAATTCAAACTGGAAATTAAAACATAAAAGAAATTTTAAAATAATTAAGTAAAAATCAGAGAAACACAGGGAAAAAAACCCAAAACACATACAATTCCCAAATCAAGAAAGGACACCTCTCTAAACAGCTCTCCCTTGTTTGCATTATAGGACCAAGTTGCCAGGGCAATAGCAATTTCCTACTGATTTAAGAATTGCTAAGCAACCTCCAGCACCTAACAGCAACAGCATGTGTGTGCAGCTGGGCTATTTTGAGTAGACAGGGCATTTTTTTATTTTAAACTTAAGAGCAGCCTTCTGTTAAATTATTATGCCAGCTGAGATCATCCAGCCAAGAGGGAATCTTGGAGCAAAGTGGCTTTAAGGGGACAAATCTTTGAAATGAGTGAGAAGACTGGAAGAGAATGCCGTGACATGCCCAAAAGCAACTATATCCTCCAGGTCATCACAAGTTAAAAGAATAACCCAGGAGAAGTGAAGTTTTCAGCAGGCGGAAGCAGAGGCACCACATTAGCTTGAGAAGTTGTAACAGTCAGAGCGAGAGATATCTTTAGATATCAAAGTCACCAACAGGAAGACCTACAAAGTTGTATTGAAAAAATTATTTCAGTTCCTGTCAGTCAGCTTAACTTAGGCACACAACTACTGGCGGAATTATTTCTCCAGTTAATTGAGAGCTAACATGATGACACTGTCCATAAAGAATATACAACAGAGTCAGCAGCGAGGCAAACATCACAAAGACTGCATCCTGGAAGAGGTACAGTCTTGAGGACTTCTTCAGGAACCACCCTAAATTAAGAAACCAAACTATGCAGACCACTAAAAAGAGGCCACCTTAGATTATGGAGTTTTATTTTAACACACACATTCCACGTGCATTTGACTTCTGTAAAATGAATCTGTCATCAGCTTTCTTCACTTTCACAGTAATTGGGAGCAGGGGCGGGCAGAGGAGCAAAAGCAATCAAAAAGTAACCAAATTCATTCTGGATTAGAACCAGTGATTTGGAGGTATAAACTGTCCGTTTTACCATGATCACAAGCCACTACCCTGCAAAGCCTGTTTTATAAAGGCAAAGACTACGACACATGGGAATGAAGATGCTGGTAAAACACAGATGAGTACAACTTTATCTGAGCTAAAGAACCTGAATCTGTACGTGTACTCTGCTGGTAATACTGCAGTAACAGAGGATATCTTTGAATCTTCACCATCTCTCTCTACTACCACTGATGCCTTAACTTTTATATTTTCAAATCCTGTATTACCTAGTGTGTAACTGAAGTTTCTTGTAGCCTGTTAGCTGTTCTCTTACGCCAGATAGACATAACAAAGCCTCTCCAAGCCTGCTCTCCAAGGACACCCAGACTGTCCTAGGCCCAAAAATGTGTAAACTAACATCTTTAAAAGCAAGTAAGTTTGGGGAAATTACATCATTAACTAAAGCTTTAACTGGAGAATTAACCCTGATATGCAAATGAACCAAACTTATAAAAGCGTGAAGATCGCGTGACTCGGGGTCCATCTCGGCCTGCCCAGGGTGTACCTTTGAAGGCCCTTCAAATAAATACCTACCTTTATTTCCATATGCCTGTCTAGTCTCTGTTTTTTAGGTGGCCACTTCAGGCATCACCGCCTCCAGCAAATCCAGCAGTACGAGAGTCAAAATATGCTTGGGCCAGCAAGAAATGTTATCAGACAAAAGGCATGAACAGCTGTATAGAGATGTGAGGACTTGAGGGAGAAAAGATGCACATCTAGTGCAATGCAATCAACTGCATCATTTGTGCTGCAGACAAACACAGCCTTGCACACGATTTTAACAACCACTCATCAGTAATGATACTTCTCAAGCCCTAAATATTTCCTTCACAAAACATTAACATTTGCTTCGCTCCATCCAGCAGTGACAGAAAGTTTTTAAGAGGTCTTGAAAAATCACTAAACATTAATTTATTAAAGCCACAAATAGCAAGCTAAGAAATGTAGTTTGACATTCCAGCTATTTTTTAAGAAATATTTTTCATTCTTCAATATGTATTTGGAGGAACTTTGTGGCTTTCAAGCTCACGGAACTTTGGGTACACAGAGAACTGATAATACCAAAGCTAGTTTTGAGATTAGCAATGATATTTAGAACAAGCAATCCTTGCTGGAAAAAGAAAAATGAACTCTCCACCAATTTCTGAAGTTCTTACTTTTGTTCAGAGCATGAATGAGGACAACATCCTTCTAATTTCAGAGGATGTTAAGCCTCCAACTGGTAAAATCCTAATTCTCTCATACCACTCAGTGTGTGAATGAATGATCTAGTTTGTGAGACTGAAGATCATAGCTACTGAAGAAACAACAACTTCTGCTGAAGTTCAAAGAACAAAAGAGAGCAAAAAATATGTCATGTTCAGGTGCCATGTGTCAGTGGGTACACTAATGTATTTCAGGCCTTGGCCACGATAGAGGTCAACGTCATAATTAAAAGAAGAATTCAGCCTACTGCTACCAAGCTGTGTGGTTCCTGCTGCTTTCCTTTCATCTGATGTAATGATTGTGCACCCACAGGGTGACTCGGGTCGGGCGAACCAGCAGACGATTCACTCTGTGAAAGATCAGAAACCATTTTTTCCCAGATCAGTTGGCTGGCTGGCCATGCCCTGTGGCTGCACAGTCACCTGCAGCTCTGATGCAAAGGAAGCAGCAGGAGTGCATGGCTGTGCAGAGGTTTGACCAGCCTTTGCAAGAGCAGCACACTGAAAGATCAACTTAACTGTAATGTCAAAGAGCACACTTAAATATTTAGCAGCAGTGCCAACTTAGGCAGCCTGCTACACATTCCCATTCTCATACCTTCCTCATTGTGAAACCAGCATAAATCTTACAGAGACAACATGTACTGGACCAGATGAAAAATAATCTAGAGAAAAACACTTCTTTTCAGGAGGATGTGTTCCCCAGAGTGGCTCACCATGGCCACAAAAACAGCTATGCCAGCAAAACAAGAGGGAGCTGAGAAAGGGAGCAAGCTGTTTGAGCCTGCACTGCTGCCAAAGAAATGCATGATGAACTGCAGTGTGTTTGGAACAGGATTGCCTGCTTTCCACCGCCTTCTGACTGGCTGGTTTCCTTGCAATTGCTGTCTGATGCATCTTTTAAAATTTCCTTCATGTTAAAGGCAAAATATTCCTCCCCATTCCATAGGGGCAAGTAGTGGAAGCAATGGATTCAGCCAGCAGCAAAGGCAGGTGGCAGTGGATGCCAACAACCAATGGAAGCAGGGAGGCTACAGCAAACTAGAAAAGGGAAAGATGATGATATGCAGCCAGATGTGAGCTTTGACTTGGAAATTGACAGCTGAAAAAGTATGAAGGAACTCTTGCTGAATATGGATTTAGAGCAGACTGGGATGAGAAAGTCATTGGACAAGAGAAGCACGGAAGTAAGACCTCAGAAGAAACACTTTCAGACAGAAGACTTGAAATTTGGGTCTAGAACTGGATGACAGGACATTATAAAGTGCTGACTTGGGAAAAGCAGGAAAGACAGCTCAGGGAACAAATCTAGACTAAAAGAAAAGAAAGTAAATTTTTGGACTTACAGATTTTTAACAGAAAAAGAAGAATTAAAACGAAGAGAAGGTAGTTAAACTTCAGTCAGTTCAGTTCCTGGCACAAGCATTCATTGCAGCACAAAGCAGCAAGCAAAACTGCAAAACTTTCGAATCTTAAGGATTTTTCGGCAAGGTTTTTTGGCAACTTACTTTTGTGTGTCTGAGGAAGTAGTTTTACATTTTGTCTAATTCAGTCTGATCACAGGCTGTGACTGAGATTGTATGTCCATATTGTATCACCTCACCACAGTTTGAAATTCTCACCTTCTCTCCTTCAAGTAATGACTCTGCAGCCATAGAGCAAGTCAATTCAGCTTGCTGTTTTGATGGAAAGCTACACCTTGAAACATGCTTGTTTGCCCATTGTGATAGCAATCTGAACCCTGCAACCATAGATTCCTCAGATGTCATTAAAAAACAAACAAAAAAATAATAAAAAACCCCTAAACCAACAAACAAAGAAAAAAAAACAGAGGAGCAGGGCCCACTGAAAAATGACAGCTTTCAGCTACCTCATGCGAAGTACAATGTGAAACCAAAGCCTGAAACAGTCTGCAAGAAGTTTTCCGACCCCAGTCACATTCTTTAGTCATGACAGTATGAAAATGTCTACAGAAATTAAACCAATTGGTTTTGTCTCTCCTCCCCATCAACGGACACTGGGTGTGGAATTCAAATTTCTTTGCAATTACTGGCATCTTCTAATGCAGCTACCCAGCACAATATTCATTAAGTGGAAGGCCCAGCAACTGATTTACTAGATATTCTGTTCCTTTTTTTCCCTTACAACAGCTGACCTTCCACCCTTGGATTTCTCCACTACCAAAAATAGGTAAGAATTTTCTTCAGTGATTCACAGAGAAGTTAAGATCAGTATTACTGTCTTGTTTAAGCTAACCAGTTTATTGAAAAGAAGTAGCAAGTGCTCCCTAACATGGAAATCTCATCAATGTGAGTAAAGAACATGGTGTTCATCCAATTCAAAGGATACCAAATTCAACCAAATTCAACTGCTTCTTGCTTTGAAACAAGTCTTACTAATTGCTCAGCAGCATTGAAAAGTGGACACGTGTGCTGTTTGTACTCTTAACACTACAAAGTCCGTGCTGCACAGTTGTCATACTTGACACTAATACAAATTCAAAATACTTTATCTCTAAACAATACTATCTGTCACTTTTAGTGACTACAAGCAATTTTCAATTCAAAACCTAAGAACAAAAGGTGCAGACTAAAGACAGAAAAAAGAACACAATACATACCTTACTCACAGTTCCCACGGACAAACCCAGCTCACTTCCATGCCAGCAGCTCTCTCCCCAGTCACTGAAAGAGAAAACAGGACACAAATACTCAGAGATTTAAAAACAAACAACCAAACAAACCAAACACAGCCCATTTTCTCCTTTAAGAGTAAGGAGCAAAGCCCTTTATCCAGGATTCTTCTTAAAAATAATCTTTAATTCATTTGGTACACACTACAGAAGTTGGATTGAAATACCATCAAGACTGCCACGCTGGTATACACACACCCATGCTACTTGCAAAGCAGAACTTTTATTTTAGGACTGCTGCTTTGTCAGTTCTGAAGAATGCATTGTTTGAGATCTACTAAAGCAGAATATTCACCAAATCATATACTCAATTTTCCAGTCCCTGTACTGAAATCATTCTTAAACACTGGATAGTAGAACTTGGAGACTGTTATAACTAGTTTATCACACCAGGTTATCCATCCACACAAAAATGGAAAAGATAAAAGTACATTACAGAGATCTGTCAAGATGGCAATGGGAATCCCATTTTGGAGGAGGGGGAGAAGCACCATCCCGTGCACTTTAAAAACTCACAAATGTACTGAAGTAACACACCGTTTCTTTGGCAATATAGTTCTAACAGGCATACACAGAAGTACCTAACTAGTAAATAATTACTTCAGAGGCTCTGGAAGATTGTTGTCTCAAATGGCAATAAAAAGGGTCAGAAGTTGCAATACTTTACTCCTACTTCCTTAGCCACCTTTAAAAAAATACACATTATCAAAGTTTCCATTCCATTTCCTCCTCCAAGCTTTTCAGACTTTAGGGCTTCCTAGACACCAGAAGCACAGAACTGCAGTCGAGATGCCGCGATATTTTGCCAATAAGATAAAATAAAAAAGAAACAGGCACCTCCCCAAATACAAACTTCAGACCAGATGGACTTTGGACATGAGTATTAACATAGTTCCAGTGAAAAAGAAAAAAAATTTTTAAAAAATTAGAAGAAGCTATCTACTACTTCAACATCAGAAGGAATAAGACCAATTAGACTGATTAGGCTCAATGCTTAGACAGTCAGCGTAACACAAAATGTGGGTTTTCTAATCCCCAACAAATAAAAGAAGTTTATGCTGTTTAGAAGAAGCTACAGGTAATGAATTGCACATCTACTTGGTCAGCTCTCCTCCACTTAACTTCACTAATCTGAAGGAGAAGGGATTTACAATCCTGATACAAATAGAAAAAAAAGAAGTAAGGCCACTACTGCTTCAGAGACTTCCCTCACAGAAAATGTTTCTGTTTTTCTCTGAATAAAATGTGCCAGCACACATTAATCATGGCTCTATCACAGAATCAAGAAGTCATTCCACCACCTCTTAGAGTATTTGTCATCAAGTCAATATTTAAAATTACTTACAACTACTTAATTAATGTGAGAACCCATGATAAGTAATTATTTTTCTTTAATAAAGCAGTCAAAGTGATACCACTGTAATTAAAACATAATAATGATGATGCAAGACTACACAATGAAGTATATACTTACAATGTACCTTTTAGAGAATTGCAGATCCTAGATTTCCTAACAGGCAAGGCAAAAAGGCCTCAAGAAGTTAAGGCAAGTCTTCTACAAAGATGGTAAACAATTAACCACTGTTAAAGAGTTCGCTACTCCAACATGACGAACAAGGTACCTGAGAATTTGGCAAAACAACTTTGCTGAAACATTCTTCTGACAGCATTAAGCCCATAACATCAAAATTTAGTTGTGATGATGGTGGTTCTTTAAATCACAAATTATAAGTGAGTGAAATTTATCCAGATATTAAATCTTGACTTCAGTGCAAGTTTTTGGCATAGTCTGGTTTTGAGTGGGATTTTTATTTTTTAGTTTGCTGTTGCTTTGGGGTTTGGTTGTTTTTTTTGGAGACTCAGACCTGAAACCGCTTTTCACACAGGAAAGCGTGGAAAAGTCAGCGATGCCTTTCATTTGAAGATTTCTGCTGGCCAATCCCTAATTTCCAGTAATCTTGGTTCACTGAATATTATCTTCCAATTTAAGATTGCGACAGCACTGATAAAGCTGAACAATCACCACGCTGCTGCATTTAGTTTCCCGCACTTCAGATCCATATTCTCCAGAATCTCAGTTGAGTCAAGACAGTCCCAACACTGAGTCTTTTCCTGATCTGCCTGTCCTGGTACAGGGAATCTGCTAATTTTTTACAGAAGTGAAACCCCATAACCAGTCCAAATAATCTCTGTATTTTCTTCAGTGCATTTTTTCCAGAAAACTTCAAACTGCTGAATATCCCAGGTCCGAAGAATGTATCAGGCTATTCCTAATCAGATGGAAGTAGAGGAGGAACAACCTCTCTCTCTACACCCCAGTTCTACATCCCTTCCAAAGCATTCGTAATGAACGGCCAGCAAACACAAAACACCAGCCTGGACAGACACGTCACCTGGCACAATATGGCACACACATACACTCTGATTTCTGGCATCTTTTCAAAAACTTAGCACTATCTTTCAGAAAATAAGGTGCTTGTGTATGTGAACACGCAAACACACACTTCAGAAAACAGGACAAATTATTGCATTAACTTCCTTGCCTTAGCTTATTTACCTCTCGTGACTCTCCAACACTTCCATTACCCTTCTCAGGTGCCTAGAGATCCTTGTTCTCCCACGCAAAACTCATCCTCCTGGACATCAGACATTTTTCTTACTTTCTCTACTAAGAACTAAAGTTCTATTCCAGATACTCTGGACAATAAAAAGCCAACTTTAAAACTTTCAGTCCCATTTGCCAACAAAGTTCCTGCTCAATCTGAGATGGTCAAAGTATTGCATCCTGCAATTTACTGCTTAGTCATCTGAACCCCAAATAGGAGATAGCTGCCTTGCAATAGGCATGAACAGTCGCCAAATTTTTTCTAGTAGGTGTGTGCTATTAAGCTAAGAGATGCTGCAGGTATAATATATTCCTGTCATTATCCTTATTCACTCACTCCATGGAATTTCAATCCAGCTTCAAGACGAAACAACAGAAAACCCAGACACACCCTGCCTTCAAAATTAACAAGTCAAACTTCACAAATATTTAGCAGAACAGCCTTACAACTGTAATGAAGACAAGCTCTTTACTGCTCCTTCTCCGCTGCAGTGAGTGAGCAAAGATTAATCTGATACTGAAACATTTTCTGGCAAAATTCCACTGTTAAACTGCTTTTGCTATTCTTTGCCCACAGCACAATCAAAACATTCCTCCAATACTCCTTTTTCCTCTCACTACAGTCAATGCAGGCAGAACTCTACTGTCCTAGATTTTCTGAAGAAAAAATAGTGTCATCTCTAAGAAATGCAGAAGTTTCATCTTGCTGATAAACTTCTCTATCCAACGGAAAAGTTTATATGTCAGTGTTTACATGTTCAAGCCAAATGGCTGCTATTCCAGTGATTACAACGGCTTATTGCCTTCACTGGTGACCTGGAGTTTCAGCACATCTGAACAACACAGAAACTCACTGACATGACTCGTAAGTCTGATCGGAACATGGCAATGCAGAATTCATATCCCATCCTTCCAACACCCAGACTGTCCCTCAGATGGAGGCTTTGAAAAGATTCAGACTCAAGTGATCTGCTCCTGTAAATCATGTCCAACAGGACACATGAGAGGAAATTTAGAGACAGTTATATTAGGCCTAACATTAACACGGCCCTACCAGTTACTCAGAGAAAACTCTCCTCTGGGTGTGGGTCCGTCTTACACAGTGGAATAGAAATTAAGTTACAGTGAGGACTGTAATCACATTCTGCTGGGAAACGTCTTATATTGCTATGAAGATCACTAGGGAGGGCAAAAACAATAACAATTTTTTTTTTAGAAAAATCATTCAAGTTGAGTCTTTTAATGTTTTTTCCAAAACTTTCTTCCTGAAGAAGGAAAAGATTCACTGTAATTGACAGAAAATGATTCCTGTCTCATCTTTGCTCAGAGTTGTACCATCACACATGTAAACAATTGCAGAGCGAATGAGTTCATCATAACATGGGTTGTGTGTAAAGGATGATCTCATCTGAGTAAGCCTAAACAGGGTGTCAACCATATGGATCAGTCGTGCAATGAAGACACATCCTCAGTGCTCCACTAAACCACGGGAAGGGTAGGACTCGAGGAACCACACACCCCCTCCCTAGTGTGTCTATAACTAGTCGTAATTGCCATATTACAGGAAACATTAATTTGAGGTTGAAATAATCTGTGACGTAGACTGTCCCAGACCAAAATTAATTTCACAAAACTAGACCTATCATTTCAGTCTCCTGTTCCCCTAACATGAAGATACTCCGAAGATGATGTGTAGTCAGCACATTTATTTGCCTCACTAGAAGATGGCAAAATAGGGAAATCCCTGCACCACTTTATGCCAGGGCCCCTGCACTGTGGTACATACACATTTCAATATGTACCCATGGCAAGCAGAGACAAGAGCAGCAGCAACTCCTGACCATTTCCAGGAGAGAGTTTTTTTCTTTCAGTGCAAAAAAGGCAGCCCCCAGTGATCAGCTGTTAACAAATAACGTGCTGGCACATGCAGCAGCAGCAGCAGCTACCACGCTTCCTCTGCTGTGCTCCACAAAAACCCTGCTTTTCTGGATCAGCAGGACCCAAACAAGCTGAAATAGGAGCACAAGTAAATTAAGAAGGATAAGCAGAAGTAGTCGACACTGTAGTTTGTAGTAGGAAAGCAAAAGCAGATGGATGGCATGAGGTTAAGGTGCAAAAGAAATCTCCAATTAAAAGCCCAGGCTTTAGCTTTCAAGATTTAAAAAGACTTGTGACTCTTTGTTAAATTTCACCTTCTTACAGAGATGTTATCAATATGGCTGTGTGCCTAAATCCAAAATATTTCTTCGCAGAAGAATAATGATGCTGCACAGACACACGCACAAGAAAATGGAGGAGGGAAAGGAATGCTGCACAAACTAAATTCATTACATCAATTTCTGAAATATAAACCATACTAATTTAAACAATTATATTACCTTGCTCAGTGACAAATTCTAAAATTTATCTGTGTGGAAAATAAGTGTCTTGAATAAGAAATAGGAAAGTATCAAAGGAAGTGAAATACTGTTAGCATCCTTGTTTCTTCACATCTGAAAACAGAGTATCAGACTGAGGGCAGATTCTGTATAAACTGCATGCACTCTTTGCTCTCTGCAAGGACAATGCACATTTAAAAGTCTGAAGGCTCTGACTGACCAGTGTAGCACATCTAAGACTGGTAATGCAAACTGTCCTCACCCCAGTGCCATTCATTTCCCCTGAAGAAGCCACTTAACACTGTTCGCACTCCAGAACACCTTCAAAGGTTGGAAGGTAAAACATACACATTAACCACACACACAGCATCCCTGAAGAACTGAACAGTGTATTTGACAAAGAAATGAGTTTCTGAATTCACACGAACTCATCCATTTCATCTGACACCCACACATAAAAGAAGAATCACAGGAACAGTTTTAAACTATAGTTCCTTTTAGCTGTAGCTCTTACAAATACGCTCCTCCACTCCAGCTATGCATTCCTGCAGCTCTCCTCTATCTTTTACTTGGGGGGTCTGAGGGGGAGAGGAATAGAACACGTCCAGATTAAAAACGAGGTCTCTAACCTGGCCTAGCATGTAGCTCCACAGACTCCACTTCACTACTGAGGTGACAGCACATGGCGGGGAGGGGAAAAAAAGGCAAATGGGAATATGAGCTGTTTAAGACAGCCCCACCACCAAAAGAAATGCCTGTGTAACCACATCCTCTCTTTGCAGCCTCAGTTCAGCAATATGTCCAACAGGAAATAATTAGATTTGGCTTTCCCAGAGTAGGTGTCTGACAGTTTGAGACTGCTGAACAATTGCTTTTTCTGCTTCCTCTCCAACAGAGTCTCAGGAAAAGACATTGACCCTCAGGACACAACTGAATTAAAAAACAAAACAACTTTAAAGGAAGAGTCTCGCATAACTGTAATATAACTGTAATATGATTTGCTAATTATTGCCACTTTTTACATGGAGGAAATCAACCGTACTCTTCAAAAGGAATCTTAATCACAATACTGAGTTATCGGTAAGTAAACAGACATTGAGATAGTCCAATTGTATTATCTACAACACAGGAAGGACAGCTGAGTATAGAGAGTAAAGGCAGAAGACTGCTGGAGTTCCTATAAATTGTGCTTTTGAGGTAAAAAGCATATAAGGAGACACCCTGCACATTCCAAATCAGTGCAACAATTAATCTTGTAATAATGTTTTGACACACTCTAAGAATTTATCTGCCTTCTGCTCCAACATCCAAACCTTTTTTGTTCTGATATTTCTCTCTCTCTAGTACAGCTGCTGTTTTCCCCATCAAATACCATACAGGAATTCAATCACAGTTCAACAGTGAAGGAAATCCAGTAGAGATTGCTGTTGTTACTATTATTATCATCATCATCATTAAATTAAGGGGTACTTTGATTGCCTGAATGTACATTTCACCTGGAGGTTCAAGTACGAAAGTCTGTGAAAAATGCTGCTGCTTTGCCATGCCAGTAGAAGTCAGAGGTAAAAAAAAAACCACAAGCAAGCAAGCACTCCTCCTCAAACCTAAGAGTTTCCCATTATTTCATATGCAAGAGGAGGAAAAATTAAAAGACTGCTTTTGGGAAAATGCCACATTCTCTTAGTTCTATGTCAAAATGTCTTCTGTACTCCCTTTCTTTGCATTTTATTTCATGATCTGCTTGTTGCCTGAAGATTTGGGAGCCTTCCCCCACATGATGATAGGAGAGGATGGCCTTAATCAAATAGAAATTAAAGCTGCTTCCACAACTGTTGGAACCAGCAAATACAGCACTGCTTACATTTTGTACAGAACAGAATGATGCTCAGGAAGCTGTAACTGGCAATATTTCACTCTTTTCCTTTTAGAAATTTTTAGAAATCACATTTGGTTTCCAAATTATAAGTGAGGAAGGACTGGAAAGGGCTCAGTAAGCTAATATGTGGCAATTAAGAAGAGCAAATTCTCCTACTTGTGGAAAGCTTAAGGCGTTTGCTTTTAGCCCCAAGTCTTTTTCTCCTTTCAGCAGAAAGCACAAATCTGAAGAACAGAAAAGGAGTTCACAGTCAGCTTCAGATCATACACTTATTTTAAATTCTATTATTAGATTCTATTTAATCACAACTATTAGATCACTCATTAAATCACTGCAGCAAATGGGAACAAATGGGTGTCCCTTTCATTTCATATTCAGTAATGATTGAAATATTTTTAGAAATACTGATGAAGATCTAAAGGCATTACACTTTTACCAGTTTGACAGTGTCTTTACAGAAGCCTAGTGAGGGGTTTCGTGCAAGCAGAAGATATATTTTGAAATCAGTGGTAGAAGCTCATTTGTATTTTTACCTGAAAAATAACACACAAGTAGAAAACACACTTCCAGTACGTCAGCTATGCCACGACTAGCCCTGATGTCAAATGCAAATTTAAAATAAAGACAGAATGTTGGGATATACACATTCAGCCCAGAATAGCTACATTTTATACTTTTCAAATATTCAGGGCTGTGTCTTCAGATCCTATCAAGAAACAAAAACCACATTTTGGGTTCCAAGATACAGAAAAGAAGCTAGAGACTCAAACAGAAACATTTTTAATGTCTTCAAAATGTATTTTCTATGGATGGTAGATTAAAATGCAGTTTCACAGCACAGGCCCTGATATCATCTGGACAAACGATAACAGAAAGGAACTGCTATAAGCAGCAGCAAACCTGCAACCCTTTATTCAGCTCACTCAAGGCTCATCTTGTAAAACAGAGCCACACAAAACCGTACGAACACAAAGTTTGCTTGATGCAACGTAAGGCTACACAGATCCAGATCGTAAAGGTCTCAGGAGGGTTATTTCCACTGACACACACAGAGAATTATCAGTTTTCATCCGTGATCACGGAAGATGTGAAATTACAGTCCTCTTCGATACAAGATTTTACAGTCACAGAGAGGAAGACAAACGGCTGGGACACACGGATGTTATACCAAATAAGCACCCAGCCACAGCACGCACAAGCACGTTCTCAGTGGGGAAAATCAACCCCGCTCAAGGGAGTCCGGTGGGGACGGCAGCACAAGGCGGCTGCTGCTGCCCAAACCCTTGAGAACCCCTGTCAGCACTGCCCAGCCTCGAACGCCGGAAACACCCCCCAAAACCACCCCCCACCGAACCGCTGAACGCGAGGCGCCCGGGACCTTTCTCAGGGGTGAAGGCGGGGAGGGGCGCAGGGCGCGCCGGGGCAGCGGCGAAACAGCGCGGGGGCTCCGGAGGGGGCGCAGCCGCCCCGCGCC